>JBAMBS010000928.1:0-135990 GCA_037044455.1 Zygothrica quintamaculata | reverse complement strand
ATAAATGCAGTAAATATATATGTATATATATACATACATACATGTAGTACTTAATATGTTTGTTTTTTAATTAAAATAAACTTAAACTCTTGTTTGCTTGCCCCACACAAAAGAAATACACAAAAATATATATATATATATATTTATACCAAATAAAATATATATAGAAAAGTTGAGATGAGAATAAAAATGAAAAAAAATAATACAAAAACAAAATTTTTTTTTTCTGCTATTAAAAATTCGCACATTGCGTCCTCGAAAAAATTCGCAGAATTCATTTATCACAGCTCCGCGAACATTTGTTATTTGTGTTCAATTGTTTCTATTTATCTGTTCAAAGACAAGCGTCATTATACCCTAACCAAATACAATATATTAACAATCGTTAATCGTTATGTGACAATGCTTTTATATAGCCAATAAACTGGATTCCCAGTATTTAAGTAATAATTATAAAAATTATGTATTTGAGGACTTAACTCGAAAAGTTAGTTGGGAGTTAATTTCCTTTTAATTTTCTTATCAAAATATTTAAGCATAAAAATTTGTGTTTATCAGTTAATTAAACTTAATTTAAGATGACTGAATTGCACCTTTTTTTTTTTTATTTTATTTTTAATTTATATTTTTATAGTGTATAAAAATCTGTTTAATATTTGAAATTTTATTATATGTGTCTCTTTATTTTGTATTATTTTTGGCACATGTTTTGATTATTTTTATGAAAATTAAAATGCGTTTGCTTGTAATTGACTGGCTAAGAGCAAATGAGATAGATATATACAGTAAATATGTGTGCGTTTGTGTGGGTGTGTGTTTGATCTTATAGTAATAGTATTGGTGTTTGAGGCACGCTTTTCCTAGAAACGTGTGCTCATTGCCATTTCGGGCAATGTTCATCGCAATGATGAGGTAATCTTTCTATTGGCGTACGTCCGACCAAATAACCATTCACATTCACATTCACATTCACATTCGTAATCATATTTGCAATCACATTGCTATTTGCTATTTATACTCATTAAAATTAAAAATAAAAAAAATCAATAAAAAGATAGAGTATATAGTAAAGGTTCTACGGATACCCTAAGCGTGCAAAATATATTTTATAATTAAAGTGTATTTAATTCATGCTGTTGAATCCCTTTATAATTGATTTTGTTACATTTATGCAGCTTCAATTAAAGGGTGACTCTTGGTCGTAGCTAATGCTTGATTTTATTTGGTCTTAGGTTATACACATACATGTACATGTATATAGTTTTTGGTCTTAGACTCATAATTTGTCAGTCAGTCAATTACTCAATTTGATTTTGCAATTAACAGCTGTTTGCAGAATCGACTCACACACACTGCACAGCCTCTGACTAAGGCACTTGAAATGCCAGATATTCCATACCATTGCATTCCATTTCGTTCAATTCAATTCAATTCACTTCGATTCGATCTGATTCAATGGAAAATAAATGCCGCCCGTTTCTAACTTAAAAACAGCTGTTAACTTAAATTGAAATTTCGATTGGCATGTGTTTGTTTATGGACATTGCATTTGTGTAAATTACTAAGATATACAACTTACTCTGATAAACTGATCAAAGTGCATTTGCAATTAACAGTTAAAACATATGTCACATTCGCTTTTTTTTTTTAAACTTAACACACACATTTATTTATATAGAAAATCTGTTTATTATGCAAAACAATGCAATAACATATATTTTTTAATATCCGTTTATTATACAGCTGCCCACTAATGTCTTTGTACAGCAAGTAGTTTGGTCTTTATGGCCAAAAATAAGTAGCATTTAAGCCGAAATTCCAAAATATTTAAATGCAATCATGTTAAATAGAAATTTTTGTAATAATATAACAAAAAAAAAATTCATTTTTATTGATTCAATTTTAAATTATACCCTTAGAACTAAAAAAAGTCATGATTTTCGCTCCACTTAAGTCTTCGTACAGTCATACATACAGCATTACATAGCTGTACACAGACTTTTAAGTGCTTATTTTTTGTAAGATTCTTTTCTAAAATTATAAATAAAATATAAGACTGTTGATAATAAATTTGAAAAAATATTTAAAATAAAGAAAATCTATTATTTTTATGTTTAAAGAAAAAAAATTAAAAATGTTTCTTAAAGCCCATTGCCAAAATTTTATAAATCTTTCTGGTGTACGCAGAGATCTTATACCAAACTTAGTTTGATGTTCACAATATTTCTGAGTGCTTTGCATTTCTTTAAAGAACTTTCAGCCACAGAAGCATTTGAATTAAGCTAATGATTTAATGAAATCATATATTATATAAAACAATCCTAGGACTTATTATTTTCTATGAAAATATTCAATTTAAGATCAATTTTCAGCTAGAATGGTTTGCAATATGTTAGCTACTTTATATAGTGTATATATAGTACAGTATACAAAATCACTTTTCTATTTTACCAATCTTTAGGCCTGCTTAATACACCTGACAATATATGCTCTTAAGTATATGATATTAGCAACATCCATTTCCATATATAAAGTTACTACTGTACTTATTGTAACTACTGTATTTACTATACTTATTGCAACTACTATAACTTCTACCTACTGTACTAACTGGTCATACAGTACTTACTTTACTTACTCAAGCTCTTACTGTATTCACTCTACTTTACCTACTAGAGTTAACAATATTACTTACTGTACCTATATTAATATATAGAATGTACCATCAGTATCAACCGTAGGTATTCTAAATAATGCTATTACTGTACCTACTGAATCTGTTCCCTCTATAGACTTTATGTCCTGCCTTTACAGTAACTAATACTGTCACTGTACTCACTCTAGCAATAATGCCTAGAGTACCTAAATACTGTACCTACAGAATCTACTTTACTTACTAATTTACTTACTATACCAAATGTACCAAATGTAATACATGTAAATGCTGGCCCTACTTTAACTTCAAGTAGCTCATGTAACTCCTACTGTGTTTTACCTTAATGGTACTACTTTAGCTATTGTACCAAAATTATGCATTGCACCTTATATAATTAATGATAATACTGTACCTACTGAATTAAGTATGTTTGCTGTATATACACTAGTAAATATACATCAACATCTAAATAAAGTATAACTATTATAACTATGCTGAAAGTTTTGCAATCAACTATATATAAGTAATCGAATTGATGACCATACACACACACAAACACACATACATAAACTTCAATTTGTTATGGGTACTTCTACATGCTTCAATATTACTCAAATTGCAGCATTAATCAACTGATTAAACCTATTAATTCTACAAGTAATTTGTTCTTTATGATTCTTTAACTATACTACATACACATATACATATATATACACTAGCATATACATATATATACACTATGCATATATATATATATATATATATATGTTTGATTGCAAAACTTTCAGTATAGTTATAATAGTTATACTTTATTTAGATGTTGATGTATATTTACTAGTGTATATACAGCAAACATACTTAATTCAGTAGGTACAGTATTATCATTAATTATATAAGGTGCAATGCATAATTTTGGTACAATAGCTAAAGTAGTACCATTAATTAAAACATAGTAGGAGTTACATGAGCTACTGAAGTTAAAGTAGGGCCAGCATTTACATGTCTTACATTTGGTACATTTGGTATAGTAAGTAAATTAGTAAGTAAAGTAGATTCTGTAGGTACAGTATTTAGGTACTCTAGGCATTATTGCTAGAGTGAGTACAGTGACAGTATTAGTTACTGTAAAGGCAGGACATAAAGTCTATAGAGGGAACAGATTCAGTAGGTACAGTAATAGCATTATTTAGAATACCTACGGTTGATACTGATGGTACATTCTATATATTAATATAGGTACAGTAAGTAATATTGTTAACTCTAGTAGGTAAAGTAGAGTGAATACAGTAAGAGCTTGAGTAAGTAAAGTAAGTAATGTAGCACCAGTTAGTACAGTAGGTAGAAGTTATAGTAGTTGCAATAAGTATAGTAAATACAGTAGTTACAATAAGTACAGTAGTAACTTTATATATGGAAATGGATGTTGCTAATATCATATACTTAAGAGCATATATTGTCAGGTGTATTAAGCAGGCCTAAAGATTGGTAAAATAGAAAAGTGATTTTGTATACTGTACTATATATACACTATATAAAGTAACTAACACATTGCAAACCATTCTAGCTGAAAACTGATCTTAAATTGAATATTTTCATAGAAAATAATAAGTCCTAAGATTGTTTTATATAATATATGATTTCATTAAATCATTAGCTCAATTCAAATGATTCTGTGGCTGAAAGTTCTTTAAAGAAATGCAAAGCACTCAGAAATATTGTGAAAATCAAACTAAGTTTGGTATAAGATCTCTGCGTACACCAGAAAGATTTATAAAATTTTGGCAATGGGCTTTAAGAAACATTTTAAATTTTTTTTCTTTAAACATAAAAATAATAGATTTTCTTTATTTTAAATATTTTTTCAAATTTATTATCAACAGTCTTATATTTTATTTATAATTTTAGAAAAGAATCTAACAAAAAATAAGCACTTAAAAGTCTGTGTACAGCTATGTAAAGCTGTATGTATGACTGTACGAAGACTTAAGTGGAGCGAAAATCATGACTTTTTTTAGTTCTAAGGGTATAATTTAAAATTGAATCAATAAAAATGAATTTTTTTTTGTTATACTATTACAAAAATTTATATTTAACATGATTGCATTTAAATATTTTCGAATTTCGGCTTAAATGCTACTCTTTTTTGGCCATAAAGACCAAACTACTTCCTGTACGAAGACATTAGTGGGCAGCTGTATAATAAACGGATATTAAAAAATATATGTTATTGCATTGTTTTGCATAATAAACAGATTTTCTATATAAATAAATGTGTGTGTTAAGTTTAAAAAACAAAAAAGCGAATGTGACATATGTTTTAACTGTTAATTGCAAATGCACTTTGATCAGTTTATCAGAGTAAATTGTATATCTTAGTAATTTACACAAATGCAATGTCCATAAACAAACACATGCCAATCGAAATTTCAATTTAAGTTAACAGCTGTTTTTAAGTTAGAAACGGGCGGCATTTATTTTCCATTGAATCAGATCGAATCGAAGTGAATTGAATTGAATTGAACGAAATGGAATGCAATGGTATGGAATATCTGGCATTTCAAGTGCCTTAGTCAGAGGCTGTGCAGTGTGTGTGAATCGATTCTGCAAACAGCTGTTAATTGCAAAATCAAATTGAGTAATTGACTGACTGACAAATTATGAGTCTAAGACCAAAAACTATATACATGTACATGTATGTGTATAACCTAAGACCAAATAAAATCAAGCATTAGCTACGACTAAGAGTCACCCTTTAATTGAAGCTGCATAAATGTAACAAAATCAATTATAAAGCGATTCAACAGCATGAATTAAATACACTTTAATTATAAAATATATTTTGCACGCTTAGGGTATCCGTAGAACCTTTACTATATACTCTATCTTTTTATTGATTTTTTTTATTTTTAATTTTAATGAGTATAAATAGCAAATAGCAATGTGATTGCAAATATGATTACGAATGTGAATGTGAATGTGAATGTGAATGGTTATTTGGTCGGACGTACGCCAATAGAAAGATTACCTCATCATTGCGATGAACATTGCCCGAAATGGCAATGAGCACACGTTTCTAGGAAAAGCGTGCCTCAAACACCAATACTATTACTATAAGATCAAACACACACCCACACAAACGCACACATATTTACTGTATATATCTATCTCATTTGCTCTTAGCCAGTCAATTACAAGCAAACGCATTTTAATTTTCATAAAAATAATCAAAACATGTGCCAAAAATAATACAAAATAAAGAGACACATATAATAAAATTTCAAATATTAAACAGATTTTTATACACTATAAAAATATAAATTAAAAATAAAATAAAAAAAAAAAAGAAGGTGCAATTCAGTCATCTTAAATTAAGTTTAATTAACTGATAAAAACAAATTTTTATGCTTAAATATTTTGATAAGAAAATCAAAAGGAAATTAACTACCAATTAACTTTTCGAGTTAAATCCCCAAATACTTAATTTTTATAAATATTACTTAAATACTGGGAATCCAGTTTATTGGCTATATAAAAGCATTGTCACATAACGATTAACGATTGTTAATATATTATATTTGGTTAGGGTATAATGACGCTTGTCTTTGAACAGATAAATAGAAACAATTGAACACAAATAACAAATGTTCGCGGAGCTGTGATAAATGAATTCTGCGAATTTTTTCGAGGACGCAATGTGCGAATTTTTAATAGCAGAAAAAAAAAATTTTGTTTTTGTATTATTTTTTTTCATTTTTATTCTCATCTCAACTTTTCTATATATATTTTATTTGGTATAAATATATATATATATATATTTTTGTGTATTTCTTTTGTGTGGGGCAAGCAAACAAGAGTTTAAGTTTATTTTAATTAAAAAACAAACATATTAAGTACTACATGTATGTATGTATATATATACATATATATTTACTGCATTTATGTACATAACTATATATAGCATATAATATGTTTGTATAGAGAGCAACGCACGACCTTCTCCCCCGCAACGTCAGCCGCATTCAAACACAAAACTTAAAACAAAAACAAATTGACGTCAATACACTGTGATAATAATCAAATTGCAATACAAAAAAAAAACAACAACAATAACATGTAGAATATATATATAAATATATATATATAGAATATATGTAAATAAATAATAAAACTAAAAACGTCAAACAGATTTTTACACAAATGCAAATAAAAGCGGAGCTAAGCCCCTGCCTCCAACCACTAAGCCATCATATTCCATTGTGACGTCAGCGGCGAGGCGTTGACTTCTCGCACCTAAAGTATGCCAACACACAAACATATATATATATATATATATATATATATGTATATATATATATATAACCTATATATTGAAAGAGTTATAGGGTCTCCCCCTAGGTTTTATTTATATTTTTAATGATCGCAAGGTGTAGATATTTTATGATAGTGCAAAATAAAAGTAAATATTGAAGCTTTGTAATATAGTTTCAGTATATTTATAATGATTCATAGGTTAAGCATAAGCCCAGTTAAATATAGGGGAGTTTCATGGAAACTATATATATTGTATAAAGATATATTTATATAGAACGGGTCATGGAATTTATCAGTAATGTTTATATATTGTAGTGAAGTGTTTACTAAAACTGATGTCTCCTCCTACTGGCATATGATATTGTAACAGTTATTCTAGGAATTGACAAAGCTATCAGATTTAGTAAATATTATATATATATAAACATATATACTAGATAAAAATTGCTAATCTCTGGTATAACTTAACTTTTGATATATTTACAGTACCCTTTAGCCAACTATAACCCAAATTTCTTGGTATTATGACAGGAAAGTTAAGCCTTACCAGGAAAGTAAAGATAATAAAATCTTTCATATCATAAATCATATAAATTTATATGAATTAAAGTTCATTGTATATTATAAAAACTCTTATAAAGGTTTTGTTTAATATGATACAAAAGTAAAATAACTGATGAACCTCTTCAAACTCATAACAGTTACGATTATTAAAAAGATCTATACATTATCTTACTATGTAAGAGATAACATTTTTATAGTCCTTTTGGATAGAGTTCATATGAATATTTGAACATCCTTTAGCTACTTAAAGTTTTAGTTAAATGCCTTTTATATATGCCGTATTGATGACAATCTGCCACAATTTGCTAATCTTTTGAGTTAACTTATGGCTTGATTTTTGTTAACACCCAATGGGCCACACAGTTGAACCCCTGCCTTCCATTCAGAGTGGTTTATGTGCCCCTTGGGGTAAACCTTTTGGGATTTAATGACTGATGAAATTCGCTTAGTGACATCGCTCATACGCAGCGTTGCACACTAACAAATATACAAACACACACACACACACACTCACACATATATACACACACCATATATCAGTAATTTATGTGAGCGGCTCTCATGTTTATTAAATCGTATTAAAATGTTAATGGCTATGCCCCAAGTCGACAAAAATATTACCCACCAACGACCAACAATAACAGCAACGACAACGACAATGACAATGACAGCGACAACGACAATGACAACAGCAACAACAACAACAAGAACATCGACAAAAAAGAAAAACAAAACAAAACGTCAGGTAATTATGCCTCCAATGACCCAACAACGCCCCCTTTGGCGCCGCTGGGCGTCACAGCTTAAAGTGCATTTAGCGAATGCAAAAGGCAAGTATAAAACATACCAAAGTCGAGAAAAGTAATTAAATGTCAGGCACAGAGAACCACAGCAGAACCACAGCAGACCCACAGCAGAGTGAAGCAATATCAACCAAATGAGCCGCTTGAGGTATAAATCATAATATGAAAACAGAGGCAAAAGCTTCTAATGCTAAATGCACTCAAGACAATTTCTGAATCGACTTAAATTTATACATATATATATATATATATAGTATAAATGCATTGCTATATATATATATATATATACATTAGTCTGCCAGTCAGCCAGGATATAACAGAGCGCATTGACATTAAAAGCCCTGGGATAAGCTCTGGTAAACTGAGCAGCTCTGAGTTAAACCTTTGCCCCAAAGCTAAATATAAGGACCAGTGACTAGGATGCTATCAAGTAGAAACAAAAAGAAGTATGTATAAGTGCTAAAAAGAATTTATTTTATATTTTTACTATATAATAAGACACAACCGATAAGTCTTATCAGTGCAATATAGGCACTGGCATAACGCAAGTAACCAAATTTGTTGCTTACTTTTTGCGTAGTTTTGCAGTTTATTTTTGGCTTTTCGTTCGACCATTACAACAAATTACAAACATATTATTATTATATAGTAAATGCAACGTTTGTCACTGTGTTGTATTGGTTGCTGGTGAAGGGTGAAGAGGGTTAATATGTAACATGGTTGTTCAGTCTGCGAATGCTCTCAGCATATTCGGCCAAAAATAAATTGGTAATAAAATGTGAAAAATAGCATCATTTAAAATATTAAAATGATATAAATTATATAAAATAAATAAATAAAAATATCACTGCAGTGCTGTCATCACCCATACCCCATGCTCCTTCACCCCACCCCACCACAGCACCAAGCCTTCCCAATAAACTTCTACAGCAGGCAACAACTCCCAACCAAATTGGGCGCCGACAATGGCCGCCAGCAGTGCGACTGCTGTTGCTGTTGCTGCTGCTGCTGCTGCTTCTGCACTGTAAGCCGCGAAATTATACACAAGAAAAAAAAAATAAAGAAAATAATAATAATAATAATAATAATAACACACACAGACACAAGCACATATGCATTTGTATTCATAATTCATTGCAATTCATTTAATATGATTTACAAAAGAAATAAAACTGAGCAGCTGTAGATTTATTGGCCTTTGCCAAGGCGAAACATCGACTTGTTCTACAAGGATATGTGGATTTTGGTCAACTGGGCGAGATTTTTGTATATATGTAGATAAATATAAATAAATACACTGAAAGAAATTCAATCTATATAAAAGGTATAAAGCAATAAATGAGTCTAATAACTCGTCATAATAAACAGCTGTCAAAAGAGTTATTGCTGCTTTGAAACTAAGTAAAATAAAATAAATATATAGAAGTGATAGCAAACTAGATCGAAATAATATATATGAGTTATTAAACAAATCTTGTTAAAGCTTAAAAATCGAGTTCTATATATACAAAAATATATATATAAATTTATATGTTAGCATTAATATTGTTTAAGTTGAAAATTTAAGTTCTCTGTACGATACAGGCTTTGCTTTAATTTCAGACAATTTTTTTTAATTTTTTTTGGAATTTTATTTTTATACTTTAAAGTGATAAATATTTGTGAAGCAATAAAAATCGGTTAATAACTATAAATCTTCATCATGTTAAGTAACTAATTCTTTAACTGAAGACTACATATTTCAGTCTCTTCACTTTTTGTTGCCTATATCTATTGTAAATTGTGGAAATGTGTGTTGGGCGGAGGGGAAGTTTGAGGGTTGTAAAGTGTAAGAAATGAAGTCACATTCCTTCTGATTATTGCCATTTCTTTTGGTGTACTTCATTTGCTTAACCCATTCAGTACTATAGTACAGTTCCGGGCCAACAGACCATGCCCCATTACTAGCAATTCAATGGCAACCCTCTTCGTTAACTCCTACCACAACTGTTTACAGCTGCAACATTTATTTTTCTGCCTCAATGGACTCACAAGAAGAGACGCAGAGATGTTGCGCATTCGCCGCTTAAATATTTTTCGCAATCTATTTGCCTTTTATTTGTATTTATTTATATTTGCTTGCTGAGTTTTTACGGCTGCCGGCTGTATGTCGATACAAAAACATAGACGATGCTGTGGGAGTTACTATACCCCCCCCCCCCCCCTCCCCAGCTCGTAACCCTCAACCTATAAACAGTAATCTGAAACCTCTAACCATGAATTTACACATTCCATACCCCATCACCCATCACCCATACCCCATACTAGTATACCCCATACTCCATAGCCCATACCCCTAATGCCAAGGAATGCCCATTGCCCCTTTCCGTTCATTCGTTCATCTAGTATCAGTCTCTTGAGCACTTGAACAGTTCACCCACACCGAAATGGCATTTACTGTTTTCCCAATAAATTGTAAGTAATAAACTGGCAATTGGTTTGCTGTCTGGCCTCTGACAACAACGACGACAGCATCGAAAGACGAGAAAGGCGGCCGCGCCCAAAGCATTTTGACTTTTACTTCCTCAATTTTTGGCCTGGGCCGAAAAAAAAAAATACAGAAAAAAAATACAAAAAATCAAAGCCAAAGACTGGCGGACATAGTCTGTCGCCAATTTTGCTGCTGCTCCCAGTTACCAGTTACCAGTTTCACCAGTTACCATTACCCAGTACCAAATACTTAGTTTATTCCAGCTTACGGCATCCAGCACCCATCTTTTAGTACTATCCATTCGGGGCTTTCATTTGACACTCGCCATCGACATAGTCGTTCTCGTTGTTGCCATTTGTCGTTGCCGTTGCCGTTGCCGTTGTCGTAGTCGTTGCCGTTGTTGGGTGACTCTTGAACCCGCTGCCGACTTATCGACATGTTGGAATACATGTTCTGACAGCTTTTATGGCGTGTTTACAAGGACATGATCCGCATGTAGCTTGTAGCATTCAACTAGCAAGCAGCTAGCAGCTAAGAAACTGAAACAGTTGAAGACAGGCATAGGACAACACACAGAATAGCACAGCACAGCACAGCAGAGCACATCACATCACACATACGCCCCGTGCAACGCAGTCATTTGGCTTGACTTTCTTTTTATGGCTTTTGCCTCTTGCGATGCCCTTTTTGACTGGCAACAAAACTGCGACGACTGCTGTTAAACAAAGTTCACATAAAATAGAATTTTATATGGCTGAAAAATGTAAATCATGTCAGGACAGAGGGCCAAAAAACAAAAAAAAAAAGATAAAAATCCGAAACAAAAAATACGACAGCATCTTTTGGACCATCCTCGCTGATTATGAACAATGTCTAAACCAGAATGGTCAAACGATGTCCAAAAAACTGCCATCCCACCACTACTAATACACTCATATCTTTGCATGTATATATGAATCTGAATGTGAATAGTAATCGTATCTTATAGTCAAGTCTTAGAAGTGTGGGTGAAATATCCAACGAATTGAATATGCAAACTGATTTAGCAGCAAACCGTCTGAACTTTCTAAGTGACAAGTTGAGAATATGTCAATTTCTTAGATCTAAGTGCTCACTGGAAGATATATTAAAGTGAAAAGGTTTCACAGAAGAATTTTATTTATTTTTGTTATAAACTAACAAACTGAAAATGAAGAGTTTAAGATAGATTGACACTGAGATAGATAGATGCAGACAAGCATCAAACTATCTATCAAACAAAATGCCAAGGCAAATATTTACATTTAGTATTAGTTAAATATATTTTTGATATATACAATCAATATATAAAATCACATATATATGCAATAAATACTATAAATATTCTATAATCTATATATTATAATAAGATGGCTAGAATAATATTATTTGACTGCTCTAAGAAACAAATTACAAAAGTCAAAAGTCAATTGCTTGCATTTACGGAGATGTCAAAGTTTTGAACTCCCTCTTTGCATCACTTCACAACAACAACAACAACAACAACAACAACAACAATAACAAAAAGAAAAAATAAGAAAATTGTGTATGTGTGTCCTGGCAATGGTCATTCCAAATAGGATTTAAACGGAACTCGCACAGGACTTCAAAATTGTTTGGCTAAAACTAATGAAAATGCTACGCGAAATCACAGACGAATCAAATCAAAGGAAATTGAATTGCAGGCGATACTCGATTCTTGATACTGTCGTTCCTATCGATACTATATACTTGCTGTTGATGATGTTGACATTGTGTGCAGCAAATGCCTCAAGCATAGACCATGTTCACTAGCACTAGCTTTGGCTTTAGCTTTGGCTTCGGCTTTGGCTTAAGCTACAGCGACAACGACAGCGACAGCCTCCAGCCTCCAGCCACAAATCGAACATAATGTAATTTCCAATGGCACTCCCCAGAGCAATCGGCGACGGGCGACTGGCAACTGGCAACTGGCAACTGGCAACGAGCAACGGGCAACTAGCAACTGGCAACCAATGCAGTATTGTTGAAGGGTTGTGGAGTTGAGGTTGCGTTTTTCATTTTAAAAATTTTTTTTTTTTTTTGTGTTTAACTTTGGGGCTGAAGTTTACGGCTACAGAGAACTAGAAGGCGTGGCCGTCTCACAGTTACGCGTGCATTGACATAAGATACATTATTGCAAATTGTTTCGATTTCTTCTGAAATTTTTGCAGCAAGGGTGGTGCAAAATCCTTGAACATATTTTGCTGCCCCCATACCCCTCTTCAGCATACAAATGTGGCTGTCGATGATTGCTATATGCAATCACTGTACCACACACACACACACACACACACACATCCCTTAACAATCTACACACAACCAGCCGCCATCAAAACATTTTATTTCATTTGTCGTGCATTTGTTTCGCTTAGCTCTTTGGCTTGTTGGTAAGTTCTGCCTCTTGGCTGATACCCAAAGCCTTAAAAAACGAAAAAGGCAAACAAATACAAAATACAAACACAAATAGTACCAAAGAAACAAAAAAAAGCACAATATACAAAAAAAAATAAAATAAAATACAAATAGTAAAAACAAAAGTAAACTCGAAAGCCTTTTTGGCATTTTTCATTTAGCAAAATGAGCTGCAACTCTGGCTAAATAGTGAAAGAAGCGTGGAAAATCAATGCGAATGTGGCACGGAAATAATTTGTTATCGCATTCAATGCGGATGTGATTGAAACTTGGAAAACTTGGAAGATGGCTAAAGCAGCACTGAGATATTGTGAACGGGTCAACAATAGCAACAAAAAAACAAGTAAGAAGTCTGTAGTCGAGTGTACCCGACTACGAGAGCCCCTTTGCCTACATATACAGCCATACACACACATACTCATACATACACACAGTTCTGCACGTACTTAGCCATTGGGGCTACCCCACGCTCTATATCGTACTTAATGTTGTATAACTTCCGTGTTTATTATTCAATTCTAACGAAATTCACAACGTAGATGAAAAATGGTCTACTCAATATGTGTGTGGTTAAAAATTGTACCTTATAATCGATTTTTTCAAATTGCGGGGGTCAGGGGAGGAAATTGAAAAATCGAAAACAATCTCGTATAGCGTACGAACATAACAAATTTACGTTCCAAATTTCATTGCTCTAGCTCTTATTTTGCGCGCACTACTATACCCCCCCGGGGCCCATAACGCCACTTTTGCTGATCTATAACTTCCGAGAGTTTTGATCAATCTTACCCAGATTCAGAACATCGATCAAGAATGGTCTAATAATGATGTGTACCAAAAATAAATTTGATCGGTGGAAAATTGTGCTTAATAATCGATTTTTTCGAATTGCGGGGGTCAGGGGAGGAAATTCAAAAATCAAAAACAAACTCGTATAACCTACGAACATAACGAATCTAGATTTCAAGTTTGGTTGCTCTAGCTCTTACAGTCTCTGAGAAACAGGCGTTCATACAGACGGACAGACGGACAGGGCTAGATGAACTCTTCTTTTCGTCCTGATTCAGAATATATATACTTTATGGGGTCTCCGATGATTATTTCTATGTGTTACATACTTTTGGATTTTGCACATTTCCAATAGCTCCGCTTTGCTTCTTTTTTACAAAAAGGCAAAGGGGCTAAAAACCCAGTTTATTTAAGCTGGAATTTCTTTTGGCCATTATATAAATTGATGGAGATAATTAATAACAAATGGATTCAAATTGATTATTAACCAAAAAGGATTTTTTTTTTGAGGTTATAAAATTGATAGTAAATTTTATAAAATAACAAAAGGATGCAATTTTTTTGTGTCACTAAATGGAATTTATTTATATATATATGCATCTATTATTTTATTTTTGTAGTCTGACAGTTAAAACGTATTTTTGCATATTTATGTGAAAATGCTTTGAATTTTAAAAGAAAAATAACATTTTCACAATGCCATTTTCCAATTAGTTGAGGTCAATTGCCAACAAGACGAGAGACGCGACGGCTGGCCAGTGTCCACCTCCATATTTACATGTCTTGATCTAGCAGGATCTCTTGCTTGTCAAGTGGTTTATACAGTTTATGGCGGCAACATCGAAATCCACTTTAGATGGCTAACAACAAATGGGCAAACGGGCAAAAAGCAAATAGCAAAACAGCAAAATGGCAAAACGGCTAAACGACAACGGCCTTGAACCATTTGGCAATTAAAACACAACACAGGCTGCCAAAGCCAAAATTGCAGCACATACTCATCCATTTGGCTTTTAACATTTGGCCAACATTTTTTTGCAATAATTCAAAACAACAAAAACAGCAACAGCAAACAATATTCTAGAGTCGAAATGTTGACGCAAGGCTGCTACAAAAAAAAAAAATAAATTTTTTCAAAAATAAAAAAGGAAAAAGAAAAATTAAATTTGTACAAAATTATTTAATCATAAAATTTTCACATCTTATGAACGTGTTTTGTCTGGTCATGTGGGCGTGTTGCATTGTAAAATTATATGCAAACACAGCACACACACACACATATACAAAATTTAAAAAAAAAATAAATAAAAAGTAAGCTAAAGGAAAATATTTTATAAAAATAATATTTGAAACGAAATAATATGAAATATTTTGGTTGTCTGGCATGCAAAATTTATTTCGCATAAATTGTTTTCCAGTCAAGCTATTACCAACATTAGAATCATTTATAGCATCATCATTATTATTATTATTATTATTATTATTAATATTATTATCAACTGGCGTGACATTTTCAATTATTGCCAATACTGCAAATCCAGCAGAAAATGCTGACTCTGGCTAGGATTCGCGGTACGCAGTCCAACTGTGTAACAACTTGCACCTAAAGCAATAAATTATGGCAATTAGCGTAGGTTAAGGGAATTGGTTACATAAGTATATATATATATATATATATATATATATATATATATGTCTGTGTATGTTAAGGGTGTGCCTGTATTCTAGTTAAAGATCTACCTCCAACTACCGTTGCTCTTGTAGCTCATCCTTATGCTAAGGCACACATTTTAGGCGTAATTGTAGCAATTTAGATGCCTGCCAGCCAGCTCGTAACATCCTTAACGCTTTTTCCGCAACTTCACTGCCCACCCTGGCAGCATCCTTCCATATTTTCACCTACCCATACCACCCCCAATCTACTGCAGCATACACACTTGGACGCATTGTTCTGCAGCCTGTAGGCCTTTGCAAGAAAGGGCGTGGGCAAGGGGCGTAACGTAGGCGATCAGGCATGCGGCTCGCCTTCTATTATCACCTTGATGGGGCCCCAAACACACGCATAAAATTTTAATGAGATTGTTAGCGGCATAAAATATACTCTCATATACATATATATACATATATATACTTATAGTATAGGGCATAGAGCAATCCAGCACTCAACGCCCACCACACCACATGTACCCAAACCTATAGTATAGCATGTTTAGGGGTTGGAGCCAGCATAACGTTGTACTGTTGTCAGGAACTAGACGCAGGATACGAAGTTGAAGCAAAACTCTGCAGGTTGCACACGCCACAAAGGAAATATGCCAGCAAAAGACAAAGAATCACAAGCACAATGAAAGAATCCACCAGCTAAATCCCCCAAAGCATCATACCTTAAACAAAAACCCGCCCCAAGTCAAACCACCTCCAATATACTATATATACTCAAAGCATCCTCCCAGTCTCTCTCTTTCTCTATCTCTCTCTCTCTCTCTCTCTTCTGCTCATAACTTGACTTGCTGCCACAAGTCCCAAGCGTCAATTAAAATATTCAAATGCGAAACTTAAAAACTTCACACAATTTAAATGCGTTTCCCATATTTTTCTGACACCCCCTACCCCTTACCATCTCCCAATTGTTAACACAACCCTAACTTAACACTAGGCTAAAACAAGTATTATTATAATTTTAACAAGAGCACATTGAAAACAATCATAATCATATTCAACTAACAAGGGGCAAAAAACGGTATAATACCACTTAATAATATTTGTATAACATTTGCATATTAAAGTTTTAATTCTTGTGAAACAAGAAAATTTCCGCACACATACCCAATAGAATTTTCCTTAAAGAAAATTTAATACAATTTTAATTTATAGATCTTCCTAAATTAACCTTAACCTATTTACTTAATTTTCTTATAGTAAAAATATATATATATTTGTATATATAATTGAAAGTCAATCCAAATGTACCTTAATTAATTACTTATACTTACTAACAGTTTTTGTCCCATTAATGGAATGTTCTTATCACACAAATAATAATATATTATAATCCTTGCAATATATTCTGTATAAATATTTGAGACATATTCTAATAGATTTGCTATCTAATTGAAAGAGCTTGTTCTTAGAACAACACTAACAAAAGTTAGTTCTGGTAAAAATGTAGGCAATTTACCTATAACACACTTTGCAAATAGATCTTAAATACACCAGAGATACATCACGTATGCATCATACATACATCATACATATATCATACACAAATCAGACATACATCAGACATACAAATACATACATCATATATATATCTTACATATTTCAGACATATATCAGACAAACATCGTACATACATCATACATACATCAGACATACATCAGACATACATCAGACATAAAATAGACCTACATCAGACATACATCAGACATACATCAGACATACATCAGACATACATCAGACATACATCAGACATACATCAGACATACATCAGACATACATCAGACATACATCAGACATATATCAGACCTACATCAGACATACATCAGACATACATCAGACATACATCAGACATGCACCATATATATATCTTAAATATTTCAGACATATATTAGACATAGTCATACATACATCATACATACATCATACATACATCATACATTTATCATACATACATCAGACATACATCAGAGATACATCAGACATACATCAGAGATACATTAGACATACATCAGACATGCAACATACAAACATCATACATACATCGAACATACATCATACATATATTATGAATTCAACAAACATACATCATACATACTTCATACATATATCATACATGATGTAAAAGTCATTCATGAATTGTACATACATAAATCATACATACATGAGGCATACATCTTACATTTATCTACATACAAACATTCAAAGAAATTGATAAATATCATTTTATTTTAAATATTAATAGTCTTAAATAAATACCCTAAACCTATTACATCAAATATATATACATCAAATAATTTGCAGCTATCTACATAAATGATTTTCAATTTATTCATCAAAATATACACCGTATGGCTAAGGCTATTAAAAAGAACTACTTTCTACATATAGTTTGAGCTTCGGTACAATAACTACTGTATTCAGCAAGATAATTAAATCAACTTAGATCATAGCCAGATATAGATATTGTATGATCTATGTATAATAAAATTTATAGCTCTATGATACATACTTAAGCATTAATACGAGTTAGTTTACAGCGTAAGGCACCAAATAATTCTGGTTATAAATATTTTTATATAGACTTAAAGAGCTGTAAAAATAGTTTTATATATTTTTTACTATCCTAAGTGAATGTTTTAATAAGAGGCAATTAAAATGTTATTAATGAGTTAATAAAATGTTGAATTACTAAGCAGCTTTATATAACAATTTATATATCGCAAACATCGTATATATAGCGATAGTATTTATGTTTATATATAACGCTCATCTCTAGCTTCAAAGGAAAAGAAAAATTTTTGGCTTAGTAATTTGAGTGTCATCGAGTGCACTTGGTACAAAAAAAACTAAGAGAAAAAAATTATGTATGCCAATAAATTATGAAAAGTGACCAGAAACTACCACACGTTTTACCCCCAATCCGTAATCCACCTACCCCCGAACAGTGTCTACCCTTACTAGCTATTCCCCAAACTGTGGGCCATAACAAAAGTCACGTGCAATGTTAATTTTTGTATTTTACCGTTTTGGGGCCTCAGCGTACTATTATGACAACTGTCACGTGGACGCATCGAGCGGCATTTGCTTTCATTATATTTTAAATACCCAACAGCCAGTACCCCTCTGAGGCTCGCTACCTTTGGCTACGAACACAGGTGTAAAATAAATTAAATAGGTAAATACAGCAAAACACAACAAATGATTTATGGCCTGTCTCGCTGCACAAATCTATTTACAAGTAATTGTCAAAACGGAACTTTATTTTTTGATTTCTGGTTTTTTTTCGGTCTTTTGTTTTTTTTTCCTTTGCTTCTGACAGCGGTACTGGATTGATGTACTGATGCGGGTGTTGGTGTTGCATGGGGGTTACTAAATACTATGGGTAAGAGTTGGGCGGTAGGTGTTGGTTACAGACTGGTGGCAAGAACTATCACTGGGGCAAGTTATGTTTGTATATTCAATGGGCAAGCAATAGCCTTGAAATGTGATCCATAAATTTGATGCCTTACGCTAAAAAAAAACCAAAAAATAACGCCGAATGTTTTATATTTGACTTACACAACAGCATTTGAGGCAATTGAAAAACTTCCTATACTTCCACAATAATACTTATAGTACCTAAATATGGCCTAAATATACTTCAAGTTGCGTATGCACTTAACAAATATTTCCTTTACTTTGACCAATTTCACAATTCACCTCTGAACATTTTCCCTGTTACCAATTTTCTTATGGTTTACTTAGGTACGTTTTTCCTTCAAAGTTGTCCTATTCAGATTTTCAAATATTATCAAATTCATGGAGTACAAAAGCATACCCTTTACTTAGATCCGATCTCACAATTTACGCCACGAAGTCTTCCCTGTGTATGATTTACGTATGTATGGTTCACCCGGGTATGTTTTTTCATCGCCGTTTCCCTATTCTGAAGAAGAACAAACCCTTTACTTAGATTAAATTTAACAAGTTAATTTAGACGTCTTGATCCATATTGTCTTTTCAGATTTCCGTATATTATCGAAGATAACATACCCTTAACTTAGACCAGTTCTCAGACTTTGTCTCAGAATGTTTCCTCTGTAGTCAATTTCCGAATGTATGTTTCCCACGTAATCATTTTACTTTGACCTTTCCCTGTTCAGTTTTCAGCAGATTTCTTCCGCTGTTGAGATTTCCAATTATTATCAAATTCTTAGATTGTTGATAGTTAGTTAGATAGATAGTTGACTCTAATTACAGCTTTAAAAAAAAATTTAAAACCTCTCTTCTAAAATAATTAGCAGCCTGCCGTATCTCCGGTCCTGGTTAAGTTCTAACATACATTCCTTTTGACATCCCTTGGTACAACCTTTGGCTATTTTGCAATTTGAACACTGTGTTGCCAATTTAGTTTACGTGTTACTTTGTGATCTAGCTTAAAATTTTTAGTGTGCCAAAAGCTTACCAATAGTGTCCTCAATCATCCATATCGATCGATTCCACAAAGAAATAGTAGTTCCAGGTGGCTTCTCCTTTTAATTTCCCTTGACTATTTCGACTTACAGCGCACATTCATATAAAACAAACATTGTCCATACTTGGTTCCCATCGCAATCTAAGGAATTTTTAAAAGCTTTTACCCAACTTTACCTTAGCAGAGATATGATATATCCCTAACCTTAGCCCAGCATAAACTTGGTAGGGTTTCCTTTACACCTTCCTTTAACTCAGCTGTGCAAGTGTTTATCGACATAAAAATTTAACTACTTTTAAGCCAAGTATTAAAGCCATTAATCAAAAGGCAATATGTGGTGTTTGAGAGCTGCTTAGTTACAGTAATTACGACTGCAACTGTTGTTGGTAAGCCTATCACAGATGTATGTCCATTTTATGGATGAGTTTACTTTCAACAAAGCCGCATTCAGCTTTGAAGAGATACGGAAAATTACGTGTAGTAACCGAAAATAAAAATAAAAAAAGAGGAAAAGAAAATTGTAACTTTTGGTAAATGTTGGGGGCGTTAATCTGTGTACTCGTACAGCCCAAGTGGTGCCCACTCGACAGCGACAACGACAATGATGATGACGACAACAACGTCATGATCATCATCATCAGCATTGTCGTCATCTTCATCGTCATCGTCATCGTTTGCCAGCGACAGCAATTAAAACGCGACAATTGCGTTTGGGCGTGCAACGGCAGCAACATGGCCCACTGTATGCCTGCTCTGTCCTGCCCTAGCCTGTTGTGGCTGCCACAGCAACAGCAGCCAAGAGACCGAAAAATTATTTTCAAAAGACAACAAGAGAGGCCTAAACTAACGACTGAGGTGACGTGCAGTGCATTGAGTGCACCAGCAACGAGTAAAAGGCGTGCGTTGTGGCAGGGGCATTTGCAGTGGCTTTGGCAGTGGCAGAGGCAGCAGTAGAGGTGGAGATAAAGTTGGTGGCAGCAGCAAAGGCGTTGCGGGGCGCCTGTTGTTGCTGCGGAGGCGCCGGCGGCTAAAGCAGACCGTCAAACCGAAGTAACAAAAAACATTCAGGTGGGTGTTAAAGGGGCATAAAGAGGGGTATAAAACTTACGACAACAGTCGCAGCGTCACAACGTGGGAGCTTTTTATGAGTTTCTCGCAATGGAGACACAGAACCACATCAGCATCCATATCCACATCCACATCCATATCCACATTCACATGCACATCTGTAGCCATATCTATAGCCACATCCACATCCAGATGGCGGCTGCTGCTGTTGCCACAAAACGTGGGCAGTACCAAATGCGACAACAACAACAACAACCAATGCCAGCGGCAACTGTTGCCGCCAATTGATTGAAATGCCGCCCGTTCATTCATTTGGGCGTATGGTCATCTGGTTCCACATACCTGACCCAGTCCTACCCAACAGTCCCCCCACGGTACATACATGTAACCCCCCACCCAACCCCATTTTCCACAACAGCAACAATTTTCTCTCTACGCCTCTGTCCCAGGATCGTACTTTGTATTTTGTTTCTTGAAGGGTGCTCGAGTGCTTTGTGTGCGGTTTGAGCGAACTATTTTTATGAGAATTTTCGTCGGTTGAAAAAACTTTCAATTTCGTATTTATGAAAACATAAGCGGCAAACGGTAAGAGTGCTCTCTGACTGAGGGTATACCAAAGGGTACACACATACACAGAGTGAGTGAGGGGGGGCTAAAGAGCGCAGGCGGAAAAAGTGCACTACAAACTATTACAAAATGGAAATTCCATTGAAGCAAAAGCAATCGCCATGAGTTATCGTTTTTTATTATTTTCGTTTCGTTTCGTTTCGTTTTGTAGCTTTAAAAAAAAAAAAAATAAATATAAAAAAAACAATTGAGTATGGGAAAACCGGAAGTTCAAAATTAATGATTGAAGAAAGTAGGTAAAGAAAAGTAAAAGTATCAAGATCTGTGATAAAAGCAAGTTCATAATAAAATCTAAAAACAGCTGCAAGTGATCGTATTTAATATAAAAAAATATTTATATAAAAAAGATATAGTAAGCTGATGAAGCAGATCAAGAAAACATTTAATAATTTGCTTAAAAAATAAATAAATATATAAAATTAATTATTAATAAATTTTCCTATTTATTTTCATATATTGATTTAGTTTGCATATTCATTTAAGCACTTTTCTATTAATAATTGAACACTTTGATCAGAATACATATATATATATATTACTACAATAGAATAAATCAGATGTATAAACAAATAAGTTTTAAATAGCTTTCATATTCATGCATTGTATAATTAAATGAAGCCATTGTTTCTCATAATAGATAAGCATATTATACGCTTCTCGAAAAATTAAAATGCAATGTGCTGCAATGATCAGTCATTAAATAGTCATTAGCATTGCTCCAAAATGCTTCGCTTGGCCAATTCCATGGCTATAATTGAATGACTCTAATGGCAAATCAAATACTGAGCAACTCATTATCATATGGGATCACGAATATCAATTAAAGACAGCTGCTACCTTCCGTATCAATTGATGAATATATATACGTATATATATATATACTTATATATACTTACTGTACTAATTCTAAGTGTAAGTTATTCTAAAGCTAGATACACAATTGGATACTGGATGCTCAGTTAAATTCTCAGTTTGTTTCCCAGGCAATGGGCATTTCATAATACGTTTAAATGTGCTACCTTTAGGTAAGGGTATGGAAATTATAAATGAAAACCCAAGCAATTGGCTCTAGAATTACGTGAATTGCTAACTACAACAACAACAGTAACAAACAACAACAACAACAGCAACAACAATAACAAAGCTTAAAAAAATCTACAATTAAAATCCAATTGCGGCTATTACACAATGCGCCAATAAAAATTTTCCAATAACTTTGTTTTGCTGGCATGTGAAAATGCAGCAGCAGCAGGTTAAATCCCTTTCTGCCTCAATTCCCCTCATATAATAAATATTATATTATATATATATATATATATATATACCATCTGGTATTCCGTCCCAAAGCCCTTTCTACAATACCCACATGGCACACTCGTACTGTCTGAGGCAGCATATTGCGCAGCATCTTGAATTTCCGCCCATTGCAGTTGCCCACCAACAAAGACAACAACAACAGCAACAGTCGAGACAACCAAGGTAACATTGCGTTCTACGAGATACAGATACACAGACACAGATACTCGTACTTACAAGAACAGCAACAACAATCACAACAACAAGGCACAAAAAAAACAACAATCAACAAACAGATAGTCGCTCGTACAATTACATATACATAAGTAGATTTATCTTTATATAGGTGTATACCTCGTACATAAGAAAATTAGTTTAAGCTGAGTACAATAAAAGTTTTCTCAATGCATATGCCTTTTTCGATAACCAATAGGCATAACTACTAACTGTGTATCGATTGTTATAGTGCTGCATCAATGAATGCCTAGAAACTATATCAGCGAATGTATTACTTCTTATGAGCTTTAGAAGGTGAATGGTATTAGCTTTGAGGTAACCATTTTCACATTTATCACTTCATAAATTTATCGATATTTTAAAATATCGATGCACCCATATAGCTGCATTTATCGATTCGTAGAAACCTTACTTATTTATTTACTACTATGCAACAGTTTAAACAGTTGCTTATCCCAACTATAAGAGCATTTATCGATTTATTTGGAAATCGATATAAATTTAAATATAGTTTATGCAATTCATTGATGCCTATGCTAATACATTTATATGTCTAATCAGCATTAAATTACCATTTCACAGCTTCATTTATCTTTCAGTCTTTTAACCTTGAAGTTATCGATTAATTCCAATCATATCAATCCCAATCTAAAGCCCTACAAAGTATCTATCTCTTTCTTTATGTAAAATTCTTAAACATTTTTATTGTGATTGTTTCCCTTTTGAGTACCTTAAAGGGCATCTTTTAGTCGCGTTGACTTCACTAGAGCATTCTTATTTATTATTATTATTTTTGTTGCCTCTGCAATTGCGCGACAAAAGTGCGAAGTTTTTGTTATTGTTATTTTTTTGTTTTTTCTTTTTTTTTTGCTGTTTCGCAATCTTGTGAAATTCAACGTCGCGAATTTTCTGGTCGCCCATCGAAACAAAAAGCAGACAAGCAGAAAACCAGGCCGAAAGTAGCACCCAAAGTCATCCAAGTATCGCTTAATCCCTCTATATCTACTTCACTCTGTCTTACTCTATTATTTCTTCTCACTCTCTCTGTCGCTCTCTGTATTTCTGGTTCAGTTTCTCTTTTTTTGTAGTTTTGTTTTGATATTTGCTTTCGCATTCAATGCAACTACTACAACGTTTGGGATTTTGTTTTCTTTATTTTTGTTTTTTATCTGTTTTTGTTTTGGTTGCTATTGTGCCTGCTGCTGCTGTTGTTGTTGCATCATCATCAGCATCATAAAGTGGCAACATGCAACAGCCTCGCTAAGGTATCACTGCTGTTAATGCCCCCCTTGATCGCCCTCACTTCATTTCACTAAAACATGCGACTTCATGCTCACTGATCGCGCCACAGCCAACAACTATTTTAAGTACGCCGCGCGCTCATCTATGAGATACACAAATACATACATAGACAAGCTCGTTCTGTCTGTCTATTTGTCTGCCTATCTAGTTGTCTATCAGCCTATCTGTTTGTTAGTGTTTGTGTGCGCGTGTGTGTCTGTCTGTCTAGCATGTCTCATCTCCCATGGCCCACTCGAAACGCCCAGTCATGCCACGCTCGTGTGATTTATAAGGTCTTTGGCCCCCACCACACCGCCCTTGTATATAAATATATATATATATATATATATACTACAATATTTCTTTCTCTTTTTCTATGTTTCTCTATGTTTAACATTTTGCCCCTTTTCTTTGTCTTAGGCTCTACTCTGTGCTGTCTACCATTTCTCTCAGTTTGGGCTTTTACGATTTCTTACACTCTTTGTTTTGATTGCCTTCTTTTACTATTCTGTAATGATATCAAATAGATATGTACGGATATACGACTTGCTGTTCTTAATTATTATCATTTTAATTATCATTAACATCAGCATCAACATCATCGTTAGAATCATCATCTAAGTAATGTTCGCAGCACACATAGGCCTCATGTAAATAAAACAATTAAAATTAAACTACGTTACTGATCCATATAATACCCTACTATTTTTACACTCAAGCAGAAACAAGTACGTTTCAAGCAGTGCACTGCTTGCAGATATCAACTAGCTCTCAGTCTCTCTCTATTTCTTATTAAGGATAGTAACAGTTCTGCATTAGTGTTCTATAAGAAATATAAGTATAAGTTTAAGTTATGCTTTTAGTTTTTGTATACCCTATAGCTTATTTTATAGGGTATTCATAGAATGCTGCGCCATTTTTCTCGCGCTAAAAAACTTATTGCTCAAAATTGTAAAACTCAATTGAAATCGACCCAGTTAGCAGCCTCTGGTGTCTGGCTCGAACCGATCTCCTCTACTTTTACCCATCATCGTCATCGGTAATTGCGCCGTGAGGCCGTTGAGTCGCACAGTCAAGCTAGGAGTGGCAAAGCGAGGTGGTGAGCTGAGGCAAGGCGAGCCGCAGCGCAGCGCATCGGAGCAACGTGTATTGGTGGCGAGGTAGGATGGTGCGACAAGACGCGTCACATCGTCGTCTTCTTGTCACCGTCTACTGCGCACTGCACTTTTTTAATTGCTGGCCAAATATTTTTGACAAACACTGTAATCAGATGCCGACAGATGGGACGCTGCAGGGGTGGTCCAACTTATAACCAGCTGGCGCCATTAGCATCGTCATTTATATACAAATATATAAATATATATATGTCAACTTTTCCTTTTTATCTACGATTTTTGGGGTACAGGCAGTCCATCTCTATCTCCATGCTTCAACGTATATGCAAAAATTACGTATTATTTACGGTTATAACATATTTGCTCTACAATGCCTTTAAAGATTACGATTAAAAAACCGTAAAAAAAATCTATTAAAGTACTTAAGATAATGCTGCAGAGAGGCACTACAATACTTAATATAAATAATATATATATATATATATACCATATCAGTCGACCATTTCAAAAAGTCAGTAAATAACTCTCACTCAAAGACTTTTTGAGATAAAAGTCTGAGACTGACCGTTTTCAATAAGTCACATGTCAAAAGGTTTTTGCTCAACTTATAACCTTTATATCGATTTTTTTTAAGGTCTGCTCAGTGACTGACCGATATGCGTTAAGACTGAAAATTCACCTTTTCACCTTTGTTAATTAAACTTTCTTTCAACTACTAAATATAATATTAAATGTTAATTAATATTTACAGCTTAATAATACAAATTATATAATTGTATATGAATTTTAAATTTATTTAAAAATAAGAAAAAAGAATGTAAAGATAAAATTTAAGAAATTTAAAAATATATATTAATAATTTTTTATTAATTTATTTAGATAAATTACAATAAATAAAAAAAAATTATTATCAATCTTTCTTAATATATTATTTAACTTTATTAACTTTATAAAGCTCATACAAAATTTAAACAGTTAAATTATAAGCTCAGATTTTTAAATTAATTAAAAACTTTGTTTTAAATATGTAATTTAAAAAAAAACAGGAGTTTATTTATTAATTAAAGCTCAAGTATATCAATAAAATAATTATTATTAAATTTTGAAATAGACAAAAAAATACAAAAAAAAATATAATATACAAATTTGAGTTTTTGGTTAATAAAATATTCTTTTAGTAATTAGATATAATACTATTTTTAATTAAATATTTAAAGCTTATACAAAATTATAATAATGAAAAATTTCAAATTGATAATAAAGGGGCTATAAGTTTTTGGTTAATAAAACTTTCTTTTTAATATGCAATTTAATAATAATTGTTTTATTTACTTAAAGATTATGTTTATACAGATATATATATATATATATAAATATATTTAGTATATAAATATCAATCAATTAAATAATTATTCTTGGGTAATTAATTGATAACTTTTGTTTTCTACTGCACTTGATATCATTTTTATTAATTATAATTAATTACCTCAATTAATACATTAAAATTAATATGAAATAGTAATACAGTTAATATTGACTTTCAGTTACTTATATTACTATTGCTCATATTATTATTATTATTATTACATTAAAAGAAAAGAACTTTATTAATGAATGAGTTTATTTGTAAAGTCAAAAGCGCTTTTATATTTTTTATACTAGAAATTTCCCTCCAATTAATCAGTCTAAGACCTATGCTAATTAAATGTAATTGTAATTTCTCATTGAAAACTTCCCCCGATATATATAAATATAGAAAAGTTGTTATGAACACACACATATACATACACTTATATATATATATATAAATATATAGTTTGGTATTGAATATATATATATGTATATAAACGTCAGCTAATCAGACTGTCAATGAAATGTTTACCAATCCATTTAAAGGGCTGACTATTGTATGGCAACTAATTAGATTCTCTTTTGGTGTACAGTTTGTGGCATGCAGCAAATATCTGCCCACTTATTCTCTGTTTTAATATGGAGAACTCCGATGCTGACCTTTCGATACGCTTTAGCTTTTGGCAAAAAAATATAAAGAACAGAGAATAACAAAGTTCAAAGGTCAGTCGGATAATTTTATGACTAACCATTTTCCGTAGCGGTTTCTTATCAAGCGAATGATACTCTAACTACAGCTGTAACTGTAACAGTATCTCTCTCTCTCAATATATATATATATGTATGTATATGTATGTATGTGTGTGTGTGTTTATTTGAGTCCCTGTCTGTGTAGTTATTTTGATTTCTATTTGCCTGGACAGGCAATCACTTATCAGAGGTCGTCCAGAGGCACAACGCAGATTCACAGACAGATAGATAGACAGACAGATGGAACGTATGGACAGACAAGAGTAAATAAATAATCATAATAATAATAATAAGTACAAGTTTTTCTTTTATTATGATTTTAGATGTAAATGGTTAGAGTATTATGATTTGAAGGTATACAATTCAGTAAGAGAGCAAAAGAACATCATCAAAACTAACTGCAGGCAAATTGTGGCCACATAAATCATACGACGCGTTGCCCCATGCGAGCAAAACAAACAGCTAATGCGCACGGGATGGGGGCGAGGTTGTATGTTAGGGGTATTAGCGTAAGCTAAGGGGCTGGAGGTTAAGGATTGGGTTATGCGCGATTCAACGAAGCGCACGGCACATATGAACCACAAGGGTCGGCCATAAGATAGAAAGAGCATACGACAGGAAGAGTGAGAGAGAGAGCGAAAAAGCTAAGCATGGAGTATGATTACACAAAAAGAGTGAAAGAGATCTGCCATTCTGACCCCGAAAACCGACCAACAACCTGCCAGCCAATTTGATAAGCTACCTCCCTGTATGGTTTTTGGGGCTCTGCGTCTACCACTGCCACTACCACTGCCACTGCCACTGCCTGTGCCTGTGCCTATTCCTGTACAGGAATGAGATTTTGTGGGGTACAAAACTTGACTGTAACTGTGCCTGGGATTGGGTATAAGTATGGGTATGAGTATGGGTAAAGGTAATGGTGTATGTATAGGTATAGGTATGGGTATGTGAATGAGTATGGGTATGGGTATAGGTATGGGTATGAAAGCTTGCTGTCAGCGTAGAATGCGATTTCTTTATGGGATTTCCTGATATATTTTTTGTTATTTTTGTTGTATTTCGCATGTTTCATGCCAAAAGTAAAAGAGATATAATGAATATTTGATGAATCTTGGCAAGCAAGAGCATAAGAGATTTACAGTATACAATAAATATATAAAAATCTTTGTACAATTTTCCTGTTGTCTCGATTAAATTTCATTTTACTCAAATTTGTTGACCCTTAAAGAATTATATAAATGAAATGGAATAATATCTAAGAGAGACAAGAATAAATAAATATTTATAAAAAAAAAATATTTAAATTTTAAGGTAAAAATTATAATTATAAAATAAAATAGAGATTGTATTAAACATAAAATATTTTTTTAGTTAGATAAATTAACATTAACAAATATTAATGAATTCAACATTAACTGAAAAAGTTAATATTAAAATTTCTATGTTAAACAATAAACAAAGGAATTTAAATCAATTTTGAAACATTTAAAATCATTGTAGCTATTATTTAATGTTTTTAATTAAGTATCATAATTAACAGAAAATTAAGGGAAAATAATAAATAAAAAATCAAACAATAACAACAATTAAAACAACAACAAAAACAGACTTTGACTTAATGGCGCTTGTCGCTTTGTTTTTGGGCCTTTCATTCACTAGATTCATTCATTGATTTACAACGGACCGAGAATACAATACATATATAAGTTTATATATATATATATATATGTGTGTATGTATGTGTCATATACACATATATATAGTATATAATTCAACATATTGTAGTTTTTCAATTAGAGGCGTAGTATTATTTATACTTGATGTTCATATTTGTTTCTGTTCTTTGTTCGTTTTAAATTTTGTTGCTGTGCTTGTTGCTGTTGTTGTTGTTGTAGTTGTGGTTACTTCATGTTTACATGAATATATTATACGCCATCACTCTCTCTCTCTCTCTCTCTCTCTCTCACACACACTCCCTTATAGCCTCACAGCCTCCCTTTACTATAATCACATCTAAATCTCTCATTCAATTAAATTAATTGCCGCCTTTGTGTTTGTGTGCAATGCGCAAAAACGTTGTATACTATATATACTATACTAAATATATATATATACTATTGATATATTGTATAAAAAGTTATTTCATTTAATTAATATTTATATGGACAAAACCTTAAGAAAATCAAAAACAGTTTGCCAAAAGTAAACAAGTAAGAAGTCTGTAGTCGAGTGTACCCGACTACGAGAGCCCCTTTGCCTACATATACACCCATACACACACACATACTCATACATACACACAGTTCTGCACGTAGTTAGCCATTGCGCGCACCTTTTAGCCCCCCACGCTCTATAGCGCGGTACTTAATCCTGTATAACTTCCGTGTTTGTTGTCAAATTTTAACGAAATTTACAACGTAGATGAAGAATGGTCTACTTAATATGTGTGCGGTTAAAAATTGTACCTTATAATCGATTTTTTCAAATTGCGGGGGTCAGGGGAGGAAATTTGAAAATCTAAAACATACTCCTGTAGCGTACGAACATAATAAATCTATGTTCCAAATTTCGATGGTCTAGCTCTTATTTTTCGCGCACTACTATACCCCCCCGGGGCCCATAACGCCACTTTTGATGATGTATAACTTCCGAGTTTTTTGATCAATCTTACCCAGATGGATCAATAATGGTCTAATTATGATGTGTGCCAAAATAAATTGGATCGGTTGAAAATTGTGCTTAATAATCGATTTTTTCGAATTGCGGGGGTCAGGGGAGGAAATTCAAAAATCAAAAACAAACTCGTATAACCTACGAACATAGCGAATCTAGATTTCAAATTTGGTTGCTCTAGCTCTTATAGTCTCTGAGAAACAGGCGTTCATACGGACAGACAGACGGACAGGGCTAGATTGATTCAGCTAGTCGTCCTGATCAAGAATATATACTCTTTATGGGGTCTCCGATGATTATTTCTATGTGTTACATACTTTTGGACTTTGCACATTTCCAATTGCTCCGCTTTGCTTCTTTTTTACAAAAAGGCAAAGGGGCTAAAAAATAAAATATATGCTCTAAATGGATAGCACACGCCATAAGTTGAATGAACTAATGTTCACTTAACTTTGTTTACCTCCTTTGCTGTGCCTCTTTCACCACACACACACATAAACAAACATATACTCATATAAACACAAATTTCATTGTTGAGTTTTAATTTATATTATAGTATATGTATATAGTCTGTTCAGGTGATCTATGTGCTTGCAGAGTTGATTAATGTTCTTGCTTCGAAGCTAGTTGTATGAACCTTAAAAAATTGTCACATGTTCTTGACTTATAACAAAAACAACAATAGCAACAATATCAATAAGAAACATACTAATAATAACTGTATTCCTTTTATAATATATATTTATATACATACATTTTAATTGAGTCAGATCCTTAGCTGTCAGTAAATAAAACTAAACCAGATACAAATCTAAATGTCTTTCACTTACTTATCAACAAAGTATCTAATTTATTTATATGTATATATATATATTTAACTATTTATGCATTCTACAGATTTATATGCATAATTATCTAAGCCGCAAATAAACATTAATACTTTTAAAAGTCTTTAGTTAGTATATGAACCATTATCATTATACTATATAGATCATTGACCTGAAAGTAGTTCACCTTGTTGCTGAACCAAACACATTTTGAGCTTTAGCCATTGGTATATAGTACTAACTTGGCTAAACACTTAGAATTAATATAATTTAAGTTAAATTTTTTGTCTCTTGGCCAGTAAATTGTACTATTTAATTTATATGTAAAGATAAAATTGGCTTAAATCTTTCGATTTATTTGATTTAATGCTTTTAGTTTCTTTAGAAGTTTTAATATTGTTTATTATCTAATGACCAACAAATTTGCTTATAAATCAATAAAATATTTATTTATAATTCACAATTTACTTTTTATATAATCATATATCAATCTTTATATCAAACAATATAATACATTCGTATTGATATATCAAACGACAATTATAATTATGCTATAGTTATAGATATTAGTCAAAATATAGTAGATATATAAGATTAAAATAGTAATTAAAAGGTGCAAATCATTAGTTTCTAAACGTGTTTGGCACAACTTTAATATAGTTGCTGGGAATCGATTCTTGGCTCCCTCAATGAGTATATTTACAAAATATCGAATTAACATAAATGAAAGTTTTTTCTCTTTCATCTTTTTTATACATTTAATGGTTAATTAAGAGATCTCATCTCTATTTACTTTCCTTTCCTTCTTTTAGCCAAATTTGACTGGAAATCGTAGCATGTACCCCGCATTGCATTGCATCTCCTTCAATTATTCATTAGTTCATCTCCTAAACTCAAAGTAGTTCATTTGTCGATATTTTGAACATTTCAGCCATTTTAAGACACTTTAAGTTTAAATATTTCTTTTATGAAAATGCAATGTTTCATTCAGTTATTATTTCAATGCTAAAATCTGTTTAAACATGATTCAAATCGTTAACTACGTTTATGTATTAGTTCCAGTTTATTAATCATCAGATGATAGCTTCAACAAAATTGGAATTTATTTTAGTATAATTTTTTTAGCCCCTTTGCCTTTGAAACAAGTAAGAAATATGTACTCAAGTTAACCCGACTACGATAGCCCCTTTGCCTATATACACAGATACACACATACATACTCACACATACAAACACATACATACTCACACATACAAACACATACTTGCACATACACACAGTTCTTCACATACTTTAAACCATTGCTCGCGTCTTTTAGCCCTCTTGATTAACTCCCAGTTTTTTATCCAATCTTATCGATATTCACAACGCAGATCAAGAATAGTCTAATGATTAAGTGTGCCAAAAATAAATTCAATCGGTTGAAAATTCTGCCCAATAATCAATTTTTTCGTATTGCGGGCGTCAGGGGAGGAAATTCAAAAATCTAAAACAAACTCGTATATCGTACGAAAAAGTCTAGATTCCAAGTTTGGTTTCTCAAGCTCTTGTAGTTTTTGAGAAACAGGCGTACAGACGGACAGACGGACAGACAGCAGTCGGGCAGTCGGGTTAAATCGACTCGTCTTGTCGTCTTGATCAAGAATATATATACTTTATGGGGTCTCCGATGATTATTTCTATGTGTTACATACTTTTGGATTTTGCATATTTCCAATAGCTCCGCTTTGCTCTTTTTTACAAAAAGGCTAAGGAGCTAACAAGTAAGAAGTCTGTAGTCGAGTGTACCCGATTACGAGAGCCCCTTTGCCTATATATACAGCCATACACACACATACTTATACATAACTCATACATACTCTATAACTCGATACTTAATATTATACAACTTCCGTGTTTTTTCTTCGATCTTAACATAATTTACAATGTATTTCAAGAATTGTGTACTTTAACCCTTTTCCATATTTTAAATGTGAGGGGCGCCAAAAATTAACATGGAATTGTCACGAATCTAAAGTGAAATATGACATTTAAAGCTATGCCAACACAAAATAGCATACAATTGCTTTTTTGTCTCCTTGTAATTCCCAATTGGTTATACCTACAACTAATATATTGACTACAATTTTCAATGATAAGTTAAGGTTACTTTGGTTTACCTTTACATAGTTTATCTGTTGTGGCTTATTTTATATATATTTAATATTATATAAAAGCTTTGTAACAGAAATTTATATGGCATATCATTATAATGTTTTTGATTTATTCTTCATCGATACCTTACTAAGTTCTGGCTCCTTATTAGCATTATGTTATTGAAGTATTGCATTATTAACTCAGTACCTTCTGGTATCACTGAAAATAATGAAATGGAAAGAAAGAACAATTAGTAAAAAAAAAGAAAAAAAATAAATAAATAAATATATAAATAAATAAATAAATAAATAAATACTATTAAAATATGGATGTGGCAAGTCAATTGCCGTTAATGTAAAATTTAAAATGTTTCTTTTCGATGAGTATAACTTGCGTTGTATAAATGAATAATAAAAATAAAATGTTATGTATGAACCAAACTTAATTTGTTATTATTTATATATTGAGAATAATCGAGGAAAGGGTGAGGGGAGAAAATTCAAATATCTAAAACAAACTTGTATAACCTACGAACATAACGAATCTAGATTCGAAGTTTGGTTTCTCAAGCTCTTATAGTCTCTGAGAAACAGGTGTTCATACAGACGGACAGACAGCAGTCGGGCAGTCGGGTTAAATCGACTCGTTTTGTCGTCTTGATCAAGAATATATATACTTTATTGGGTCTCCGATGATTATTTCTACTTGTTACATACTTTTCAATTTTGCATAAATCCATTAGTTCCTTTTTGTTCTTTTTTAAGGCAAAGGGATTAATAATTAGTTTTAGCATTTATTTATGATTTTATGAGTCGTCCATTGCGGAATTTTTGGTACCTTTTTATTATCAGTTTAAAATTTTCAGATTGCAATTTTCAGTTAACAGCTTTTAGCTGAATTTTAGCAACCGCAAATGTGTAACTTTGCTGCGATTTTGGAATTGATATTTTTGGCATTGCAATTAAACCATTTTCATTGCCTTACAGCAATTAGCAGCATTTCCAATAATTCGTCGAATTATCAGCCTCTGCCCGAAATACCATTAATTAAATCAAAATTTTGAGCGCAGACAACCAATGGCAACCGCAAAGCTCCCCTAACCCCATTCCCCCCTTCTTCAACACAATCCCCAAACAGTACCTTGCGTTTCTATTGAGTAACTTTAATTAAAATTTGGTTGCATTTTTGGTTAGAGCAACTAATTAGCTGGTTCAAAATTATCAATAAACCCCAAAGAAGAAAACCAAAAAAATATATATATATTTATTTGAGATTAGTCGTATTGAATCACAGTCAACGATTCAATGAAATCAGCTTTTAACTTTTAACATTTAAAATATATATCTATATCTAGTCTTTTTTGCAATATGTTGAAAAGTTCAGTCCTGGCAAAATGACAGCAGGACCGCCCACACGTATACATATGGCAGTGTATCCCACGCAGGATAATTCCAGTTAACAAGCAATGCCTGCTGCTGCTATTCAGGCTGCTGCGGCTGTTGCGGCTGCTGTTACGGCATCAACTTTTAATGACGTAAATTCTGCTCGACTGTTTTGCACATCCTTTTCATTTGGTCGCGTGGGTAGACGAAAATAGAAAAGTTGTTGCCTCTGCTGCTGTTCAAATGTTGCACATAACGGTGTAATGAGCAAAATGGTGAAACTGTGGGCGTTACACTGATAACAGTTTGCCAGCAATATTTATGTTTGTTGCTGATGCGACTACTGCGACTATTGCGACTATTGCGACTGTTGTTGCTGCTGTTGTTGCTGTTCCTACTGGTGCTGTTGGTTATTATTGGCCGTTGTTACACATGCAAAATGATTGAGAATCCATCAAAATCCTTTTGAGCAGCTGTGGCAGTAGCCGCATGCTGCCGGTCTATGCAAATAAGTTGGTATTTAAATGTATTTGCAACACCAACGTTTATCAAGCACCACCATCTGCCCCCTACACCGACAATACAAACCAAACCACCAACCCATCCACCCACTTGTCTCACATTATTGCTCAGACTTGACATTGATGTATCTGGTGACAAACTGTTGCGGTTTATTATCGTTCGACTGATGAGGGGTTGTGCCATAATGTTGCTACGGTACATAGCCAGTTGAGGGATGCCATGGGTACCATTAGTTCCATAAAATAACAGAAGTAAGGGTAACGTAGCAGTCACGTAGTTGGTGAACATGTCACAGCTGCTGGGATACCGCAGCTCCACGCAATTCACAAGAACCGACAGCCAATCGATAAATCATGTTAATTGTTCGCAATCACAAAAGATAATACACTGGGTTACCCCTAAAAAGCCCATGAGACAAAAGGATAATGTAAGACATACACACTAAATAAACTAGCTCTATATATATCCTAGAACACAATTATATAAATTCGAGTTTCGTGTCAGTTGAATCATTTAATCATTCAATTGATTTCAAATTTCAAGTCTGTTAAGCTATTTAATAATCACTTTATTTGATAGGACACATTTGTATATTATTGTTGCTTTGTAAGAAGGAACGACTCAAACGAGTAATTCATATGAATTCAACTCAATTGAATGATTCAATGCGTGTATGTATATATTCTATTGATTCGAAGAGTGCATATTAATTGCCATAATCAAACTATTTGTATTATTTAATATAATTTTTAAAGAATTTCAAATACTCAGCATCAGTTAAGAGTTTTAAAATATGAATAAATAATTAATTATCATATGATATCCATAATTTATCCATAATTTATCCATAATTAATTTTAATTGCCTTAAGGTCGGATCTGTTTGCTTCTTTAATGGACGCCACGTTCCACAACAATCTTCAGTTGAACGAACTCTATACCCGATTCGGGATCTGTGATTAGACTTTTGTTTTCTTTTTCATTATTTTATATTTTTTTTATTTTTGGGAGGGGGCCTGTTTTGATACACACTTGATCTATGTGGCTGGAGTTAAAATTTACGATCATGTTCTCAGTCCACTAACCCGATCCCAACAATATATCGCAGCATTATCTTCTCGCACGTGTTTCGAATTATTCGTTTCACTAACCATTTCAATAAGTTGTTTCAGATCTTTCAATTGAGATATTCTCTTAACGTAACTCTTGTTACCACAATCTAAACAATTTGTCAAAGCAGATGCTCCTAAGGATAAATAACAAGAATTTAATACTTATATACAATATTATTTTACTTTATTTATTTATTTTATTTATTTTTGAAATTTTATTTATTTTTGAAATTTTTGAAATTTTTTTTTTTTTTTAGAAATTTTATTTGTTTTATTTATTTTTGAAATTTTATTTATTTTATTTATTTTTGAAATTTTATTTATTTTATTTATTTTATTTATTTTTGAAATTTTATTTATTTTTGAAATTTTATTTATTTTATTTATTTTTGAAATTTTATTTATTTTATTTATTTCATTTTTTTATTTATTTTATTTATTTTATTTATTTTATTTATTTTTGAAATTTTATTTATTTTATTTATTTTATTTATTTTTGAAATTTTATTTATTTTATTTATTTTATTTATTTTATTTATTTTATTTATTTTATTTATTTTATTTATTTTATTTATTTTATTTATTTTATTTATTTTATTTATTTTATTTATTTTATTTATTTTATTTATTTTTGACATTTTATTTATTTTATTTATTTTATTTATTTTATTTATTTTATTTATTTTATTTATTTTTGACATTTTATTTATTTTATTTATTTTTGAAATTTTATTTATTTTATTTATTTTATTTATTTTATTTATTCTATTTATTTTGAAATTTTATTTATTTTATTTATTTTTAAAATTTTATTTATTTTATTTATTTTTTAAATTTTATTTATTTTATTTATTTTTGAAATATTATTTATTTTATTTATTTTATTTATTTTATTTATTTTATTTATTTTATTTATTTTATTTATTTTATTTATTTTATTTATTTTATTTATTTTATTTATTTTATTTATTTTATTTATTTTATTTATTTTATTTATTTTATTTATTTTATTTATTTTATTTATTTTATTTATTTTATTTATTTTATTTATTTTATTTATTTTATTTATTTTATTTATTTTTTAAATTTTATTTATTTTATTTATTTTTGAAATATTATTTATTTTTGAAATTTTATTTATTTTATTTATTTTATTTATTTTACTTACTTTACATATTCTTTCCATTAAAGCTATGAGTAATGCATTTATAGCTCGTAGATCTATAAAATTATTCTTATGTTTTCCAATTAGAAATAAAGCCAATAAATAAAAATAATACGGGCAGCGAAAGTAAAGTACAGTGAAGCATATTAAACAGAACGCAATCGATAAAGTTAATCAAGTTTCCAGCGGAGGTAACTATATCTTTTGCTATGCTCAAACCCCAATAATTATCAACTGAAATTTGCTGGCAATGTTTTATCAGGCAAACCTACTCCTTGCAAACAGGACGCTTCACATAAATTTTCATTAGTTTTTGCCCACGCTGAAATTAAAGCTTGAGTTTGGCTGTGGGCGGTGATATGTGTGGAAGGCATACGCAATGCCATTTGCTTGTGATGGGGTTAAATGGGTTGCCTGTGCCACACACAATTGCCACGCTACAAATACGAATAGAAATACGAAAACGAGTACGAATACAAGTAGTACTAGTACTAGTACAAGTACTAGTACTAGTACGAGCACGAATATGAGTACAAGTACGAGTATGAGTACGACTACGTATACGTTGCCATTGAGTAGTAGGCGCTGCAGTGCATCGAATACATAGGACAAACGGAATGAGTACGAGTATATATGCCAATGGCCTGCTCTATATAGAGTTCTACTCCATATGTATATATACAGTTTGTACCTCTACTCTATATAGCTATATTATATATATAAATATATATACATATATATATATTTTTATATATATTGTAGTACATTCCCGGCGTACAGTCGCTTCAATTTCCAGTTGCATTCGGTAGTAGATACGCTTTTATCTTACACTCATAGAGAGCAGTCAAGAAGGACCTGCTGCTACTGTTGATGTAGATGATGGTGCTGGTGTTGGTATTGGTGTTGGTGTTGGTGTTGGTGTTAGTGTTGGACCTGTTGTTGTTGTTGCCTGCCTGCTGCGCGTGTACGAGTATCTGAAAGTCGCTTGGCAGTTAACCCAACAGTTTTGGCCATATCAAACGAACATCTCGCAGCTACATTGTTGCAATAAAATATTTACAAGATACATTTGCTTTGTTCCATACCAAGTGCTTGCCACGACGGCATCTGTGGCAACAAAAGTTACATTTTGGCTTCTGTTATGGAAATGCCACACGTTTCAACCATTCCCGACAAAAAAAAAAAACCCCCCTCCCCACCCCCTACTGCTACTGGCTGCCGTATGTCTCAGGTTTACAGCTTATCCTGTTGCTGGATGCCCCCAAAGATGGAAGTAAAGTACTCATAACATTCCCAGCAAGCTCCAATTCTAAGAAAATGTTTACAACAATTTCTTTGCAATTCTAGAAAGTAACATAATAAAAATAAAAGAAAATATAAATGAAAAACTCAAAAACAATTGAAAACATATCCCAAGTACGAGTCCCTAAAAGGGATATTATAATTTCAGCACTCTATTATGCATTATTTAATTAAGACAAACTTTTTACAAAGAAATTTACAAACTTTTTGTCATAACTCTTTGCATAAGCTTTACATATATACAATATATATAAATATATATATATATATATATATAAAATTCTCTATATATATTCTTTATTTATGTTTATTTTTTAATTATATTCAAAACTTTTAGTTATTATCCTAAATGGCAAACAATTTATCCTAACTGTTATAGAATTTCAAGTAATTTGCTTACAAATTGATTTCGTTTGATTTCCTTTGATTTTATTAAATTAATATATTAAAAATTATTATAGTATAATAATGAAGTTTATTGAAGAGATTATTAAATAAAATTTTGTATAATTTAGCCCTTATGCGACTTGAAATGATTTTCGTATGAATCTCTTGAGTATGTGAATAGTACTCATAGTAAATGCTCTTTTATTCAGTTTTAAGCTGGTTAACTTTGTAAAGTTTACCCTAAATCTTAGCCCGCAGCTTCGCATTCTATGCAATCTTCTCATTCTTGCATTTTATGCACACACACACACACACACTTAGAGTAAGTAAGCACACTGTACTATACTGTACTCTTATCCCCTTTACTCTTATCCATCTAACACTTGTCCCCCTTTACTTTATCCTATTCACCGTTACATGCCACGCTCAGCTCAGCTCAGCTCAGCTCAGCATCATTCAATGCAAAATTCATTTCACGTTGTCCTGTTTCAATTTTACGTTACGCTAAGCGTCCTATATACTAACCTAATATATACATTTATACATATACAACCTTAGTTATATATAGCTATACATAAAGATGTATATACATATATATATATATATATATGTGGGTGTCTATGTGGGTGTATGTGCTTGTGTGTGTAAAACTGAAGCTCTGTACTGGCATTTACCGTCATCGTCCATTTACGACGACGTCGACAACGACCAGTGACGTAACACACGACGAGTGAGTGACGAATGTTTATCCTTTAGCTGGCCAGGTGCCACCCGCTTACCACCCATAAAGCTAACCTACCTTATATCTAACTATTTCATTTGAACGCGCTCTATAAACATATCTCTCTCTCGCTCTCTCTCTCTCTCCCTCCTTTTTTATACACAACATAGACGCCCACTAGCGTAAGTCTTCGTGTGATAACTTCGTGCGCGTAGTAACCTATATACGATCACGAATATGAACACGAACAGGCGCCAGGCAGCACCCACGCCTATATACATACATTGATGGAGGTCGCTGCCGCTGCCGCTGCCACTGCGACTGCCACTGCTATTGCTGCTGTTGCTTTACTCTCTGCTGGCCTGTTGCAGACATCGTACGCTGGAACTGCGCTCGTATTGCATCGGATCGCATCGTGTTGAAGTCGTTGCTGCTGCTGTATGCCATTGTCGGCTCTGTCACTGTCATCGTCATCGTCATCGTCATCATCGTCGTCGTCGTCGTCGTCGTCGTCGTCGTCGTTACTATCGCCGTCATCATCGTCGTCATTTAGCTTTGGTTTGCGTAAAGGCGAACGGTTGGCGTTTTGGTTGATAGAAGGGACGTTTGTGTGTTGAGGGGCTATAAACAATGACGTCACAGTTTAAGCGATTGGCAGAGCGACACGCGTCTGCAGCTGTTTTGGTCTGAATTATTACGTATACGCTGTGTTGTACACGAGCTGAGATGCTGTTAACGAGAGCCACAGTTATACCAACAGCAAATGCAACAACAACAACAACAACAACAACAACAGCAACACATACAGACCAAAAAGGTTTTTTTTGTACATTTTACAACGCAAATGAGCGTGTCTAGGTCTAGGCGACGCTTGGGCGTCATTGCCAATTGGACCCGGGCTGTAAACTGTAACCAATTTGGCCAAACACGTGTCACCCAATTGCCACACTTGCCCGGTCGCAAGACCCTATCGTGCTATATCCATTATACTGTTCACACTTACACACACTTGCACACTGTCACACTGTGCACAGTTAACCTGGCCCTAAATAAACACGCTCAATTTTAAATAGTTTGACGTCTTCAGTAAAAATGAAAAAAAAAAAAACAAACAAAAAAGGGAAAATAAAAAATTGTCGTCATCAAAGCTATCTTAACTCATTTCACGTTGCCAAAGATCAAATCAAATCGAATACAAAACACGAATACAACTATTATTCATAATCATTCAATAACTATGCTATATCTTCATATATATATATATATATATATATATATATCTATCTGTAGCTGTAGCTGTATCTTTATGCATCCTTTCATAACAAATTTGAACATTTTACACATTTCCATTGATCAACTGCATAAAAGTAGGAATCGGGTTAATAGGACACTGCATAAAAAAAGCTGCTTGTTCAGTGAAACTGGAAGCATATACACATATATACATATACACATACATAGATAGCAAAAAATACGAGTGGGCGTATGTGTGTGTGTAGGTCATGTCAATGGCTAAGTGGGCGTCTGTACAGTTACGCCAGCCTGTAGCTGTCCTTTGGGCCTTTTAGTGGCAGTTGCAAATTTTGCATTTGTTACATTGGAAATCACTGAAAACTCAGAAGAGAAAAAGAGAGAAAAACCACAAAGAGAGAAAGAGAGAGAGAGAGAGTATAAAGGATATATATATATATATATATTATATATTCGTATATAGGTAATTGGTTAATTAGCACCGATAAAGGTCACGTCCATTAAGCCAATTAGGTGTAAGACTAACAAGAGGCAAACAGCAACAACAAATTTATCGATAAACGTGTAATTATTACTGTTAGATTTTAATAAAAATTAAAGTTTAATATGACACATAATAAAAAATGAGCTTTTGTATAACAATTCAATTGATTCACTTTGATTATTAAATTATTCATTGCAAACTCTGTACAACATGCTGCAAGATACTCATAATTCATGCTGTTGAATGCCACTTATTGCAACTGATTTGATTTGAAACATTCAAATGATTCATTCTAATTTCAACAAATATACTCAACTTAGTTTCAAAACAATCACAAACATCGAATGATTCATTCAAATTGAAAATCTATTCAATATCATTTCTAATAATTTCCTATTCATTTTCAACATCCAACAAATGCAACATTTGAATGCAATTGTAATATTTGCATCATTTGTATGTGAATGAATGAATCATTCGATTACAAACCATAGAATTAGCATTCATATTCATATTCATGTTGCAATCATACGGCTGCAATTTCTTGCCATTTGCCTGCAATTGAAATTTGTCATTAAATAATAATAAGAACCCAAAAAAGATAAATACAAATAGGTTGCAACCCCACAACCCCCCCCACCCCCCGTCCCCCTCTAAAGCCCACGACCAGGCCATGCAACATAATGGTTAATGTTGGCCTATCCATAGATTTAAAGTCCATATGTTAGCAGCCTACGCAGACATGAATGTTGTTTGCAGCTTATTAGGCACACCCTGTGCAGCATACACTGTGGCACAAACACCCTGTGAATATGTGTGTGTGATTGTGTGTGTTAAGAACTGTTGCACTGCCTGTGTCTGGCATTACGAGAATTAGCACTTGACGCTGACGTCGCAGCTGCAGTCGCAACTTCAGTCAACGTTTCGCTGCATTTTTTTAGAGCTCTTTTTTTTTGTGTTTGTCATTTGCTGTGCGTTGTTGTTGTTGTTGTGTGTGTGTGTGTGTGTGTGTGTGTGTGTGGCTATTGTTGTGTGTTTGTTTGTTGTTGCTCTCTGCTGTTGTTGTTGTTGTTGCTGTTGTTGTTGTTGCTTAGCGAAATACATATTTAAGCGACGCTTGCAGCGCGAATGCAGCTCAGTCGGTCAGCGGCAGTTTGCATTTTCATAGCTCTTGAACTTGAAAACCCTAAAACTAACAACAACAACAGCAACAACAACAACAACAAGAACAACAACATTAATTACAACAACAATAACAACAACAAAAATAATAACAAAAAAAAATCGAGCGTGTAAAATCTGAATTTTTTTTTTTTTTCAACAGTTTTCTGTGAGAATTTTGCACAAATTTTTTACACAGTTTTTTTTTTTAGTTAATGTGCAAAAAAGAAAAAAAAACAACAAAATAAAGCAAAAAATTTTATTTTTCGCGCCATTTCGTTTTATGGTTATTTGGTTCAAGGACAACGGAATCGAAATTTTCACTTGGATATGAAAAAGGTGATTCTAGTCAATAAGTTTATTATTGATGTTGAATGAGAGAATAAAGAATAACGAATAAAGAATGAAGAATGAAGAACAATGGAGCATGCGAAACAATGGGGGTATAAGGTATGAGGTATGTGGAATGCAGGTTAAACGAGGAAGCTATTGTGAAGGCGTTGCACATTGGCAAATGGCTGAAAATGTCAGCGGACAAAGGTCAAAGTTGCGGCAGAGAGCGGCATGAAAAACTAGCACTAGCCACAGTCTACAGTGCTACTTATACCTTATAGCCGCAGCCACAACCACATTCATAGCCAAAACAATGGCATACATTTACCCCCCACATATATATATATATATATATACCTAAATCTGCCACCACCAGCTCTACCCATCATTTACCTATCCTCCCTACCCTTTCACCCTGCCATTCTCTGCAACACATCACATTGAAAAGGTCACATGGCACAATTTCGTTGCTGTTGTCTACTGTTGCTGCGCAGTTGCATGCAAAAAAAAATGCAAAAACACCAACAGCAACAGCAACAGCGAAAGAACTAGAAGGAAAACAACAACGACAACAAAAGAGCACAAAAAATAATAATAAAAACGAAAAAAAAAACACCCACAAAGTGTCGCCCACGTTCATGAGCACCTTGCACCCTGACCCCTTGCCACCGAGCAACAAACTGTCCTTCCCTCCTTCCCCCATTCAACCATCTGTTTACCATCCCTTACCATTATATCCCACCAAAGACGGTCAAACATTTAAGCTGCGACGCAATTGGAAAACATATTCATGCAATCATCAATTGCGTTTCAAGAAATTCTATGTAAATGGTTCAAAAGTACTACAAAATGGAAAAAGGGGTAAGAGAGAGAGAGGTAGAGATAGAGATAGAATGAAAGAGAGAGAAAAGAAAAAGCCAAAAGCAGTACTGAGTTCAAGGTTAGACTAAAAGATACCCTGCGCCCCTCTATGCACATGACAATTCACATAAGGCGGAAAAAACAATTTAATACATTTAAAAGTGAATCAAATCTTTTTGGCCAATTTTCTTTGTTTTGCTAAATGTTGAAAAATATTTTAAAAAATATATGAAACATATGTGTGTATATAAGATATTATATATCAATTTTCAGAGCATTATCTTTGTTATATATTGAGTTAGGATAGACTTAAAACGAAAGTAACATTCAGATCGCTGATGCTTTGTCTAACTTTTAGATATTAGATGCTTCAACTGTTTAAAAGATTATTTACCAAAAAGTATTTCAAATAAACTGTTAATATCAATTATTATTATAGGGTAACTAATATTCGTATATAAGGTGCTTAAAGGTGATATGCCATTGCCTGCCTTTCATACTTCAATTTCAATATTATTTGATTTAATTAAAAATGATTCGTTTAGCTTAAAATGCTTCTAGAACTTGCTTAACAATCAGTAACTATAAACTGTGTGTAGTATATGCATTGAATATGCTTCAAATATACTAAAAATATTCTACTAAATTTTACTTTTGCTAAAACCCTTATATAACATCCTTAAGGGACCTTGTTTTCATGGTAAAAATTCAATATTATTTTCTAGAAATTTGCTACGTTTCGTTTACTCAAACAAACTTCTACAACTTACTTTCTAATTATAATAACAATAACATATATATATATATATATATATAAATATATATATACTATAAGTTAAACTTACCTTATACAAAGTATATACAAGGAAATTCAAATGTTTTTAGCCCCTTTGCCTTTTTATAAAAAAGAAGCAAAGCGGAGCTATTGGAAATGTTCAAAATCCAAAAGTATGTAACACATAGAAATAATCATCGGAAACCCCATAAAGTATATATATTCTCAATCAGGACGACAAGACGAGTTCATCTAGCCCTGTCCGTCTGTCTGTCTGTCCGTCTGTATGAACGCCTGTTTCTCAGAGACTATAAGAGCTAGAGCAACCAAACTTAAATCTAGATTCGTTATGTTCGTAGGCTATACGAGTTTGTTTTTGATCTTTGAATTTCCTCCCCTGACCCCCGCAATTCGAAAAAATCGATTATAAGGTACAATTTTTAGCCGATCAAATTTATTTTTTGCACACATATTAAGCAGACTATTCTTCATCTACGTTGTGAATTTCGTTAAATTTAGACAATAAACACGGAAGTTATACAACATTAAGTACCGCGCTATAGATCGTGGGGGGCTAAGAGGTGCGCGCAATGGCTAAATACGTGCAGAACTGTGTGTATGTATGAGTATGTGTGTGTATGGGTGTATATGTAGGCAAAGGGGCTCTCGTAGTCGGGTACACTCGACTACAGACTTCTTATTTGTTATTATTATGTTTGCTTACTCTCTCTCTCTCTCTCCCTCTATATCTCCGTCTTAATCTTTCTCTTTTTGCCTCATATATATATTTTTTATTATTTAAATAAAGTAACGTTTTGCGTTTAGAATTTATTTATATACCGTTTGTACTTTTCTTAACTTTTGATATTTTTATTTTTTGATATTTTTTTCTTTCTTTATTTTAATTGAGCGTCGCGAATTCGTTTGGCGCCAATTTCATTTTCACGCCGCCTGGCGCCAAACACATTGAAAATTGGAAAATTGCTACTATTCGAGTTTGAGTACAGTTGGTTTATGGCACTTTCCAATCTTTCTACAATATATATACATACGTATATCTATATCTATACATATACATATATATATATATATATATACAATATTTTACGGTTATATACGAGTTATCATGTGTGGGTGTTAATTTAATTATGTTTTACTTTTTCTCTCGCTTTTTATTCAATTTGATTCTTTATTATACAAAAAACAAGTTGCAGTTGGCAAAATTTTATATAGTTTTATTTTTGTTGCTATAAATTTGCTTGAGTTTGAGCCAGGCCACATTCAAGTTTTGTTTGGCTTAAAGCAATGCTTATCAAATGTGACTTTAAGTCAATTTCTATGATAGATTATTAAATTTTTTCCTATTTTATATAAAACTGATAAACCCAAAAACTAACTTCATTTCAAAGACAAACTTCAAGTCTTTCCAACAAATACTATATTTTTAATCAGTTTCTAATTAGCCCCTTTGCCTTTAAAAACGGCAAAAAAAGAGGGGCTAAAAGGCACGCAACAGCTCAAGTGCGTGTTGAACTGTGTCATACACACAGTGCGTGTGTGTGTGTACGGCTGTGTTTGTAGGACTCTCGTAGTCGGGTATACTGATCAGGAATATATATACATTATGATGTCTCCGATGATAATTTTTACCTGTTACTTAGTTTTCGATTTTGCACAAATTCCTTACTTCCCTTTTTTACCCGACTAGGAGAGACCCTTTGCCTACATATATAGCCATAAACACATATACTCATACATACACACAGTTCTGCACGTACTTAGCCATTGCGCGCACCTTTTAGCTCCCACGCTCTATATCGCGGTACTTAATGTTGTATAACTTCCGTGTTTATTGTTCAATTTTAAGGAAATTCACAACTTAAATGAAAAATGGTCTACTTAATATGTGTACGTAAAAGAAATTTGATCGGTTAAAAATTGTATCTGAAAATCGATTTTTGCAAATTGCGGGGGTCAGGGGAGGAAATTGAAAAATCCAAAACAAACTCGTATAGCGTACGAACATAAAAAATCTACGTTCTAAATTTCGTTGCTCTAGCTCTTATTTTGCGCGCTCTATATTACCCCCCCGGGGCCCATAACGCCACTTTTGATGATCTATAACTTCCGAGATTTTTGATCAATCTTACCCAGATTCACAACATGGATCAAGAGCGGTCTAATCGGTTGAAAATTGTGCTTAATAATCGATTTTTTCGAATTGCGGGGGTCAGGGGAGGAAATTCGAAAATCTAAAACAAACGTACGAATAGCGTACGAACATAAAAAATCTAGGTTTAAAATTTGGTTGCTCTAGCTTTTAAAGTCTCTGAGAAACAGGCGTTCATACGGACGGACGGACGGACGGACGGACAGACGGACAGACAGACGGTCAGGGCTACATCGATTTAGCTAGTCGTCCTGATCAAGAATATATATACTTTATGGGGTCTCCGATGATTATTTCTATGTGTACATACTTTTGGATTTTGCACAAATCCATTAGCTCCGCTTTGCTCTTTTTTACAAAAATTCCCTTTTCCCACATACGCAGACATACACACACAAACAGAGATCTATACACACTTTAAGTTGTTCCGTGCGATTTTAAGCTTCTCCGCGCTCCATTAAGTATTGCACTTAATGTTGAATAAAACAAGCGTTCATACTGTCGGGGAGACAGACAGACAGACACACAAACAGACAAACAAACAAGCAGACGGACTTGGCAACATCCTTAGACTTATACTCGGACACACCAACCTGACAAGCCGACACATAACCAGATAAAACAGCGGACAAGACGTGACCCTTTTGTATACACCCTACAATATCAAATCTTCTAAAACATAGACATCATCCACCTACTCCTTTAAGCTACTTCAAAAAATAATACCATCATTCTAAAGTTTCTTAAAGATATAAATATCTACAACAGTATTTATTATCACCAAGAGTCGAAGTACTCATTAGTTTTAATTAGTTTATAAATATAAAAATAAATAAATAATAAAATAAATAGTTAGTTAAATAATTTTACACAATTTTGTACTAACCTGTGTGTACATGATTTGTACCACCAGCCACCATGATGATACTTCTCGGCGCAGTTACCACCCCACACATCATTATCCCTGTCATATGTAGAGAATTGTTGATTCAGATGATATTTTAAGTTATCTGCCTTTGTTGTTCCAGTATATGCACCCAAGCTGATCAATCTGTACTGATCAACTTCTCCACTTATTGAAAAATTAGAGTATTCAGCATTGTATACTTTGCCATCAAACTGTTCCATATGAATGTATAGTTTATGGTTCTTGGCACTTGTGAGGCGATGAATATTCTCTAAGCCTAAGAAAAAATCACCATCGAATGTACCAAAACCATCTCGATATGTGAACCAATCCCTATAGAAATCGACCTCTCCATTGATACGCTGTTGGATAACTATCCAGCCAGGGCCAACTATCTCATTATTGTATAATACATCAAATGATTTGTATCCAGGAATGGAAATTTCCTCAATATTGATATTATTGTCAATATATGTTTTAATTTTAAACATTTCTTTTAATATTTTGTTGTTTGTTTGACTTAGATTTTTTATAAATGTGTTTTCTTCAGTTGAAAGAGTTTTATATTCATTTATAGATTGTTTGATTAGCTCAGAATTGGTTGATATATTTGTTTTTAAAAACGAAATTTCACTTTTAATTAGGTTAGAGTTTGCAGTTAGTTGATCAATTAAAACTTTCTGAGATTCTATTTGAGATTTTAATTCATTGATGAGAGCTGCATTAGAATCTTTTATTTCAATTATTATCTTTTCAAGGCTATTGTATTGAGTCTTAGTGTGTTCGACATAGTCTAATAAAGGTTTTACAACCGTTTCGTGTTGAGCCAACTTTGCCTTCAACTCAATAATTTCCTTATCTTTTCTGTCTGCATTATCAATTTCTCTCTTGGTCCTATTTATATGGTCTAACAGGGGTTTTACTATTCCAAAAGTGTAAGAACTGCACTCTTGCTGCACTTTTTGTGATGCTCCGCAAGACTGTTATAAATAATTATATTATGTATTAAGTTAATTATTATATATTTTATTTTGATATTTACTTGATTATGAATTAAACTTGATGTTGCTTCACATTTGGACAGGATAACACCCAAATAAAGACACAACACAGTCACAGTCACAGTTACAGGAAATTGTACCTTCATTTTGCACAATTAAACAATAAAATTAAACCGCATTCAACAAGAAGAATAATAAGAATAATTATTTAAATTTCAATCGGAACTTAAGTCAGCTTAAACAAAAGTTTGCATCTAAAATAGACTACGCTGATAAGAGACTGTTATAGGTCAGAAGTAAATAAATATGTGATGCATTTATTTGTTCATTTTATATATAAATTCTTTTAGGTACATTTATGCTGAGAATATGTGTGTAAAACGATTCTCGTATTGTATGGTGAATTATAGCTAATCTATGAAAGCTAATTCATATAATTAAATTCATTTAAAAATGTATAAAAATAAAATATGAATTTTATGCAATTAGTTGCAATTTAATAAGTTGAATTATTTATTACAAGTAAGATATCTGTTGTGGAGGGAACCCGACTACGAGAGTCCCTTTGTCATCAGACAAGACCATACACACATAAACTCACACATACACACAGTTCTACACGTACTTTAAGCCATTGCGCGCGTCTTTTAGCCCCCCGCGCTCTACTTAAGCGTTATACTTAATAGTCATTAACTTCCGAGTTTTTTATCCAATCTTATCGAGATTTACAACGCAGATCAAAAATACTTCAATTTTTATGGGTGTCAAAAAGAAATTCAATCGGTTGAAAATTGTGCTTAATAATCATGTTTTTCGTACTGAGGGGGTCAGAGGCGGTAATTCAAGAATCCAAAGATAAACTCGTATAGCGTACGAAAATAACAAATCTAGATCTCAAATTTTGTTACATTAGCTCTAGCTCTGACGAATGGACGGACAGGGATAGATCGACTCAACTAGTCTTCCCTGATCAAGAGTATATATAATTTATAGGGTCTTAAATGATTATTTCAACCTGTTACATACTTTTCGATTTTGCACCAAATCTTTTTTCCTTTTTTCAGAAACTTTTCAATGTTGAGTGTTGCGTTATGGAGCATGGTAAGTGTATGAGGGGGTAGAGGGTAGAGGGTAGAGGGTAGAGGGATGGGTGCTAAAAGGCGCACGCAACAACTTATAGTGTGTATAAAACTGTTTGTATGCGTTTGTATGTGTGAGTATATGGGCAAAGGGGCTCTTATAGTCGAGCACAGTCTACAGTTTTCTTAATTGTTTTTTAATCAATTTTTCATTTATTGTAATCATTTGCTCGGAAGGTATTTAGAAAATTCCCAAAAAAAAAAAAAAAAGGTTCATTAAGAAAAACTGAAAAAAAAAATCGGAAAAAAAGGCAAAGAAATAAAACCAAAAATGAAAAGTTTTTTTGCTTTCACTGGCAAATTGTGAGACTGCAATCATAATTAAGAAAACTTATATTTTATGTATGTATGTGTGTGTGTGTGTGTGTGTGTGTGTGTGTGTGTTTAGAAATAGGGAGGGGCTAAGAGCATGCCAGGGTCATAGATATTGCTTTAGGCCAAATTTATTAATGGGCCAACTTAGTGACAACTAAATGAGTATTCGTTCAATTGAGTCACAAAAACCACACACAACCAGTTTCAGCAGACAAGTTGGCGGTGAAGAGTGGAGGGGGGGAGTTAACAGTAGAAGCTAGAGACCAATTAAATGGAACAGGTGTACATAGTGATCAGCCGATACTCTATAGAGTCTTCTATTGCCTTTTCTATGTGGCTATATCATTTGATTTCGTAGAGAGTTGGTAAGGTTGGTTAACTTAAGTGATTGCTGAGAGAGAGTGATGTGTAGAGTGTTGGGTGGTGGGGGAGGGGTGGCGTTATTCAATGTGAAATAATAACAAACCAAAATGCTGTTCAAATATGCGACGTTCATTTATCAATTCCAACAAAAAAAATTTGCGCTAATGATTCGAGGAGAATGCTCAAGAGAAGATTTTAAAGATTTTTTTGAAAAATTGTTGTTTTATGCTAAGCAACTGATATCATAATGATCATGTTCACCATGATGATGATGATGATTTTAAGTAAGAAGAAGAAGACACAATATAATAATATAAACATCGATAAATACTATTGACTTAAAGACAAAGTTTAATTTTTTTTTTTTTTTATTTTGCAGTCTTTTTTTTGCCCGATTTTTATGCAAATTTTTTTGTAGTTTTTTTTCGACTTTTCGTTTTTCGTTTTTCGTTTTTATTTCTTTCAACATTTTGTTTAACATTTTACCGAGGCGACATTGTGTCTCGTCTTGTTGCCCATTAAAAATGCTAATTTCTATATAAATATATATATATACTACAACTTTTTGTTTGCTCATTAAAAAATGAATTAGCCAAAAAAATGCTAACAGCCAACATCGGAATGTATACATATATATATATATATATATACCCTATACTATATAGTATATATATGCCTTAACATTTATTGAGAAAATCAAATGAGAGACAAACTATAAAAAGTTAAACAAAAACAGGTATAAAAAGGTTTCAGTCATTGAGAGAGAAAAAAAAAATAAAACTAAAAACGACCTTTAGATATCCTACAAACATTTATGTTAGCTAATTCTCTAATCTTTGACCTTTCTCTAAGAACTCTCAAAAATCTAAAAATTTAGTACCATTTCTCAATAATTTTAAATACATCTCTCTAAGATTTTAGACACATCTCTCTATAATCTCGCTATAATCTATCTCTTTGTGCTCTCAGTAATATCATTTTATGATCTCAATAGCATATATCTAACATGTTAGTAACAATTCTCTCAGATTTTGAAAATATCTCTCTAAAGATCTATTAAAGATCTCTTTATGCTCTCAGTAACATCTTGTTTAGATCCCTATTATATAAATATATATATATATATATATATATATATATATACATCTAAAACTATCTTAAATCTCTCTCTTAGATTCCATTACAAACTCTCTAGAAACTTTCTTAGATTTCTCTACTTAGAAACCATTTCAATAACTTGCCACAAAATATACTGTTAAAGCTATACTCAGTTCAGTTCTTGTTAGGAATCATAAATATATAGCCCTGATCTATAAATTTTTTTGTTTTTCCCACATTTATCATGCCGTACAGGGTATTACAGGAGTATTAGAAATATTTAAATATTCAAACTAAAAAGTTAAATCAAAAAAAAATCTAAAAAAAAAAATTAATGAGGACAACTTTAAATTAATTTTATAGCTTTTGACTAGACTTTTGTATAGCAAATTATGTTTTTAAAAATTGGCAAAACAAGATCAATTTGGCTAAGATCGAATACTGGTAAAGACTTATTGTATTTCTATTTAACTGAAACTTGATATCTGTACAATTGTCACTGATTAAATATATATATATATATATTATAACTTAATCAAACAGCTATTAAAGAAATGTTTATATATATAGTATATATATATATCTTAAGTCTTAATGCTAAACTCTTGCACTTTATCTTTGTATCAGGCAAGCAACTGTCCATACATCGTATATAGATCATTTATTAAACGTTATAGATATATATATATTAACATCGAGATGAAGTGAATTTGTCAAGAAACTTGTCATATAGCCGATAAGTGATCATTAGCTTTCATTTTCTATATTGTAATTGCCTAAGTATTAGTCAAGATATGTCAAGACAAGTCTATTAAATCATTTATAACTTGTATGAGTATTATATTCCCATATGATTCAAGCTATATATATTTGATTCAATTGATTATTTCAAATTTATACATGTTTAGAAATCGTTTCTATATATATTTATATATATGTATATAGTTTAAGTTTTATATGAAATATATATATATATATATATATATATATATATATATATATAGATATATTTATATATAGAGGAATATAAATGCTGTCAATTCATCGCTCATAATCTATGGGTCCTATATCATATCGTATCATATCATATCATATCATATCGGAGCAATTGACTATTTTTAGTAGCACTCACTTATTGTGTTCTCTAAATTTTACTTTGTATTTAGACATTATCTTATCATATAATAAATATAAGAAAAAAATTTATTTAATTTTTATTTTTATTTCTATTTTTATTTTTATTTTTGTAGGGAAATTCATGCAATTATATTATTTTCTTTACATTTTTCAAACTGTTAAGTTATCTATATATATAGATATATATATATACAAAATTTTTGGAATGCATTGAAAATAATGTCGCTAGAAATTTTCATTCAAATTATGCGGTGCATAACTGTGGAAAAGCAACAGCAACAACAACAACAACGACAACAATATTAATTCTACGACAACAATAAGAACAGGAAAAGCGGCAGAAAAAAATATTTAACGCTGACTGCGAAGCTAGCAGCGAACAGCAAACATCGGGCAGCGTACGGCGAGTTGAGCGCAACGCGCCAACTGCAATGCTTTGCCCCTTGTTTCCCCTTAAATTTAATGTTTTGTTTTCGCTGCGTCCTGCTCGCACTCAACAGCATGTACCCTCTCGCTCGGCAGCGCGTTCGACTTCCGTTCGTTTTGTAGTAAAAATGTAAACGAGAGCAACAGCAGCAGCAATAGCAGAAGCAGCAGCAGCAGCAGCAGCAGCAGAAGATAGACAAGTGAATTTTCAGACACATAAGCACACATACAGACTCATACATACAACACACATAACAAGAGCAACAACAACAATACAAAAACGAAATGCGCGCGCTTTGTTGACGTGAAATGGAAACCAAAATACGGAACGTTCTGAATTCAAAACATTAATGCTCTCTCTCTCTCACTCAATCTCTCTCTCTCTCTAACTTACTATAAGTCAAAATGAACTGTGGAGCGTGTGTGGAACGCTTGTGGACCTTAGCCACAAAATGAACTAAACGCAAGTAACCGCGTAAATCTTACTCTCTCTCAATGCCTGTGTGTCTGTCTCCATCTCTCACCATTTACTATTACTCTTTCACTCTCTGATCAACACAACTCCGATCAGCACAAATAGTCCAAATTCCACTGTGGTATTTAATTGGGGGAAAAACACGCACACATATTACATATATAGGCGTATGACATCCAAATAAGTATGTTGCAAGCTAAAAAGACGCATCGAAAGCTCCAGATAATTCTGAGTCACAATTTTTTTTCTATTTTTTTCTCTTTTGATTATTTTACTTTATTGCTGACAAATTTGTTTACAAATACGAGATAAAAATGCATATAAAACTGTATAAGAACAAGTGCGTCATTTTATCATAAATAATGCAACAACTAGGTGCTGCTTTTGCTGCTGCTGGTGCTGTTGCTGCTGCTGCTGCTGCTGCTACTGCAACGATTCCCATTGGTTATTCAAAACGAAATAACGGCACATTTGCAAATTAGGGCAAACGGTGGAGAATGCTAAAAACCTGTGGGGAGGGTGCTGTCTAACATACGCTCTGTCGCGGTTATACTATATGACCTCTTCAGTTGACAAGAGGCATTTGTAAGGTCTTCCATCCTTTTCATTTGCTTTGCGCTACGATCAACGCTTCTAACGGTGACTTGTCTTTGGGGTGGTCGTTGGTAGTGTCATTGCAGCTACCATTGGGTCAACAATATGTGGGGACTACGATCCACATGCATATACAATTGTATATAAATTTATATATATATCTATATATATATATATATATATATATATATATATATATATATATATGTACATATGGTACAGACACATACATAGACAGACCTTACAATCTACAGAAGCAGGCATGCATATAATGCTGCAAGGAGCTGTACTCTTTGAATGCATTACAATCGCATAGTGGCCCACAGTCCACAGTTCGCGTCACGTTTTGGAAATGAAACGCGAGGCAAATACATACAAAGCACGAAGCAGTGAACATTGCTATTGCCCGTGCGATGTGGTGTGTGTGTTTTTTGCCAACTGTTTCAGAAATCGCTTGCAGCGGCATGTTGTGGTTTACTAGCGTTTGTCTTCTTCCAGCTTGTTCAGTTCCATTTGAAACTTTTTACCGTTTGGTTGAAAGCGCGCTTCACCAACAAGAATAAAAACACACAACACAGAACGCACGGCCGCCGCTAAACAAAAATAATATTTCGTTCGCCTGTGCCTGACTGTCGTCTCTGTTTTTTCTTGTTTTGTTTTGTGATTCAAATACTTATATCCAACGAGAGTTGAAAGTTCGCGCGCGCCAAACTGTAAAGGAAGAATTCAAGGAAAAATCTAATTGAAAATATATGAAAAAAAAATAAGACTTATTCAAAATTTTAATTGAAAGCAAATAACAAAAAAAAAAAAAAATAAATAATTAAAACATTTTTTTTTTTTATATATACTGTCTGTATATGTTTATTAACGTGTCTCTAAATGTTAACTGTTAACTGTAAAAGGCCAAACATAAATTGAATTCAAGTGAAAGATATAAAAGACAAGACATGTAATGGCGAGCGATAACAGCAACACTGACAGCTATAAACTTTAAAAATCTAACGGTACAACAATCATAACAAAGCCATAACTGTAACTGAAACTGAATCTGAAACTGAAACCAAACAGAAGTGTGACCAACTTTGGTTGTTTAAAAACAAAAATAAAAAAAAAGCTAAAAAACATTATATACATTATATGCACATTACATTGTAACGTGCATTTTCATCTACTATTTGTGAATTGTTAACTGGGCGTGTTGGTTACTGTTGCGCGGATCTGGCCAAGTCCAAATACCGCTCAACCCACACCAACGCACAGCGCACTGCATTTTCCGGCCTACTCATGAAATGCAAAAGTTGGTCCAATAAAATCAACAATTTTGTTGTACGAAGACTCAAATCCATAAAGGTAAATTCAATTCTAAATTAAATAAACTTGTTTAAAATATATTCAAAAAAAAAACTTAAATATAAAAATAGTTTAGAATTATTATTATTTTTTTTTTTTTTTTTCAAAACTAAATATATAATTTAAATATATAAAATTATTGATAAAAATTAAATTATTAATAAAAATTGATTAATGTTTTAAATTAACAAATTATTTATATACTAAATAAAAAAATAAATTAATTAATTAATTAGTTTAAATAAAAATTAACTAAGCTAAAAATATAAATAAAAAGCGGGAAAGCAGTTAAATAAAATGTGAAACATTTTGAGTAAAACTAAATTTATTTATGTAGAGAAAAAATTTTATTTAAATATATAAAAGGATATTTATTAGAATTAAATTAGAAAAAAAATATAATTAAAACATACAGTTATATATTTATATATATAAAAGTGATTTATAATAAGAAATTATTCAAGAAGATATTCAGAAAAAATTAATTTTAAAAATCTATATAATATAACTAATATTATTAAAACATAATATAAATAATATTTAATAAATATTATTTTATATATTATAATGTAATATTAATAATATCTTATTATTATTTTTATTATTCTAATATATATAATGTTATAATAAAAATATATTAAAATCTTAACATTTTTCTAAATTTGTTCTATCTTCTTCGGACTTGTTTTGCCTTTTTTTTTTTGTTTGTTTTTTTTTATTGATAATTTGTTTTAATTTTTTATACACATTTATATAACAAATTCTTAAAATATTTTTATTTACTTCAAATTTTAATTTAAAATTTAATTTACGTTTCTAAATTAGTAAAAAAAAAAAACAAAAAAAATAAATAAATAAAAAATTTATAAACATATATATAATTGTATATATATTTTATATATCAGTCTAAAAATAATTACATATATAAAATGTTTTTAAGAAAATGAAAAAAAAAAAGCAACGCTTAAAACAAGTACGAAATTAAATTGTTCGTCCGACAGCTGTTTTATATTTTAAAATAATTGTTTAATTTTTATTTTTTTTTTGCTCGATTTCGTTAAGTTGAGTTTTTATTTTATTTTATTGGCAATTTGAAAAAAAAAGAAAAAAAAAAGGCGGCAATAAAAACACATAAAGAAACAACAATCACAATAACAAACAATAACAAAGAGAAACAGTAACAAAAACAAAACTAAATAATAAATCAATTTATTTATTTATTTATTTAATTTAATTTCATTTCATTTCCACTGTAATCAGCCGCTTGGCCAAATCGCCATTTGCCGCCGCCCCTTCTTACCCTCCTTTGTCCTCGTTATCGCTGGCGCTCACCGCGCTCTATCCACTCCCACTTTGTTTCCTTTTTTCGCCTTTCACTTGCTCACACAGACACACGCACGCACACAAGCAAATGCATATTTTATAATATTTATTTACATTTACATTGACGTTGACGCTGACGCTGACGTCGCAGTTCGCGTCGGCATCGGCATCGGCATCATTGTCGCAGCCGCGCCCCGCCATTTGTTTTGTTTACTACGAGTTTTTTTTTTTTTTCTACTTTTATTATTCCTTTGCTGTTAGTGTTATTATTGTCTCTTGTTTGTGTCTTGTATTTTGCCTTCGTTTTCGTTTCATACAGAAATATATTTATATATATATATATATAGACACATTTACTATGCATGTGTGTGTGTGTGTGTGTGTGCTTGTGTGTGTGTAAATAAACGAATATTTTGTTTTGTTCGCCATTTCCTTGTCCTTGTCACCGTACTCTCTTCTCTTTTCTTATGCTCTTGTTGTTCGTGTTTTTCCACCCGATTTTCTTGTTGTTGTTTATTTTTACATTCTCGTCATAGTCGTCGTCATCGTTGCCATTGCCGTTGCCGTCGTCGTCGTCGTCGTCGCCGTCGTTTTTACGCGCGCTCTCTTGTGGCTACAAATTCTTGAAATTCTTTTTGGGTTTTTGTTTTTTTCTTCTTTATTTTTTTGCTTTTTCGATGGTTTGAACGCCGCACATTTTTCCAGCGGGAAAACGAGTTTTTCCAGGCATCGGCATCGCATGCATTCTTCTTCTTGCTTGTTTACAGTTAGGAATGCGGGTGCCTCTTGAATTCAAAAAGAGCAACGAAAACAAAACTCGTACTCTCTCGCCTGCTATCTCTTTTGTGGATTCATTTTGTGGATGACATTGTACTGTTTATAGTTGTTATGGGCTTTATCGTTATTATTGTTGTTGTTGTAAAGTGGAAAATATATACATATATATATAATATATTCAAATTTTTCTATAGAAAAACTAAAGATTACAGTACAATACGTTTATATTATATCTATATATATAATACTATGACAATTATAAAGCATGTACGATATACACAACAATTACCAGCAGCCCGCTTACTCTCGCTCTCTCAATCTGTATAATCTGATCTCTCGCTTTGTCTTGCACTCGCTATATCTGTATCTATCTCACTCATAAACTGGCGCGCAACTTGTTCGCCTTGTAAAAAAAAAAAAATTGAAGGCGCCAGCCAAACAACAACAACAATAACAAATCCCATTGAGCGGCGGCTGCGCTGCTTTGGCCCCATTAACACATTGTCGGCGCTCGGTGTTCGCACTCTCAACATGAGTTCGGCGCTGTCTCTCTCATTCTGTCTCTCTATATTATGCTATTCTGTGTATCGCTCAACCGCTGGTGCGAGGACTGTGGCTGGTGCTGCTTATAGGGGCTCGCATCATTTGTGTTTTTCATTTCTGATTAGTTTTTGTAGCGCTTTGAAACCGGACGTTTCGTTTACGATTGTGCACGCGTTACGCTCACACACATACGCCCCAAGTTTATATTTGTATATGTGTTATTCTTTATATATGTGTGTGTGTGTGTGTGTGCGTGTGTAAATGTATATATATATATATTTGTATGCTCTCCTGCTCTCAGCGCGATTAAATAATACTCCACAAAAGGCCAAACAAATTACATAAAAAATCAAAAGGAAGGAAGAAGCAGAGCAGCAACAAAGTCTTCGTTCTCATTGCATAAATTGTTGTGTTTTCGTTAGTCCAATTGTCGTTAGTAAGCAAAGTACCGTTCAATAAGAAGTTCCTAAATAACAACACATAAATATATACTATATATATATATATGTGAACAATTTTATATATATATATATATATTTATATGGCTACATAACAAAAACAAAACTCGTCACCGTTTGTGTTATTTTTTTTTTGTATATTTTTTTGCGTGTTCCTGTTCCGTTTGTTGCTTCACATGGAACTTACTTTTTTTTCTACCTACAAAGAGGAAAAAAACGTGGTTCAATTTTTTTTTTTTTTTTTTTTTTTGATTGTTTATAATCTACTATCACAAAGACATGGCTAAATATTATTAATAATTTAATGACAACGACAATTAAAAACAGAAAAACAGTGCGAAATATTTTATAAATTTATATAAAAAAACAATCGAACATATATAGATATATACGTATAAATATATATTTATATATATATATATATACATACAGACATTAAAAATACGCGCGCGCATCTTCTTCTTCTGCCTGCTGCGTGCCTGTCTCTCAGTGCGTGGCCCATTGGAATTTGTACCGTAAAACGCAATTACAACATAAAATACACAAACAGAGCGCGCGCTGCGCTGCTCTGCCAACATAAGCGACGTAAGTTAAAGCAAGAGGCAAATACACAAAGCAGTGTATTAAAGTGAGAGAGACAAAGATTTGAAGTTGAAGTCTTTTGACTCGGTGAAAGAGAGACTATATATATATATATGTATAGAGAGAGAGAGAGAGAGTGAAAGGGAGAGCGTGCTTGCTCCAATTGGAATTTGCAGCTTGCATTTTGTTTTATTTTTTTTTTGTTTTTGTACGTTGTGTTTATGTTTTTTTTTTGCCTGCACTTTTCATTCATTCATAAGCGCAGTTATCTTTGCCTTGCGTCTCGCACCGCTTTTTGCTCTTCCAGTAGGCTTTGCTACTGAGTTCAAAATTTCTCTTTTTCGTTTGTTTTTCTTTTCTTATTCCTTTTGATATATAGTTTATTAATATTTGTTATTGTTATTATTATTTTTTGTGTTTATAATTTTTGTGTTTTTGGTTCTTTTTTTTTCAAATAAATTTTCAAAATTCAACGTTGAACTCACAAGTCTATAAATTTGTTATATATTTATATATATATATATATATATGTATATATATATATATATATATATATATAGATTTTTTGGTATCTTTTTTTGCATTAAGATTAATTTTTCCTTATATTTTATATTGCTATTGTGTGCCTGCGAGCCCAACTGTCTGTGTATTGTATGCGTGTCTCTCTGTAAGAACCCTTCAAAAAACAAAAAAAAAGAAAGATAAATAAAAAAGTTACACCCAGACGGAACTGCCTAAATGAATGATTCCAGCATATATTCATTCCCAATGCAGGTATCGTAATATAAGAATCGTTAATACCTTAACTTAACACTCAAAACAATCGGTAACAGGTGCGTGGCAGTTTTGTCATGGCGGCGGGGTGGCGGGGCGGCGAGGAGGGACAACATTTGATCTTGTCAAACGTTCTAATCGATCGCAGACAACAAAATTATGCAAAACATGTCGCAAAACGCTTACACATTAATATATATATACATATATATATATATATATATATATTATATTACATATACATATATATATATATATATTATATACATATATATATATATATATTTATATATATATTTATATAAATTTATTTATTCGCTGCTTGCCTTAAACAATAATAAAAAACAACACAAAATCTTTTATTAAATGGCCACAGGCTAAAAATAAAAGCATTAAAATTAAATTTCCGCGAATTTCTTTCGATTTTTTTTTTTTTCCGATATTTTGCTTCTTTATTTTTGCTTATTTTCTATGCTAGTAGGGGGCGTGGTGCGCCACATGGCATATCATTTTTAGTATATATATTAGAATGAAATATGTAGGCAGACTTTTTCTTGCCATAAATACAACGTGTTTTAAGTTTTTTAATTTTAATAAAAAATGACAAATTTATAATGAAATGTAAATATTGTAGAATTTTTAATTATATTTCAGTTAATCATTAAAAAAAAAAATTAGAGCGATATCATTTCTATAAGTATTATTTTTTTTCGATCAAAGTTTTGCATGAAGAGTGTACGCAGACTTTTTCTGGCAGCTGTATATATATATATATATATATATTTATATATAAATGTTAAGCAACTGATAGAAATGAAAATTAGATAAAACCAAATTTATATGAAATTTTGTAGTATATTTTTTTCTCCATATTTAATACACTATAAATGAAAAAGAGTATTAAAATATAGTATAGGGTGGTCCACGAAAGATTTGCATTTTATAATCGCTATAAAAAAACAACGAGCATATATTTTTCAAAAATTTTTTAAACTATTTTTTAAACCGCAAACCTTCTACTAAATATCTGACACATTGACAATGACATTCGAAATGTCAAAGTCAAAATTATCGATAGTTCAAAAAGCAAACGCTAGATGGGCCACCCTGTAGTTATTGCCAATTAAAATTAAAACTAAAATTACTTTTCAAAATTTATCAACAATTTTGCACAATTCAAAAAAAAGAAAAAAGAAAAAAGAAAATAACAAAAAAAAAAAATAATAATAAAAATAAACAATTTCTTTTTAATATTTTATTTTTAATATTTTTTAATGTTTATGTTTTAGTTTTCTTTGTTGCGTATACATTTTGCTTATTTTTTTCATGCTTTCGCTGGGCGCAATACCAAAGCAAAGTAAAACCATTAACCTGCCCCCCCCCTCCCCCTCTTCACACTGCCGCATCGCATATCCCAGCCAGCTGAGTTTCTTTTTAAGTTTTCTTTTGCTACACACACACACACACACACACACACACACTATCATGCTTCTCTTGCTTTATCTTCTTCTTTTTATTTGTCTGCAGTTTGAGCCTAAATTTATTTGCAATTTGCTTCCTTTTTTTATTCTCTTTGTTTCTCTCTCCTATTTTATTAGATTTTCTTTCTTCTTCTATCAATTGGCTGCACTTTGTGTTGGGCGCTAGACAAATATTTTGTTTATAAAACTAAATTAAATATATATAGAGGGCTGCTGTAGGGCATTGTGTGTGCAATTGAGGCGTGGCATGGCATGGTGTGGCGTGGCGTGGTGGGGCGTGGCAGCTGGTTTGTGATATATGTTTAGTTGGCGACAAAGCGACAATAAAATAGATTCATTTAAATGTCATTTTTGTCTAGACAACAGCGAAGACGACGACGGCAATGGATCAGATCGCTTTTAAATTGATATATATATATATATATATATATAGTTTATACATATAGCAGATTTTTAGTATAGCTCTATATATATATATATATCTATATGTATATGTATCTGTAGACAATCTGTCGTTACGCCCACTCGCTGTATTTTATATATAAATTTCTCGTATTTGTTTATACTAAAGAAAATCAGGCAGCAACAGTTGCTCCAAGTTATATATATCAGCATATATATATATATATATATATATATATATATATATATATCAGGTATGGTTAACTATCAGTTTAAATATACTATACATAAAGCTGATCCAATTTATAGAGCATAAGTTTTATTAAGAAAACCTTTTGGCGTTTTTTTTTTCTTCACATTTTTCTTTTTTGCTGAAGAAGTTCCAATAAGTTTTATGATTAGGATATATGTGTCAGAGCGAGAGAGAGAGAGAGAGAGAGTGAGAGAGAAATATATTTATATGTTTTCGCCTGACATTTCCTGTTGCTACTACTCTACTCTTTGCTCTGGTTTTCTCGGCTTCTTTTACAGTTCTTTCACTGCTCCGTTAGCAAAACTTTTTTTTTTTCATTTTTGTATTATTTTTATTTATATTTTTTTATTACTTTTTATGGCCTTTTGACCAGTTTCTTCTTTATTTTTATTTTATTTCTATTTTTTTTTTTGAGTTTTATTTTTTTTTTTTTTGCGTTTTGCCATCTTTCAATATGTGTGACGCACATAGATTGGCGAAGCAGCATGTAAAGCCACAGAGAAGCAGGTAGAAGCAGACAGAGGGAAAATTAGGTTGGATTTTTGCGGCAAAGTTAAAAAAGAAAAACAAATAATGCAAAATAAAAATAATTCATTTAGATTTTGTTTATTTATTTATATATTTTTTTATTATTTATTTATTTATTTTTTTATTATTTTTTATTTTATCTATTTATTATTGATTTATTTATTAATCATTATTTATTTATTATTTATTTATTTTTTATTTATTTATTTATTTATTTATTATTTATTTATTTTTAATTTATTTGTTATTTATTTATTTATTATTTATTTTTTATTTATTATTTATTTATTTTTTATTCATTTATTTATTATTTATTTTTTATTTATATATTTTTTTTCCATTATTTATAAATTTATTTATTAGTTATATATTTATTTATTTTTTTTATTTATTTATTTATTCATTATTTATTTATATTTTTATTTTTTATAATTTATTTATTTATTTTTTATTTATTTATTTTATTTATTTTTTATTTATTATTTATTTATTTTTTAATTATTTTTTATTTATTATTTATTTATTTATTATTTATTTATTTATTATTTATTTTTTATTTATTATTTTTTTATTTTTTATTTATATATTTTTTTCCATTATTTATAAATTTATTTATTAGTTATTTATTTATTTATTTTTTTAATTTATTTATTTTTTATTTATTCATTATTTATTTATATTTTTATTTTTTATGATTTATTTATTTATTTTTTATTTATTATTATTTATTTATTTATATATTTATGTTTTTTATTTAATGTTTATTTATTTATTATTTATTAATTTATTTTATTTATTTTTTTATTTATTTATTTATTTATTTTTATATATTTGTTTAGTATAAAAAAAATTAATAGACAAAGTTATCATATGCCGCTTACAAGTGGTTGGTCGGTGGGTGGTGGGGGCTGTCTATTATTAACTGGGTGGCAACACTGGAAATTCATTTTTCATAAGCTTTACTTATGAAGTTGTTCCGATCAATTGAATTCTTTGCTAGAACTTTCAAGTCTCAAAATTCCAAATGTTCCAATAAATTTTTCCAATATACATATATATAAAAACTATGTGTACATATTTATATACATATATATATATATGTATGTATATTGTTGTGATACGACTGGAAATTGGTGGCGCTGCCGACGTTGTCTTTGACTTTCATTGACGCATTCGTTCACCTTGTTTTTATTTAAATTTCATTTTTGCCTTTTGTTTTTTATATGTATATATTTTTTTTTTCTGTTTTGTCTCTTTTTCCTTTTTTTTCTATATAAATTTTTTTTTATTTTTTTTTTTGCATAATTTCATAACTTTTTTTTTTGCGTCTCGATACTAGAAACCCGTCACAGACAACGCGTCTGGGCTAAAATAAATAAGAAAAAAAAATAATAAAAATAAAAAAAAAATAAAAAAAAAATAAATAAATAAATATAAAGTGTAATACAAAAAGAAAATATATATATAAATATATATATATATATATATACATATATATATATATAAATCAAAAACCCCTTCCCTTAACCTTAGCAGATTTCTTGGCATTTTCTATACTTAAGTATGTATTATATATATATATATATATATATATATATATATGTATAGATGTGTGTGTGTGTGTGTGTGTGTGTGTGTGTTAATGTTGACTGACCAGCAAGCAAAACAACAGCATAAAAATATCAAAAATTCCCATACTTAATAGAAATGTAAACAGGTGGCAATGAACTTTATTAGATGATTTTTATTATTATTGTTGTTGTTGTTGTTGTTGTTGTTGTTCTACTCTTTGTGTTGTGCTTCAAGTCCTTGAACCCGGAAAAAAAAACAACAAGAAGAACAAGAACAAGCAACATAAGAATATAGACAGAGGAGATCAGCTAACAATGGCGCGCTTATAAGTGCAAGCGAGAGAGCAACAAATGAACTTGACGTCAATGGCGGCGTTCGCGCACAACAACAAAAATAACAACAACAACAACAACCGCAATAACAATAACAAACAACACATAAAGCATAGGCCTACAAAAAAAAAAAAAAAGAAGAATTATAACAAGAAGAAGCAGAATACAGAAAGAACAGAACAGAACAGCAAAATGAAAAAAAAAAGGAAAAAGAAGCTCGTCTCGGCGCTGTTAGTCAGTCGGTTGCTGCCTTTTGTGGACCTGTTCTTGTTCTCCAAGTTCCGCTTGTTTTACTTCTTCTTCTTCTTCTGCGTCTTCGTCTTCATCTTATGCTTTTGCTTATGCTTTTGTTATTGTTTTGACTTTGCCTTGTCGGTCGGACTGAATTTTTGTACTTGGGCTGGTCGCGACTGCGCGGTTTAATTTATTGCGTTTTCGATTTTTACACACACACACACACACACACACACACACATTTTAGCTGCTTTTTATAGCATTGATTGATTATTACTTAATGATCTTACAGAGCGCTCTCTTTCTCGCTCTCTCTCTATCTCTTTCTATCTGTTGCTTAAACTTTTTCTTTTACTTAAAATGCATTTTATAATGAAATTCTGTTTTGTTTGATTTGCAGATTAACGGTACACAGCAAATACAATCGCCAAGCAGCGCCGCTAGCATTGCAGCAGCAGCAGCAGCCGCCGCTGCCGTTGTCGTTCCTGCTTCTAGCAGCAGCAGCAGTAGCAGCAGCAGCAGCAGCAATACTGTTCTTACCAATACTATTGATAATCCACAACAGCAACAGCAGCAGCAGCAACAATTAAATAAAGCGGCTGTTGCCGCAACAACAACAACAACAACAGCAGCAACAACGGCAACAACAGTAGCAACAGCAACAACAACAACAACAACAACAACAACAACGGCAACAATGCCGTCAATGCCAAAAGAAAAACAAACAACACCAGTGTCATTAAGCGAACCACAATATTCGGCTTTGAAACTGGAGTTGACGCTTGTTGTTGGTGGTGCAATGGCCACCACAGCGGCAGCGGCAGCGACGCGTCTGCTACAGCAGCAACAACATACGACAACTGGCTGTGGCGCTGCAACGGCAACAGCAGCAGCAGCAGTAACAGCAGCAGCAGCAACAGTTACCACAGAGAACAATAATAATAATAATAATAACAACAGCAGCAGCGGCGGTGGCGGCGGCAGCGGCAGCAACAACAGTCGCTACAGCAAAAGCAACAAGTATCTGACAAACGGTAAGTTAAACAGGACTTTGGCAACATGTTGCTAATATTTATACATTCTCTCGCCTTTGCTGATATGTTTATATACATATATGTATATATATAATGTTGCTAACTTAACTTTTTTGCTTTGTATTTGTCTTTGCATTCGACCTTTGAACAACAACAACAACAACAACAATAACGACAACAACAACAGGCTACACATCGCCATTGGCAGCAGCAGTCGCCAGCAACAGTTCAACAGTCGCAACAACACCGCAGCGTAAGACAATGCGTTGTCCGGAGTCGGTGTTGTATCAACATCATGTACAGCAACAACAACAACAACAGCGGCAACAACAGGAGCAGCAGCAACAACAACAGCAGCAACAACAACAGCAGCAACAACAACAGCAGCAACAAGAACAACAAACATCATCTTCACCGCCGCCAACAGCGCAACAGCAACAACAACAGCAACAACAACAACAACCACAACTACCGCCGCGAAGGTCACCAAATGATTTCATCTTTGGACGTTTCATTGGTGAAGGTAGCTTCAGTATGGTTTACCTGGCGCTGGATATACATTCGCGACGTGAATATGCAAGTAAGTACCGTTATATATATAGAGTACAGTATAGTATATAGAACAAGAACAATCTCTTACACCGCCGCCCCAATACACCCCAATAGCAATAGTAGCGGCAGAGACAGCGGCAGCATTTGTTGGGCTGCTTGGCGCCAGGCAGTAGCAAAAAATGCGGTCGCCGACGGCGCCAACGCCAACGCCAACGCGAACGCGCCTGACTGTCACCTGCTGTTGTGACTGCTGCCAACAAATCACAGCATAACACACACACACACACACACATTTATTTAGAGAGAGAGAGAGAGAGAGACGAAATTAAAACCAGCTGTTTCTAGTTTAGTTGCAAATAAAAAAAAATATTTTTTTTTTTGTTATTTGTTTGATAATAGCAACATTTTATTGCCCATTGATGGACAGGCAACAAAATTGTCGCATTGTGTTTAGAAATAAAAGTGAAATGTAATAAAAATAAAATAAAAACACATATACAATATATATATTTATATATATATATAATGCAAAATGAATTCCAATCAGCAGTTGACAACAATTTAGAGATCAATATAAAAAGATAGAATAGAGCCAGAGCCAGAGCCAGAGCTAGACGCACTCTGTGTTGATAGCAACAGAAGATGGCGTTGCTGGATGCTGCAGCAACATGTTGATTACATTGAAAGTGAAACAAAAGCAAAAAGTATACAAAACAAATATTGTTGCTATCTATCTTTGCTTTGTTTTGCTTTGCTTTGCTTTGCTTTACTGCTTTGCTTTGCACTGTGCTGGTCACTCAGCTATCACGTGACTAATGTTTTGATGTACAGATGCACGTAAATATATACATACATACATACATATACATATATATATTTACATATACATAAACATATACTTTTACATTTATAAATATTATTATAAATATATACTAGCACACACACACACACATACATATGCTACTTTTGACGTCTTTTGATAATCAACACATCAACAACAGCGCCGACGTCGTCGTCGTCGTCGTCGTCATCGTCGTCGTCTCTTTGCTTTGATAACGCGAAGGCAGCGAGGCAGCTGACGCCCGCACGCAATTGACAACAGTTTAGTTTTTTTATTTTTTTTATAATATTTTTTCATTTGATTTTATTCTTTTTCGCTGCTTTCTTTGTTGTTGTTTATGGTATTGTAATTTGTTTGTCTATCGATTGAAACAAACATGCCGTATAATAGTATTAGTAGTAGTAAAAGTAGTAGTAATAGTAGTAGTCGCAGTCGCAATCGCAGCATATATATTTTTTTTTTTTGTGCCTCAAGATCAGCAGCTGCTCAGCCACACGCCACAGGCCACACGCCAAATGCGATAAGAAGCGTCGCCAGAGCAATAGCAACAATGGTTAGCAACAATGTTGAGAACGTCGCCATTGTTGAATTGCAAATAAAGAATAGTTAAATGACTAAAGTATCTTTGTGTGTGTGTGTGTGTGTGTGTGTGTGTGTGACAAAGAGAAAGAAAGAAAGCAAGAAAACAACAATACAATTAACAGTTTAAAACAGTTAAACGCTAAATCAATAAACTCAGCACAAAAACAAAAGTCTAAATAGACTTTGGCACGTGTCGCTGCAATAAAGCAAACGCAGCAGAATTTTACAATGTTTGCATTTTTATTTAAGCGTTAAATGCAAGTGCAGACAGAACACAAAAGAACAAAACAACAACAACAATAACAACAACAACAAATAATAAGAACATAAACACAAATAAAACACACACACACACTCACACACTCACACACAACAAGAAAGAAAAAAAAAGAAAGCAAATGGCGCGTGTCTGTTAAAAGCTTCGACTGCTGCTGCTGCTGCTGCTGCTGCTGATAAAGCAAAAGTCTAAACGCAACAACAACAAAAGCAACAGCAGCAAGCAGCATCAGGTGCATGTAAACAACAACAACAACAACAACAACAACAGAGCGGCAACTGTTAACATTCAATGCTTGTTTTATTTTTGTCTTGACTTGTTTGCTTTCGAGAGAACCGACACACACACAGAGAGAGAGAGAGAGAGAGAGAGAGAGAAAGAAGTTGTAGTAGGAGAAATAGATAGAGTGAGGGAGTGAGGGAGAGTGAGAGAGTGCGCGCATGCAGCAGAGCTGCATTTAATATTTACCGTTAAATGTTGCAATTAAAAGCGTGTGCAGCTCTCTTGCGCTCTCGTTCTGTCCGGCTGTTTTATTAAATTAACATTTCATTATAAAGTCACACGTCAAATGTCTCTATATATATACTATGTGTATATGTGTGTGTGTGTGTGTGTGTGTGTGTATTTTGTTTTTCACTTTTGACTTAACATTTAACATAAATGTAAATGTAAATGTAAATGTAAATATAAATATAAATACATGCACACACACACACATACATACATACATACATACACACAGAAATAGTATTTTATGTTTAAACTAACCTAACTACTTTATATACATAATTTTATATACATATCCGTATGTATATATACATAATTTTATATACATATCCGTATGTATATATACATTTGTATATATACATTTTTGTATATATACATTCTTGTATATGGAAGTCAATGTTTGAAGGTCAACATATGTTTTGTTAGAAGCCACACAACAATTTCCTACCTCCCTCCCTCCCTCCCTCCCTTACTGCCTAGCTAGATATGCTTACTTTTCTCTGCCTGTTTTCAGTTCTATCTTACACACACACACACACACACATACATACATACATTGCCTATGCAATGTTTTTGTTTTTGTTTTTGTTATTTTCTTTTTTGATTATTGTTATTGTACTTTATTGGCACACATTTTCCAATGGGCCGCTGTTGCTACTTTTAGACAGCCAGCCGCCCACTCAGACGCCGGCGCTGCCTAGCAGCAAGCAAAATACTGTAAAAAGAAAAAAGAAAAGAAAAAAAGCGAAAAAAAATTTAAAATAAAAATTAAGAAAAAAAACCAAAACACAAAGCGAATTCTTTTTATTCGTCTTTTGTTTTTTGTTTATAATTTGCTTATAAACAAAATAGATGGCAACATTTTTTATAGACATGTCTGGCAACATGTTGCTAACTGTTACGCCCACTCTCGCATTCTCACGCTCAATCAACAGCTGCTCAGGCTGTGGCTGTGGCTGTGGCTGTGGCTGTTGCTGTTGATGTTGCTGTTGCTTTGTTAATGTTACCGCCTACAACTCCCTGCCCCCCCCCCCTCCCTCTCCACACTCCCTGCAGCACTCTACCCAATATAACCAGCCACCCACTCACGATGAACACAGCAATTTTCGTTGGTTTCGTTTTCATTTCGTTGGCTGCTGTTGCTTTGACTCTTTTTTTTTCTTTCTTTTTTTGTCACATTCATGTATGTAGTATGCGTGTATGTGTGCGTATGTATGTATGTGTTTACAAGCGTATATGCTTAACTTTATGGATACGCACACTGTTGTTGTTGTTGTTGCTGCTGTTGTTGTTGTTGTTGTTGATATTGTTGTTGGTTTACGGCGTCTATTTGACGCTACGCAAATTCTTTTACGCATTTTCACATTGTCTGCTGGCTATTTCATCATACGCCTTAAATCGCTTTATGTAGTTTATATCTATGTATGTATGTATGTATGTATGTATGTATGTATGTATGTATGTGTATAACCATGTGTGTTATTATATTGTGCGTAAAAGAGCAAGCAATAGCTATAGCTTAGTAATAGAACTGAGATAACAAATGAGCAGCTGTTTTGAGCAGTTTTCCGCGCATATTTTCTTCTACCTGAGAAACTCAGGCAAGACAAAAAAAAATACAAATAAAAATAAATATGAAAAAATAACAACACGTGCTGCTTTAAATAGAGGACAACATCAGCAACAGCTGCAGCAAAACACTTTTAAATCAATTTCTCATAATTCTATTGTTCCATAAGAATTTCACGTGTAACGCACACACACACACACACACACACACACATATATATATATTCAAGGCAGACATAGTCGAACACCCACACTCTTGCACGCATCATCGATCAACTTTGAACTGCAACTTGTTAGTTATATGGAACGCATTGGCATTGGCACACAACAAAAACATTTGCGTTCGGTTGGTCGGTCGTTCGGTCGTTCGTTCGGTCGGTCGGTCCATCGGTCCATCGGTCCATCGGGCATTCAACTATTTTATTTTTGTTTTTTTCTGTTCTAACTGTTGCTGTTCTCATTCTACTTCTGCTAAAACGTTTCATGTTCCACGCTGGACCACTGAACTTTTGAGCTCGTTAAGTTTTAGTACACAGTCTTGCTTGCTCTCTCTCTCTCTCTCTCTTCCTTTTCATTATAGTTATTACTTAAGCTAACATTTTGTTACTTTATTTTTCTGCCTTGTCTTTTGCTTATATGCATGTGTTTATATATATATGTGTGTGTGTGTGTGTGTATGTATATACTTTGCTCCTTTTGCTTCACATGTTTTTTTTTTTTTTAATTACAACGGCAGCTGCGCGCAGTCGCAGCTGGCTGAGGGTATTTAACCTTTTGCTACCTTTCTCTCTCTCTTACTGCCTCTCTCTCTCTCTCTCTCTTTCTCTCTATGTTCAGTCTGTCACTTCTACTGTCTTACTTTAGTTTCGCATGTAACATAATATTGATGTATTTGGGTCATTCAACTCAGTTGGCAAGAGCAGCGTATCCTTTTTCTATATATCCCTTTTGGCTGATTCATAACAATGTTTTGCTGCTTCTTCTTCTGCCTCTGCTGCTTCTGCTTCTTTCTTTTTTTATTGCACCTGTGCGCATAAATTTTTGTATGTGCGTTGCAGCTGCTGTAGGTCAGGCTATATATACATATACACACACATACATATATATACATATATATATATATAAATTTATATGTGTGCAAATGTGCTTTTGTGGGTGGTCACATAGGGTGTGTTGTTGGTGTGGGGAGGGGGGGTGTGTGGTGTTTGAGGGCTTACTGTGTGTGGCACGTGGCAAGGCCAGTTACTTTTCTGCTACTCTTCCTTTTATGAGCAAATTAAAGTCGCGCCAGGAAGTCGCTGCCTTGGCCTTCTTTTTTTTATTATTATTATTACACACACACACACACACGCACACACACACACAGCATAACATACACATGAGGCATAAAGTTTGTTGTGCTTTTGCTGCATGTTTAGCTGATTGGTGTGAGTTTGTTAGGGGCTGAGGTGGAGTAGGAGTAAGGTGTGTGTAAGGTGGAGGTAGAGTAGAAACGAGCGAGTGAATAAGATAGTTGAAGCATTGTCTTTTACCCACTTGTTGGGTCCAACATTGTCGTTTGTTTAACAACCAAAAATAAAAGCAAATAACAATTCTTTGCGTGCCGTCAACATGTCGTCGCTGTTGCACCAACTACCCAGCCACCCCTTCTAAGCTCCCCAAAGGGCAATAAACTTTTTTGTTCTTTTGCACTAGCAAACGGCAGGCAGCAACGTTAGCAATAAAAAAAGGAGGAGGCACACACTAATAACAGTTATGACTCAGCCAACAGCAGCAGCAGCAGCAGCAGCAGCAGCAGATTCACTTCATTTCATTTCATTCCCTCTACCAGTAGCACATTCCTTTAGCATATTCAAACATTGAAAAAGCTCCTTTTTAGTATCTTACCTGTAAGCTTTTGACACGTTCCATTCTCCCTGTCATAATCTGTTTAGTTTTTTACGACATATTTAAATGAGTTTCAAGCGGAAAGCAAGCCAAGTAGTTACGTCATAATGAATGGAACAAGGGACGATGTGTGACAATGGGGACAAACAAGGATTAGGTTAGTTATGTGTGGTGTGATGTTAGAGGGAAGTAGGTAATATATATATATATATATATATATATATATATATATTTTATTTTGGTTTTAATCTGTTTCTTTTGATATCTTTCATTCTGGGCAACAGTCTTCTAATTAATGAAATTGAAATGTTGTACGAAACAATGTGAAATAACACACACACACGCACACACACATACACACACTTACACACACACACACGCATATATATATATATACATGTATATGTCGTCCATCGAATTCGCAATCGACTTTTTATCACAATTTTGTCAGTTTTATGTCAATTTGCTGTCGTGCCAAAAAGGCCGCCGCGACAATAAATTAAACGAAAACAGCATTAAATGTCGCACAAGTCGCGTGGGTCGATTTGGAGTCACTTTTTGTTTTTCGTTAAATATTTTTCTTCTTTTATATATATATATATTATTTTTAAAATTTATTTTTTGTTCTTTATACGTTTATCTGTGGCTGGTAATCAGTTTTATTGCAGCTTCAAAACAATATAAAGAAAAAGAAAAAGAAACACAACAATGGAAACATTGCAGTTAAAGAGTCAAACCCCCCCCCCCCCCCCTAAAAGCGATGTTTGGTTGCCAGAAATAGTTTACTGTTGGAAGATGTGGAACGGCGTTGAGCTGTTGGTTATATGCGGGGGTCAAGCTCCTTCAAACTGTGATCTGCACACAGGCTGGCTCTCTCTCTCTCTCTCGCTCTCTAGTTTTGTTTTGCCTGCAGTTCAAACACCTTAGTGTTAACTTCCTGTTTATCGTGTTCCAATTCCACAACATACCCAAACGGCCTTGCGCCCAATTAACTAACTATGACTTTTTGGCTTTGTCTGCGCTCTCTCTCTCTCTCAGGCTCTCTGTGTTGTGTATGTGTGTGCATCTTCTCTTATTCTTTTTTTTTTTATTTTTTTTTTGGCTTTGTCTATGGAATGCAATCGAGCAACATTTGTTGCTGTTGAAACTATGTTCAATGTGTGTCTATATACATATACATACATACATATGTATGTGTGTATATAGTATGTTGCTGTTTTTTTTTTTGGTCAATGTCCTCCAACAATGAGTTGGTTTTGGTGGTGTTGTTGCATCTTCTGTCTTATTTATAGAATCGTTTGTCTCCGTTGTATCTTCTGCTCAACTGCAGCAATACAACAACTATGTTGTTGTTGTTGTTGTTGTTGTTGTTGTTGTAGTTGTTGTTGTTGATGATGATGATGATGACGGCAACAGCAACAACTGCTTACAATTGCAATTTAGTATTTCTCTCTTTCTGTCTCTCTGTTAAACTCGTTGTACTGCATTCCAATCGAGACGCAACAAGTTGCATTACTCTCTCAATGTATATGTTTTGTGTGCTGCATTTTTGGAATTTATCTCTCTATCGTTAGTTTGCTCACATTCCCCTCTCTCTCTCGCTCGCTCTCTATCACTCTATACCTACAACACTCATACTCTACTTGGCCTTTCTCTATTGCTATGTACTATGTACACGGCGATGTGATCAGTGGGGCAAACTCTCTGGATGGAACTCACATTGGGCAAATATTTATGCTGTCTTACTTTTTGTTTCTTTATCTCTTTTATTTTTATTTTTCTACTGTGCTTTTGCTGCCAGCTGGTACATTTTGTTGTTCTTGTTGCTATTTACTTATGTGTTTGTGTTTCTTCTTTTTTTTTTGTTTTTTTTTTTCTTTTCTTACTTTATTTTATTCTATTTAATTATATATATATATATATGTTTGTTTTTGTTTTTTTTGCACATGCGCCACGGCTGCCAAGTTCAAGGCTGAGCTTTCGTTGTCTTATCAGCGTCGTCGCATCGGGCATTAAACCTAGAAAGAAAAAAAAATAAATAAATAAATAAATAAAATTTATTTTAACTGCAGCTTAGCAAATGGCGCGCAAAAAGCAAAAAGCAAAAAGCAAAATAAAATTAAAAGTACATAATGCGACAATAGGAAAAAGCAATAATAAAAAAAAATAAATTTCAATTAAAACTAAGACAAAAGCTAGAGATAGAAAACAAATATTTATTTTATATGCATATTTTTATAGGTTCAATTCCAAAACGTTTCAAGCAATGACAAAAACCACAAACATAGCGCAACTATTGCAAAAATAAAATCGAAAATAAAATCAAAGACAAAATCGAAAAAAAAGAAAAAAAAAAAGAAAAAAAAAACAATACGGCAAACAGCAAAAAATTTCAAGGTTAATTTTATTTTTACGCACTTTTTGTTGTAGTTGTTTTGTTGTTTTGTTGTGTGGCTGTCGCCCATTTATTTTGCCATGGGAAATTTAAAACGCATAAAAAATACAATTCTATCGTTGTTTCTTTTTTTGTTGTTATTGTTATTGTTATTATTGTATTTGTGTTAATCTTTTAATTGCTGTTGCTTTGTTTTTCCTCTTTTTCTTGATCTCGCTCTCTCTCTCTCTCTCTCTGTCTCTGTGTGTGTGCTTATTTATTTAGCTACCACTCGACAACTTATCGCCCTGATTTGTTTTCAAAGACTACAAAAAAAAAAAAAAGAAAAAAAGTATTTATAAAAGTTCAGTTGTTGCGATCTTGATAAAATGGCAAAATAGAAAAACAAATTAATATTTGTATTTTCTATTGCCTAAACATATACATATGTATATATATACTAATATACATACATACTTATGCACAAAATGTGTGTATAATTTATTATATTCAACTTTGTTGTTTATTCACATTTTCGCAAATCAACAAATTTTGCGTTTTAAGTTTTTGCTTGTTGTTGTTGTTGTTTTTTGAATTTCTCATCTTTTTCCTCATTTGTTTTTTTTTTTTTGTTATGCTTTTATTTGTTATCATATCTGCTGTTTCCTCCTCTTCCTCCTCCTCCTTCTCCTTACGCTGCTCACAAGTTTTCCCCAAGTTTTCTTCAAGCTTTCTCACGTTCCCACTTAAGGAGGCGCGTGTTTATTATTTATGCGCTATTTAAGCAGATTATTTATGAATTTTTTTGAAAATTTTAGTTTCTTTCAATCGCAAATCGCAAATCTTTTTGGTTGCCAACGCAAATTTGTGCAAAAAAAAAATAACCAACAAAATCATAATATTAAAAAAGAAAAAAAAAGACAGAAAATAACAGACAAAATGTATAAAACTATAAAAGAAAAACAAAAAAAAAAAGGGGAAACCGCTGATAAGCGGTCATAACTCATACCGAAAAGGAACCGTTAACCTCCTATATTCCTTACTCTGATGGGGGCCACAGCTCAAAACAAAACGATAACGAAAAAAAAAAAAATATGAAACGTTTCTCACATCTTTCTCAATAAATGTTTCAATGCCAAACGATTCTTGGGCGACCATTCAGCTGAGGCTGAGGTTGTGGCTGAGGTTGTGGCTGAGGTTGTGGTGGAGGCTGCGGCGAAGGCTGAACGTAGTTGAGCCAAACTAAGCTGAGCTTTTGCATGTATGTTTCTATGTTTAACTGTCTCTGTCCGGTGAGTGTATGTGTTTGTGTGTTCCATTTTGCAGTTCAACAACCAGTTTAGAATTTCTTAGGGAGTAGTAGTAGCCAACAGCAACAGTAACAACAACAGTAGTAGATGAACAGTAGTATAGCACGCGAGGGGGAGTGGTTAAGGAGGAAAGGGAGTGTGGTTAGCTGAAACAAGTTCCAAAACCAAAAAGCGCGCTCGCTTTCGTTGCTGCTGCCGCTGGCAACATCGCCGTCGTCATCGTCTGTTAATTTAGCAATTTGAGCAAATTCTTTCTTTATATATTTATACATGTATATATATATATTTTTTTGTTATCTTCTTACCGCACTCTTCCCTTGGCATGTTCGTTGCTTTTGTGATCTCTTTCACTCTCTTGCATTAATTTCAATAAATCACACAAGCAATATGTACTATGTATTATACGATGTATACGTGCATGTGTGTCTGTGTGTGTGTGCATGTTTTGTATGCTTGTTCAAGCAAATTAGATATACGACAAAAATTTCAAAAAAAAAAATATAATAATAATAATAATAATAATATCAATAGCAAAGCAATGGACTTTAGTTAGGCATTTTGCATTTGACAAATTTGTCGCCTATACATACATATGGTAAGGCCAGTGTTTGAGCTCATGCGTATAACTGTATGTATGTATGTATGTGTGTGTGTGTGTGTGTGTGTGTGTGTGTGTGATGGGTGTGGGTGTGTGTGTGTGTCTGCTTATATCTTTAATTTTGAATGGCCACAAGAATGTCGTTTGCATTCTATGCGGCTCAATGTATTATATTGACTATGACAATTTTGTCGCCTGCAAATTTGAAAATTTATTTATATTTTTATTATGTTCACGCGTACATGAATTTCGTATGCATTGTATTCGGTGGGTTTTTTTTTTTTTAATTAGCATTATGTATTTGATGATTGTTATATATTCATATACATATATATATATAGATGTTATATGTATATTTATAAGTTATCTTTTTGCAAAATCTCTATTGGAATTTTTACAGTTTTTGTTTCAATTTATATTATTCCAGCTGCTCACTCAGCTGTTCTGTATTCTGCTGCTAACTGGCAAAAATCACTAATCAAATTTTACTCTCTTTCTCTCTCTTTTTAGTTAAAGTTTGCGAGAAACGTCTGATCTTGCGAGAGCATAAACAGGAATATATAAGAAGAGAGCGCGAAGTTATGCATATGATGACAAACGTGCCAGGCTTTGTAAATCTGTCATGCACGTTCCAGGATCAACGTTCCTTATACTTTGTTATGACATACGCCCGGAAGGGTGATCTCCTGCCCTGTATTAATCGTGTTGGTAGCTTTGATGCCGCCTGCACACGACACTATGCCGCTGAGCTTTTGCTCGCCTGTGAGCAAATGCATCGCCGCAATGTTGTCCATCGGGATTTAAAGCCAGAGAATATATTATTGGATGAAGATATGCATACATTGATAGCTGATTTTGGTTCCGCCAAATTGATGACACAACGTGAACGTGCACAAGCCGCTGCACTGCTTGCTGCTAGTGCGAGAACCCTATCTACTGGCAGTGGACAGCAACAGCCGCAGCAGACACGTCGTCGTTCCGCACGCAGTTCCGATGATGATGATGAGGATAGCGAAGAGTACTATGATGATATATATGAGGAGGAAGCGGAGGATGGTAGAAGATTATTTAGTCCTGCAGACGATGATGAGGATGATGAAGAGAATGATGAGGAGCAGGCACCAACAGATGGTGAAATATCAAACTCAACACGCATTCGCCGTAATAGGCATCCGCATCGTAGAGCGCGGCGTAATAGCTTCGTTGGTACCGCTCAATATGTCTCCCCGGAAGTGCTACAGAATAAACCAATAACGCCTGCCGCTGATCTGTGGGCATTAGGTTGCATCATCTATCAGATGATCTCTGGATTGCCACCATTCCGTGGCAACAATGATTATTTCATCTTTAAGGAGATACTCGGCTGTAACGTAGACTTCCCCCAAGGCTTTGATCAGTATGCTGAAGATCTGGTGCGAAAGCTACTAAAAGTTGAACCAGCCGAGCGTCTTGGAGCACAGGATGAGTTTGGCTACTATGAAAGCATACGGGCACATCCCTTCTTTGCCGGCATCGATTGGCAAACGTTGCGCCAACAAACACCCCCGCCCATTTATCCCTATCTGCCAGGCGTCAGTCAGGAGGATGAGATACGTACTGCAAATTGCAGCTGCTATAATTTACCCATAAGTGGCGATCTGGAGCCGGGCCTAGACGAGCGTCAAATAACACGTTTACTTAGTGCTGAACTTGGTGTTGGTAGCAGCGCTGCTGCCCCCGCCCAAAAACCATCGACAGCAAAGAGTATGTATTATATCTTTTTTATCACATTATGTATACTAATCTAATCGATTCTTTCAACAGATTCCTTTGACCTGACCGATACACAGAAACAGCAACGCCTTGAGGCACAAAAGACTGACAAGTGGCATGTGTTTGCTGATGGTGAGGTGATCCTTAAACGTGGATTTGTTAATAAACGCAAGGGTCTATTTGCCCGTAAACGTATGCTTCTCTTAACCACTGGACCACGTCTCATCTATATTGATCCTATGCATATGATTAAGAAGGGTGAAATACCCTGGAGTCCAGAATTGAGTGCTGAAATTAAGAACTTTAAGATCTTCTTTGTTCATACGGTAAGTGATAATAATAATATGATGTCTAAAAGGTAGAAAGATATAGATAAAGATAAAGATAGGATAACAATAAAAAAGTGAATATAAAATAAATTGTTGTTAGTCGGGGGGAAAATATGCTGCGATTTCAAAGACATTTTCTTTATAGTTTGTTGAACTAATTGTACTGTTGATGACGTCAGCTGTCACTTAAAGCCAACTAAAATACGCACACACACACACACACACACACATACACACAAACTAACACCTAAAATGTCATTTAGTTTCAGTTTATAGCTGCGGCGCGTGTTTACGATTGACAACAAAAAATATTTAAATAAAAATGTGATATACGACTAATAGATACTCTACACGAAATTAACTGATACATAGAGAGCGAAAGAGAGAGAGAGATAAGATAGAGATAGAGATAGAGATAGAGGTAGAAATAGTGGCTAAAACTTTAACAGAAATAACAAATTTGTGTCAACTTCTTTTGCATTTTTAGTTGAAACTTTTTGTAAGTTTCTTTTTTTTTGCCAGTTACCACATTGAATATGAAGTAAATATGCCGCTTACTACTCTAGTTTTTACAGGGTATTGCAGGCACTTTATGAAACGCAACATTAAAAATTGCACGCGCGTTGCGCCAGTTAAAAAAAAAAAAAACAACTGAAAAGTCACTAAATTTTTATTTTCTTGTTATTTTAAATTGAAATATTTTAATTTTTATTTTTTGTTATCAATTTTTATTTTATTATTTTATATTTAATTGAAATATGTTATTTAAATTTTGTAATTAATTTTATTTTCTCTTGTTTTTTTTTAGCCAAATCGCACCTATTATTTGGATGATCCCGAGGGCTATGCCATACAATGGGTTGAGGCATTGGAGAATATGTCAAAACTTTGCTATGGCGATGCAGCCTCAACGGCAACAACAAATTCGGCAAGCATCTCCTCCTTCTCCTGCTCCTCAACGGGTGGTGGCAGCAGCAACAGTTTGGCTGTACACCATAATACCGTTGCTAACTACTCCAGTTCACCCGCCGCCTCCAGTAATAGTTCGCCAACGGCGCGACGTAATTCGCCTACGCAACTTGACACAGCAGCAACAGCAGCGACAGCAACAACGGCGACATCGTCATCTACAGCAATAGCAGCACCAACAATAGCAACAACAGCGGCAGCAGCAGCAGCGACAACAACAACAACAACAACGTCGCGTTCATCACCAACAACAACAACATCAACAACGCGTCGCAAAAAGACGTCATCAAAATGATAAACTGAAATTAACTTAAACTAAAGTAAAAAGAAGGTTTATAACCACGCTAATGGTAGAAGGTAACTGGCGGGGGAGGGGGACAGCAACTGTAAAAGTTAATGGTCATGGGATGGGGCAGGGGCCAGTGCCAGGGGCCAGGGGCCGGGTAAGCAACTCCTCATCATCAACATATGTGAGGAGAAAAGGCTGCGTATAGATTTATAAAAAAAACATGAAAACAAATTAAAAAAAAAAAATTTATTTCTAATTTAGTTAAAATTTTCGATGAAAACAAAATTAGCTACAACTACAACAACAAAAGAAATAGTAGAAAAGTAGAAACAGAAAACAAGCAAAAGGAAAAAAAAATTTTGTGTCTCGGTTATATATATATATATATATATATATATATTTTTTTTTTTAGTTTTAGTGATAATTAGAAATAATTTTTTTTTTGTTTATAACATCAAAAAAGAAAAAAGAAAATTTAAAATTAATATTAATATTAATATATATATAAAAATATATATACAAACCTATATATATATATATATATATCTATTTGCTCTTCTTCTTTCCTATATTGTTTATAAGTTGGCAACATTTTGGGGCAGTATATAGATATATTTATGTAAACTAAAACAAATACACACAAACACACACACGTACACATAACTTATATATATAATACATATATTTAACAATTTATATATAATTATATTATATATATATATATATATATACTTATATATATGTATACACATATACATTAACTAAAACTAAAACTAAAACTTAAATTTAATTAAATTATTATCAGCATAAAATAATTTATAATAAAAATCGTGTGTAAACACTGGCTAGTAGCAGGCAGGCAGGCAGGCTAAATAACACAGGCAATCAATATGATTCGCCTACAAGAAGATAGATGGCGCCACACCAACACAAGCCTAAACCTAGTTTAAAAGCTTTTTTTGTTTGGATTTTTGTTGTTTTTTTTTTTTTAATTTTAAATAGCGCGTAGTTAGTCACAATTTAAATGAATTACAAATTAAAGGAAAATTTAGTGTGCGGTGAGTGGTAGTGCTTAGCCTGCCAGTATATGCTTTAAGTGTTGCAAGGGGGAGAAGAAAGTGAGACGCATTCTAGGCCTAAGTCCTAATAACTAAATTCAATTGTATTCAAAAGAAAAAAAAAACAAAAAAAAAACAAAAAAAGTGAAGAAAGAGTTAGCAAATTATTTACGTAAATATGTATAGTATATAACTTTATATATATATTTATTTATATAAAACATATATATATATATATATATATGTATATATATAATAATGGAGTGTGTTTGTCATGTCACCTAAATGTAAATGTAAATTGTAACTATGTACATCTATTTACATGTATATATAAATATATATGCATATATATTTAGTTATATGCGCACTTCATAAAATGTAGAAAAAGAAAGACAGAGAGAGAGAATGCAAAAAAAAAACAGTTAGTTTAGCAGTAGAAACTATAACTGCAGCAACTTTAATTGAATTGCTGCACGCCAGATGGCGCTGCTGTCTATATAAACAACTCTAGCTCGCTCAACTTTCTATAGTAAGCAAAAGAAATCACATATATATATAGTATATAAATATATAGGAACATTTATATGTATATTATGCTAATTTTATGATTTTTACAATTAATTTTTAATGCTTTTTTGCCCTATAAAGAAACGTATAAGACTTTGAGAAACTATTTAAAAGCAGAAAACAAAAAAAAATAAATAAATGTATATATATATATGTATATGAACGAAAAAAGAGTAAATAGAAAAAAGAATATATATAGTTATATATATATATATATATATATATATATTACATATACATATTATATGCAACAAAAAAATGAAAAAAAAAATATATAAATAAAAAACATAAAACAAATACCAATATGCATATACAAAAGAATGAGTGTGAAAGAGATAAGTAGAGACGACAGTAAGAGAAGGAAACTATGTGAAACGATAGAAATGAGAGAGAAAGAGTTAGTTGTGAGCAAAAGAGAGAGAAAGAGAACGATAACGAGAGCAGAGGAGAGATATAAATTTAGTTGAAATTACATTTGGCTTTGGTTGTTTTTGTGGCTCGATAATAAAACAAAAACGTTCAAAAGATATAAAAATGTATTTAAATGTACATTTTGTTTTGTTAACGTTAATGTTATGTTTATTTTTTTTTTTTTTTTTTGTATAAGTTTCATTAAGAATTGTTCTTTTTTCTCGTGCTTATTAATTAATAATATTTTCCTTTTTTTTTTGTAATTTTTTTTTTTTGTTTTCTGCATTTCACAAAAGCTTGAGTTAGTTAGAGCATGTGAGAGAAAGAAAGAGATAGAGAAAGGTGTAAATTACAGTTAGCTTGAAAAGTTATATGTATATATATTATTAACTATTATATGCAAATATATATATATGTATATATATATATATATATATAAATATATAAAAACAGGTATAAAAATTGAATTTTAAACTTAAAAAAACAAAACAAAAACAAAACTCCACAGCAAGACACAAGAAAGAAAAATAAAATACAAAACCTAAAGCAAAGATTACGTTTACGATAATGATAAATTAAAACAATTTAATATATATATATATATATGTATGAATATATATAATGAAAAGGAAGTTAAAACAAAAAAAAGTTTCTAAAACTCGCGCGTATTAGTTCAATTGTAAAGCCTAAGTTACGCCTAGACCACGCCCCTAATACACACATACACAATACACATACATATACATATATACTATACTATACACATACATACACACACACACACACACACACACACCCATCTTTAGCTATTAATCATGGATAATGTTGACGATTGCATAGAGCAATACAGAACGTAAAAAATAAATAAGTAAATAAATGAATGTAAAGAAAGAAGAAGAACGATATGAAGAACAAGAGAAGAAATGAAAGAAAGAAAGAAAGCAAAAAATACATTTGTATATACATATCGCGTCCCGCTTGATGATTCAGTGGGCGTGGCCGTAGCAGCAATTTAACTATATAGATCATAATTATAATACGTTATGCAAAAAGTATACAATTAATTCAATTAAATTAAATTAAATTAAAACTTAAATTAAAAGAAGAAAAACAAAAACAAGAAACTTAAATTTATAACAGAAACAAAACAAAATAACTTAAATTAATTAAAAATACAAAAACAAAAACTCTAAATTAAATTGTATAATTTATTAAAAAAAAAAGAGAAAATATAAAAAAAAATATGAATGCAATTTGTATAAAAACAAATAACAAAAGAAAATTAATTATGTAAGTGGCAGCAACAGAAATAGTGAGAGAAAAAAATGTAAATTATTATTATTATTATTATTATTATTATTACTATTATTATTATTATCATTATTATATACATATATATTACATATATACATATATGTATTAAACTAAAATGCATTGAGAATGATTCAAGCAAAACAACAAAAATTGGTCTAAAGTATATACATATATATATGTATATATATATATATATATAAACAAAAACAAAAACAAAAAAAAACCAACGTATCATTAAAAATTAAAGAAAATTTCAACTTCAGAAGATAGAAGAAAAGAGATAAGTGAAGTGAAGTGAAGTGAAGAGAAGAAAAGAAAAGAAAAATACATTAAAAAATACATTTTTGAAAAGAAACAAAACAAAATTTATCACAAATTGTTTTTTATTTCCAACTTTTGGTTAACATTTCTTTCTCCTTTTATTTTCCATTTATTGTTTGTTCCTTACCAATTGGCATGAAAACATTTGGAATTGTTTTTGGCGCCAGACGAAAGAAAAAAACGATAAAATAAAAAATAGCCTTATAGTCCTTACCCTTAGATCATCTAATTAAACCTGATAATAAAAAGGATAACTAACCGAACTTATACATAGGTTTCCAGCCGAAGAAAATAAAAATAATAATAAATAAAACATAAAGAAAAGTAAAGCAAACAAATTACAAAGCTAACTGTAAAGGACATCAACTATATACAAACATATAATTTCGAACTTATGTGCTGCAGTACCTTGAGAATTCTATATATATGTAAAGAGAGCATGTAGAACCATATAGTGGAAGTAGTAGAAGAGAGCGTGACAAAATGTTATAATGGAGTAGAAGAAGACTTAATAGTGAAAATAGTGAAATGACAACAATTTCAAAGGAAAACTAAAAAAAAAAAGAAAATACACAAAGCAAAAATATCCAAAAGAAGCCAATGATGAATAACAATTTTTGTTTGTATATTAAATTCCCTAAGCAATTGATAACATTATAAGAAGCAGTGGAGAAAGCAGTTCGAGTAAGCAGTAGAAAAGTGCCTAGTACAATGGGAACAAACTTTGCCTGGGCGCATGCAAATATTGTGTTAAATGCTTCTTCTCAAAAGCTATGTATGTACCGCTTAATAGAGCAATTATGTATATATATATATATATATATATATATATATATATATATATATATATATATAATGTACATACATATACACTAACATACATATAGAGTTATGACTCGATTCATAAATCCAATATGCCAATTGGTAACATTTCAAGGAATTTCCTTTCAGTGTTCAATTTTAATTTTAGTTAATGCATTTTAGCTGATTACAGTGTATGTTTACATACATAAAAATATATATATATATATATATATTTATATAAAATAAAACAAAAAAAGAACATTCCAATTGTATATTGATAAATTCGAGAGCAAATCGATCGTTTTATCCAAGTTCAATCTCTAGGGGTGCTAGACTGAGTTATATATATATATATATATATATCTATATACATATATATACATATACACATACATATACATATGCATATATACCTACATATATATAAATATATATATATATATACATATATGTATAGAAATAATCGTAATCCTAAAACTCTTAACGTAAACGTAATTCAATTACTACCTTGCAAAGTATAAAATACACTGAAAAAAAATAAACAAAAATGAAAAAATAAAACTAAACTGCAATATAACTGTAAATAAAGACAAATTTGTATACACACATATATTAATTATTTATATATATATATATCAATATATATATATATATATATATATATATATATAGCAGTACAGTACAGATATTACTACCTTTACCCTTTCCACTCCACCGCCGCCAACACCCTACAATCGACTACTTCTAAATAAACCTTCAAATCCTTTATACAGTTTACAGTACTTACTACAATATTGCAACTATATTTAAAAAGGAAATTTAAATAATTAACATATATATATATATATATATAAAGCATACATTCACACACATATATTGGAGTATGTTCTTAGGGTTAGGCAGTGGTTGGTTGGTGGAAGAGTGTAACGATATGCTCTGTACATTATATAGCACATGAAATGAACTTTAACTAAAAACCAAAAATCAAGTTCAATCGCAAAACAGAAGCTAAGCAACAAACAGTAAAACCAAATACAAAAAACATAAAACATAAAACAAAATACAAAAACAAAGAAAAATAAAAATAAAGTTCGTTATGTTCAGGTGGCTGTTTGAGAAACTCCCAGAAAAACAAAAAAAATAAAAAAAACAAATACAAAAAACTAAATGCATAAAGAAAAACATACAAGAAAAATAGTTATGAAAAAGTATTCAATGAAATATGGCACACAGTTTGTTAATAAAATTTAAGGTTTGAGATTTGTAAAAGATAAACAGGAGAAATTGAAAATAAAAAAAAAAAAAAAAGAGAAGCAAAGAAAGAGAGAAAAATTTAGTGTCTTTTCTTTTAATACGAAAATGTTATGAATTCGAAACGTTTTTATAGCACTTAGCTTTCTTTCATCTTTTTGGCACTGCTTAACGTTACGTAGTAACGAAATAAGCTCAAAGTGCTGAATGGATGATTCAGCTTTGTATATAATAGCGCAGATATATAGCAATCAAATATTGTCAGCTAGCACTGCGCACGCATATTTGAATTTTCGTAAATAGACTTTGATTTTTAGATAGTAATTAATTATTTTTTTCTATTCATAAATTGCTTTTAATCATTAAGTTTAGAAATATTGTTTTTCTTTTCATCGTACTCGAGCTTGTTAAAGAATTTTATATAAATGTGACGTGATTTATTTGTTTTTCATACAAATTGTATATAAGCAAATATCATGTAGCTGATAGTTTTGCAGCAATTTTAACTGTCTAAAAGTCTAAAGAAAGTTCAAGTAAAACTTTTCAGACTGTATCTTTACAAAAATAGAGGTTAAAAGGTGAACATGCAATGGTAATTACTGTACTCAATAGTACATAAAGTAATAGCTAGCTATAATACAAGATCCAAAGTATGCTACTACTGAGTTTATTCTTGTTGCAATTATTTTAAATTAAAATCGTTATATAAGTTTTAATATATGAAAGGATTTGAGCATTAAATAGAAATACACTCTTCTAACTTAAGTTGAGACAGTTTTTTTTAATAATATTTCAAATCAAAACGTAGTCCAATGGATTTGAATCAAGGCGCATTTAACGAACTGCTTTACTAAGCACAGGTGAAAGCTGTCTGCTATAAAACGTACATAAGAAACTGTCATTTAAATTAAGGCGCCAAAAATAATTTGCTACATTTTCAAAGAGCGAGATTTATTGATTGCTAAATTATTAAGTTATTACCAATAAAAATTAATTATTAAGTTTGTATATTAGAATGATCAACTACGTTTAAAATGTAACTGACAGAATTATTTATCATTTTAATAAAAAAAAACTTTGCTTGGAATTGGAAAATGGCAGATTCCTCTGGTTATCGAGATCATTGGCCACTGAAAATAATATTTCCATTTATATTATATGGATTTATAACGGGCATTATACTTATGCTACTCTGGTATGAATATCATCCAGCATTACGGCATAGGGACCTAAGTCTGAATTGGTTTGGTTTAATCATCTCTGCGTTGCTTCTGACGCTGCTCTTAAGCCGTACCGTACGGTGAGCTAACAAATTTCACATCAATTCAATACCAAACATTTGTTAATCTCATATTTTAGTTGTATTCTTGTGCTCGCATTGCCTTCCTTAAGCAGTTCCCGAGGTCGCTCTCTATTAATTACCCTCGCCTTCCTATTGGCCGCCTTGGGACCCACTGTGAATATATTGGGCAATCTAATGGTTATACTACGCAGTGTGGCATGTACCCAGGAGCTATTGCGCCATGCCATCAACCAAATGCTGGAGGTGGTACTAGAACCAGTGCATGTTGTACAAGCGGCTGTTTCTCAGCTACTTGGTGAGGTGCGTCGTGTGCTCCGTAATGTTGTGGTGCTTCTGGTGCGTATACAGGGCTTCCTTAAGTTTATTAGTAAGTAGCAAAGCTTTTGTCCTTATGCTGGTTACAGTTTACACTTGACTGATTACAGTTGAGACTTTGAAAACTTGCGTGCATTGGCTCAAGTCTGTGGTGGAGTTGTGCAACTCCAAGATGGGCACACCTTATCAACGTTGCCAAATGGCCACTGAACGTGTCTTAATCAAGTGTCGTTCCAAGTTGGGCAAGTTTAAGCTGTTGTGTGATCTGACAAAATTGTTTCTGGCATTGTGTTATCCTGCCAAATTGGTGGATGTATTCTGCTCCGGATTCTGGGATCACAGCTGGGATATAGTGGATACAATTATGTTGCGTAAGTGAAACAGTTGCTGCAGCAGAGATTTAAGCTGATACTTTCTATGCAGGATATCATCAATTTGTGAAGCAGATTGAACAAATGTTCGATGTGAACATTCACTTCAAGCATAATTTTCAATTCAAGACAAACTCCTCGAAGAATCTATCGCAGGTGGGTGATGAGATCATGCAGGATATCAGACAGCACTTGGGCCCATTTGCCATTATACAAGGCTGGACAGATGTACTTTGTTGGATCATGTTTTTGGCCATATTATTCAAGTGGGCAAGCCATTCCTTTGCTTTACGATGTTACCATTTGATTACACAACTATCCGCAGGGCTATATATTTCTATCTGCGTTACATGCACAGTCGTCACTATCAGAATAGATTCATTACCAAATCCTTCTATGAACTGGAAAGAGAATCCAAGGCAAAAGGTAAACCAACTGTGCTGCCACTTAAGCGTCTGGAACGTGTCAAGTACTTAAAGGTATTAACCACAAAATTCTTCTTAACTGAAATTGAATTCTTTATCCTGAATTCTGAAGCTCCTGTATCTTTTAGCTGACCAGCCTGCGGCTTACTGCCTTTGAGTGCCTGAGCTTGGGTGAGAATGCATTTGTTATGATCATCACCTGTGTGCAACTGGGCAGCATTTGCTTTGTGGATTATGGACTCTTCTGGATGCTGGCTACCATCTCATATTATGGCTATGAGCAGGAAGATTTGGAGGTACCAGCGTACATTGATTTGAAGATCAAGGGTGCTGGCTTTGTGGTTGATATCATGAGAGGCATTGCCAATGCATTTCGTCCCATGACACAGAAGACCACATTGCATACTAAAATTTGTCTGCCGCTACCATTGGAGCCCAAGTATCGATACTATATAAAGATTCTGACACTCTGTCTGCTTGCCTGGTTGATCCTGCTGGCTGAACCCTATATGCTGCGTTTGCGTCATGTCATAATGCAATCTTATTTTCCGGAACGTGCACATGTGCGTGCCTTATATCTGCGCAACAAAATACTATATGAAAGAGGTAAGCGTAAGAGTATTATACAGTCAAAGGATCATAAGGATATTCCCATTTATAGAGAGCTTTTTCAAGCACGCACGACGCAAGGCACGCGCCGCCTTTATGTATCAAAGTGGAAGCACAGGTTGCTGCACTGGCTTGCTGCATTGGCTGATGTCCAAGCTGTGCTTGTAAGTATCCTTGTTGGCAGATCCTTACACTACTTGTCAGTTTTTCCTTATAGCTGTTGCTGTTTTCTTTGCATTTGGACCCAACGCCGCACCGGCCTGTGCTGTATTATGTGCCTTAAATTGTTAAACTCGTAAGTTGTTGCTTTGCTGTATTCAATATACGATTTGTAGTTATATCAGGATATATCTTTTAGCTCCACTCGTATAAAATGTGATACTAAAAACTGCAAAGGCGTCTACTGCCAGCAATGCTTCAGTCAATCCAATAATAAATGCTGTCTCTGCAAACGACCCATTGATTATGGTGACTATAGCGAATTGTCGGAGGTTCAGTAAGTACATCCCTAGACGGATTTCCCAGTTTTCCTCCATGTGCTGCATTTAACTGCTTGCAGGGATTCCTCTGATGATGCTGCTGTGGTATCATTTCGATTCCAGGAACCGCAGCCCCAATGCAGCAATAGGCCTAAGAGACCACAAAATAAATAAACTTAAGTGCAGCGGAAAACAAAGATTTCAAGGATAATTTAACTTTTCTTTCGCTTTTTATTTAAGAATATATAATATAATATTTTAAATATTTATAAATTATATATATAATGTCTATGGTTTATTCTTGATTAGAAAGTTGAGACAAAATACCACTAGCAAAAAGGGCAACAATTTAAAGTCTTCCCTTTGCATAAGGTTCCATGTTCATCTCCTTCAATTTATAGAGCATCAGTTAGTCGGCTTAAAGTTTCACTTATATGTATTATATTAGGATTGTATAAATTTGATTTTTAAGTCAAATTTCAATTTGCCTAAAACAATGCCTAAGTATAAATCACTGCAATCATCGTCACTCTCTTTGCCGCAAAGTAGCTATCGCGCGAACGCAGGAGATGAACGAAAGCACAAGAAAGATAGGAGTATCGACTCCATTAAGACAGAATATGACAGTGATATAGAAAGGCAACAGGATCAAAGGTCAACACCAAAAAAGAAGAAACGGAGCCATGCAAAGAACAAAGCTACAAAAAATGACAGAAAATCCGCAAAGCAGCAAGCAAATCGTTACCAGGAAAGGTATATAGCTATAGGAATGCCCGTAGCGCCTCCAGTAAAACCTACGGGTCAAGCTCCTAACCCACAAAAGCCTAAGCCAAACAACTTCAGCTGGTACCTAGATAGTATAATGAGCTTTATTATACTTGGCTACATAACGGGCATATTAATTATTCTTATTTATTATCTGCTGTTCTCTGATGGCAAGGATCTTAATGTCAAATGGTTTATAGTAGTGCTAATAGTGCTATTTCTGCTTATTCTCGGTTATAAGCGTAAAGTCAGGTAGGAATTGGTGGATATATTGACATATTGTCAGTGTAATTGATCGACTTCATTGTAGATGCATTGCGGCACTACTGCTGCCCATGTTCTGCAGCAACAAGGGGCAAGCTGTGATCATTGTATTTGCTTACTATCTAACAATTGCGGGTCCCATGATGAATATCTATCACAATATTGAGGTTATGGCGTATAGTGTGTCCTGTGAACAAATGCTGCTCAAACATGCACTGACACCTATGCATGATATCATGGGAAAACCCGTTTATGTAGTGGAACAATTGGTTTATATGTGCGTGAGTCAAGTAAGAAAGATAATTATGCATTTGGATGTTGTATTACAGAGATTGGAGTTGCCTATAAGCAAAATACGTAAGTTTAGGCCAGGCTAAGTTTATAGGTTTAAGCAAACTGTGTTTAATTATTTAGGTGTTGCCACAAGGCATTGCCACAAATGGTTGCAACATCAGCAGATATTCTTTGATACACAAATGGGCACACCACATGATCGTTGCATTGGCGCTGCAACCGTTTGCCTGCAGGAATGTTACAGTCAATTTGCGGCAAGACAAAACATTTGCAACATCGAAAATATTTTCGAATGGTTCTGTTCGAATCTGCAGGATGTAACCTCGTTCTATAATACAAAATTGCAGCAGCAGCAACAGCAGTTAGATAACAATATTTACAACAGTAAGTTACTGCAAAATGTTGGTAAAATATAAACTCAAATGTATACTTAACAAACCTTTAATAGATCTAAAATTAAGCTTTATCAAAATCAGATCCATATTTGAGGTTAGAATTAGCTTTGACCATGCGATGAAATCGGATAATGAAGGCCTTATACCAAGCATTAATCTGGATTTGTGTCTTCAGAAGGAGCTGAACTTTTATAGGAATATAATTATTTTAATATTGATATGGTTGAACTTGTTGCTCCTGTTTTTGATACTCCTAGTTATCCTGGGAACCATATTCTTTCGCATTAACTATCTAAGCAATAATCGATACGGAAATATCTATGTGAATCAGGAATTCATTGACTTTAATATGCTTAGGAGACGTGATTATGGTGAGAGCGCTTTACCCCTGCTCTCCAGAGAGCGTCAACAATATGTGAAGGTAGACTCCTTATTTGATATTAGTTATCCTTGTTGATAGTTTGAAATATGCTTGTAGCTATTGTCCTGGCGTCGGTTATCCTATGAGCAGCAGCATGTGCAGAAGACTTTGGTGTTTATGTTTATTATCAGCTTGCAGTTGATTATCATTTGCTTTGTCGATTATAGCCTCTTCTGGATGATGGCCACAATATCCTATCATCTTCATCAGACGGCAGAGCTACAACGTAGGTTCTATACTTATAATTTTTCATATCAAAGATATACTTAATTCAAAATCTTAGCTCCTGTTTATACCAAGACGTTTATCTGTAACGGTGGTTACATCGGCGAGCTATTAAGAGGTTTCGTAAGAGCCTTTGAGCCCATGTCCAAGAACCTAATTGTGGATATAGAACGCTGCCTGCCACTGCCTAAGCCTCCTAGGGTTGTACGCTATTGGGAGATTATGATGCTGTGTCTTCTGGTTTGGTTTTTGCTCATCTCTGAGCCATATCCATTGCGTCTACGACACTGGATAATGTCAAAATTCTATCCGGATAATAGCAGAAAACGTGCAAAGAGCTTGCATATTCGCATCATGTCAAAAAGGGGTAATCCCATTCTAAGTTTTCCTGGAAGAATTCCTCTAATATATGACCTTCTGCAGAGCACTACCTAAAGCGTGCTAGACGTAAAGCTCGTTCCTTGAACTATTATGCCAATGAAAGTAGTGGTTCCAAGTTATATAAATGTCTCTCAGCTCTCTCATACAGGTAGACTTAAGCCTTATAAAATCTTATATATCTAAGTGTTATTCCTCCAGGATTACCAGTGGCTTATGGGGCAGTTACCATGGAAAGTACTGTAACATATGCGATAGTGCGCTTAACGAGTATGTTAAGTAACATTTTATATTAAGCCATATATCTATGTCTTTATATATATTATTAGAGCTGATTATGTTGCATGTGCCACAAAGGACTGTAAAGGTGTCTACTGTTTGGTTTGTTTTCGGGGTTTGAACCGTCATTGCATCTACTGCACTTCTCCTAGTACTATTGGTGATCATAGCGATATATCGGAAATTGGGTAAGTGCTATATATTGGCAATTACAGCTAGTAATAATTATATTTACAGGGACTCATCCGATGATTCAGATGCTCAGCCATATCGTCAAGATAACATACAATGCAGCGCTGCAGATAGCACCAGCTCAGCGCGTAGACAAAGATTCTAGTTTGTAGAGCATTAATGTACTTCTAGGAAAATATATTTATTTCAAATGACCCAATAATAATATCGATAATAATATGGATAATAGTAATAGTAATAATAATATAAGCTGTACTCAGAGTTATGGCAGTAAGATCAGTCTCGTTTTTACCATTTTCAGTTACATTTCTCTTGGTAACAAGCATTGGCATCACCTTTCTCCCAGCGACCCTGTGGCTGTTGTTGCGGCTGCTGCTACCCAACTTGGCCATGGGAATCTTAACAATTCTTATGAATCGCAGCTTTTATTGGTAAAATGGCGTTGCCACTGCCTCATCATCTTGGCCAGATTGCCAGTTGGCCAGTTTGCTAGTTTTGCCAGCTCGTTCTGGTTGACTTTGTCATTGCCATATCAGCTACTGTTTTGTCTCGTTTGTCTCCTTGTCAACACACAATGACAATGTTGTTATTGTTTGTTGTTGTTGATGATAATGATGATAATAGTGATAATGATCATTGTGTGTGTCTTCGTCAACCGTTGGGTAATAACACTTTGTTTTCAATTTGTGCAACTGCCTACTGACTTAACCCCTTTCTCGTTCCCGTGACATGTACCCTCCTTCCCCCCACACACACACAGTTTGGCCTCCTACTGGTTTGAAGCTCTTGGCATTGTGGGCATTGCTTGGCGCACATGTGGGCTACAATTAAATGTTCATTAAATGCGACAACTACGACAAGCCTGAGATTGTTTCTCAACAATTAATGCAGTTGCCTTGCTATGCTGTGCCATGGTACAAGGATTGTCCTGCCTTTGATGCCTCCACTGTTGCTGCTGCTGTTGTTGTTGTTGTTGTTGTTGTTGTTGTTGCTGCTGTTGTTGCTGCTGCTGTGACTGCTGATGATGACATCCAGCGGCGTTTTGGTTTTGGTCTCTTTTGTAGACTCCTTTGCCCGGTCATTCGCCTGGAATGTGCTGTGTAATTTACAGCCTAAGCATATGAGTATATATGTATGATGGTGGTCTTGCCGCATCTTGTCTTCTCTTGCCTCCACTTGTCTCGACCCAAATCCTACGCCACCACTTCATTCTACTCTTTAGCTATATTGCATTATTGTACTTTATTTATGAACCACAAATTTTGACATTTATTTCTATGTTCTTAAATGTCTTTTGCTGCGCCTAAACTGTAACATTTTTTGGTTACCTTCCAAAACCATAACCCAAGCCGAAACCAAAACCCATTCAGCTTAATTTCTCCTTCTCTCTCTCTCTATCTCTCTGCAACATTTTGTGGGTCTATTTAATAAATTTCTCCAAGGTGGCTTCTTTCATCTTATATGCTAATGTGTACACAAGTGTTTATTTGTTATTTAACACCCGCTGTTTAGCCCTTATGCAGAGCGATTATGCCCCATAAGAACTCTTTGTGTAACCAGGAATCCACACAATGACCACCATCAGCGGCACGTTGACATTCAAACCACACACACACACACAAATACACACAATGCACACACTTGAGCAGGGTCATTATATTTGCCGAATCGCTTATTTGATTGGGTTTTCTGTCACCGTTGGACAGAAGACAGGAGAGGGGAGAGGGTAAACGGGGAACACAGGTAGAAGTAATGATCAAAACTCATCTTGAGTTACCTGCTTCAATACTGAAATCTGAGCTGTTCACTGAGGAACTGTTCAAGCAACAAAAGTGATCCGATTCCATGCCGTTATATATATATATGCTTGATACTCACGAGTGTAAATAAATAGCGGCAAATTGCAGAAGCTCTCAGGATTTGAAGTCATTGAACCTAACCTTTGTGCCTGAAGCTCAATCCCAAAGGAAGTTATATTCCTGCTTGTTGCACAACAAATTCCTTACCTGTTGAACTGCAACTTAGGGTTGATATTTTCCTCCTTGGAGGTTTCTGTTTAAGCAAGGATTTAAATTTTTTGAACTCCCTGAAATGAAACCTGAGAGCAAAATCATTTTTTTAACAGATCTAATGTTTAATTATGTATAGATATATAGTTATATAGTTATTTAGCTATATATATTAGATTCTTATTGCTTCATACACTTCTTATTGGGATAGCCAAAGAATCCGATACTCTTGAGCTCAATGAAAAGTTCCTGATCGTTGCCAATTGCTCTGTAAATGGCTTTCTCCATCTCATCGTACTGGAAATGTGGTGCAAATGGCATATCGTTTATGGCCTGGAACAAAGTATTGCCACGTTCATTGCCCACCACAAGCACAGTGCCACTATTTGAGAATCTATAAGGGTTCCATATAAGTAGCATCACGTTTATTTATGTTTTGAGGACTGAAAACTTACTGCGCAACTGTATTATAGGATGAATCCATTTCATGTTTACCCATTGGTTTTAAAATATTGCGTCGTATATCCCAGATGCTAGCTGTATCTCGATTTACAGATACAATAACTGTGGAGTGGGTGGGACTCCAGTTAGCCCAATGTATTGGCTGAAAATCATCGATCAACTCGATTAAGGGCCGAGTAATACCATCGATCCAGATGCGAACGTACCTAGTTATAATATATATATTAAAGGAAATTCATGATAATAAATAAAAATCAGCTTACCAATCATTGCCACAGGTAAGAAAGAGTTTAGGTGACCAGGGTGAAAACTCCATAACATTGACACCGCCATCATGGCACTTGAGCACCTCAAGATATTGATGCTGATAGTTAATGGAACACTTATGGATGCAACCCTCATCAGTAAGTATGTAATAGATATCCTTATGTAATGGATGTGGTGTTATGTAGAGACCCTGTGGATGTCGATTACACTCTAGATGCATAGAGGGTATTGTAGGTACACGTATACCCTCCGGATGACCCTCAACACGCTCCAATATCATCTGTGTAAAGCCCAACAGGTAGGGGCTTTTAACAATGCGAAAACGTGTCACAGAACCATCCTGAGAAAGGCTTAAGAATGGATCTAATTCGGTAGCATCATCTTCCCCGACTTGCTTAATCCAGCGTATGGCTACCACAGGTGAGCAGCCCGGTGAGGTGCTACGCTGTGACACCGCTATCGGTATATCATTCAGGTCCGCTACATCCCGCACCTCTACGGTGCCATCATACATGCCGATGGCTATGAGAGAGGGCAGAAATGGAGAGAAGGCAATTGCTGTAACTGGTATATTATAATAATAGGCACGTTCCGGTTCTCCGGGATTCTTAATGCTCCAAACATAGACATCACCACTAGACGGTACATGCTGTGAGGAAAAGGAGAACAGTCCATACCCAATAGCCACAATATCACTGTTGCTATGACAAAAGGTGATATCACTGACAGCCTTACGTTCCTCACGACTTGGCACTGGTATCAAGCGGAAGAGCACCTTCATCGAGTACTTATATTGAACATCCGTGGAGCAGCGATCAACCTGTTGGAAATTACGAAAACGCTGCATGCCCGCCTTATACAGATTACTGGATAATGTGCGTCCTATAAATAGTATAGCATTTTTAAAGGCTGGACTCTGGAATAACTGTTGTGCCATTGTTTGTATTTTTTCACGCTCCCTGGCCTCCTCATCCCCAAAGTAGGTAGTTCCCGTGGCATCTGCATCCGGAGCACCTCCCATTTTTACAATACTATGCAATGTGCTATATCTACTATGTCGTTGCACCACACCCTCCAATGTATCATACATCTCAAAATTAGATACATATGAGCCGACAGTTGCATAATCCACCAATATTGTATTTACCGCACGTGAATTGGTCAGTGTAATTACGGTCTGGGCATCGTTATCGGATCGACGACGCACCTTACCCTTACCTACAGTTAGATAATCATAATAACGATTATCCGCCTCTATAGCATCACCCTGTGGTGTGCCCTTGGGCATAGTGGTGCTCTCCTGGTTATGCAATGTTATAAACTCTGATTTACGTAATGTGACCTTGACAAAGGACTTCTTATATGGCACTGGCACATGCTCTTCATCTGGTTTGGCATGCGTCACAAAATCAAATATGATCGTTTCAAATGTAATCTTATCGACGAAAGAAAATTGTATAAATATAATATATATATATATATAATTACATGTAGAGTGAAAACTCTATTAACAAGAACACTTTCATTAGGCGTACATCAAACTTAGATATTTTAATAATTTTTTTACCTTCTTCAAATTGATCTTTTGATCAAAGAATATCTTATTTTAGTGGGACAGTAATTTAATTTATGAAAAGGATAACAGGGATACTGAATACAAGGATACTCAGTAGAAGTCTAAAGCTTAATTTTCAGTGTATGTCCTTAGAGCGTATTACAGTCAATACTGTATACTTCTACTTACACCATTTATAAGCTCATCGATGGACTGTTTATTACCACCAACACCACCACGCATACTGGAACGTGTCCTTGAACGTTGACTGCTACTCCTGGAATGGTTCAATTGCATATTTGCCATTTCATGTATGAGATGTATATTGAAATTAAGAAATTGATCGGAATATGGTGAGTCTGGTATATAATTTGGTGTTAAATCAACATCTTCGCCATCAATTCTTTCAGTTATCTATATAGAAATATATATATATATATATATATATATAGATATATATAAATTTATATATATATATGCATAATGACCTTGAACTGCTGGCGATATTCAAGATCAGCATGAATTTCCTGTGCATATGAATGCAAATCCTTTTTCTTTTCCTTCTTTTTTGGTACTACATCTTCGAGTGCTTCTTGGGCAACTACCACAGATTTTTTCATTGATTTACGTATATCAAAGTCAATGTTCGTTTTACCGCCTAAATTTTGATCCATGGCTATAATACTATTTATGTCTGTAAAACCGTTATATGTTATAAATAGTTACTTATTAAATAGTTACTTATTGGTTAATTATTATATTAGATTTATTCCTATAGAAGTATTCTTCAATGATATATAAGTATTTATTTTCTACAACTTGTTACTTTGTTAATATTATATTAAAATAAATATATATATATATATACAAATATATTATTTAATTTAAAAAAAAATAAACAGAATAAAAAATTAAAAAAAATTATAAAGAAAAATAATTTCTTCGAAATTTAACTTCAGTTAATTATGTAAATTTATTTTAATTAAATTCTACTGAAATTAATTGCCCGTTTGTCTCATTAGTTTCCTTTGTGCTTAACTTAACTGACGTTTCGTTCCTTTTTGGACACACTTGGCTCTAAAATCCTTGTAAATTTCCCCAGTGTTGTACGTTAGATAAAATGCCAGATAAAGTTAACACTCCGCCCGGCTAACAACCACCACCCAACCGAAGGTCGCAGCTTCAAACGGCTCGCAATGCGTTTCAGTAACAGTTGAACTTGCGTGCCGTGCAAACGTCATAGTGTACCGTTATATGTTACGTTACGGCGTATAATTCCGGCTACGTCGTCATCATTGTTATCTTCCTAGGTTTCTGGTTTGCTTTGTAGCCAAAATCATTAGAAAACAAAAGACAAAAAGAAAAAACTTTTAAAGACAAAAAGTGATTTTTTTTTACTTCTATGCGTGTGTATCCTTTAGATACAGATACACATAACGGTAACACTTGTATCTAATTGTTTTGAACCGTTGAATATAAGTTTTACTTTTACTTGCACTATTTGTGGGATATTTTTTTTTTTTTTGGTAGTGATAGAGAGGCAGTTCAGGCCAAATACCAAATAGTCAATAGCTAATTACGAGCATGTCGGTTGCACAACAACACGATATGCCATCCATGGATAAACAAAGTGAAAATCGAGTACCAGAAAACTCAATTAGGAATGTTGCCAAAACACAGACATCGACATCGGCATCGGCATCGGCATCAACATCGCCATCACCATCGCCATTGCCAGCTACAATACAAATACCATTACCAATTGCAATACCAATTGTAATACCAATTTCAACTTCATCGACAACACCATCGGTATCGCCACTACCATTGACTAAACCTCAACTAGCGACAGCCTTAACTTCAATTCCAACCAAAACACATTCAACTTCAACTACAATTTCGAGCAGGCAGCAGCCACTGCAGACGCAGTACGTCATAAATTCAGCTCCAATGCATGCCAAGGCGACCACTGCGGGAATCATCACTGGCGGCACACTGCATCTGCATCGAGTGAAAAGTGCGCAGGTACGTAAAATGTGACGTTAATTGAAACTTAGCCAGGCTCATACGGAACCAACTCCAATCCTCCTCTCTATGCACCCGTATAGTACTATGTATATAAATATATATATATATATATATATATATATATATATAAATGGATATATGTATATAACCCGTACATCTTATGCAATGTGTGTGTCTCTACTCTACTCAATTTACACCTGGATATGCATATGCTTTACAGTGTCCGCTGTATGTTGTGTGCGAGGTGTGCTCAAAAACTATGCTTAAAATGAAGCGTATATATGTAGTATATATAGATATATATATTCCGTATGTATAATAGATATATCGCAAATTTTTTGAGTGTTATTTTATTTAATTTATTTATTTTCGAAATTTTCGAAATTTTTGAAATTTTATTTATTTTATTTATTTTTCAAATTTTATTTATTTTATTTATTTTTCAAATTTTATTTATTTTATTTATTTTCATTATTTTATTTATTTTATTTATTTTATTTATTTTATTTATTTTATTTATTTTATTTATTTTATTTATTTTATTTATTTTATTTATTTTATTTATTTTATTTATTTTATTTATTTTATTTATTTTATTTATTTTATTTATTTTATTTATTTTATTTATTTTATTTATTTTATTTATTTTATTTATTTTATTTATTTTATTTATTTTATTTATTTTATTTATTTTATTTATTTTATTTATTTTATTTATTTTATTTATTTTATTTATTTTATTTATTTTATTTATTTTATTTATTTTTGACATTTTATTTATTTTATTTATTTTATTTATTTTATTTATTTTATTTATTTTATTTATTTTATTTATTTTATTTATTTTATTTATTTTATTTATTTTATTTATTTTATTTATTTTATTTATTTTATTTATTTTTGACATTTTATTTATTTTATTTATTTTATTTATTTTATTTATTTTATTTATTTTATTTATTTTATTTATTTTATTTATTTTATTTATTTTTGAAATTTTATTTATTTTATTTATTTTATTTATTTTATTTATTTTATTTATTTTATTTATTTTATTTATTTTATTTATTTTATTTATTTTTGAAATTTTATTTATTTTATTTATTTTATTTATTTTATTTATTTTATTTATTTTATTTATTTTATTTATTTTATTTATTTTATTTATTTTATTTATTTTATTTATTTTATTTATTTTATTTATTTTATTTATTTTTGAAATTTTATTTATTTTATTTATTTTATTTATTTTTGAAATTTTATTTTTTTCATTTATTTTATTTATTTTATTTATTTTATTTATTTTATTTATTTTATTTATTTTATTTATTTTATTTATTTTATTTATTTTTGAAATTTTATTTATTTTATTTATTTTTGAAATTTTATTTATTTTATTTATTTTTGAAATTTTATCTATTTTATTTATTTCATTATAAACTAGAATCCATCAAACTCCCCTCTTTTATATGCTTTCCAAAACAAAGAGGACTTTGTGTGAGGTAACACAAAAGCCTGTTACATATATATGTACAATACATGTTGAACAAGTACATGGATGGTATAGATAGGATGTAGATTATATAGATATATGACTCCTACTCATCGTCGTATACAGCTTTGTAGATAGATACCTTACTCCAAGGCAGGGTGCGTAACGTAAATTTCTGAATGTGTTTTTATAAATTAGTTTTTTTTTTATTTCTTGTATTTTTTGTGAGTATTTTTTTGTTTTTGCTATTTTGCCGGCAAAAAGTGTACGAAGCGCCGGTTTGCAACGTCATTGTCTGTCCTGATACGGTTCCGGCTGCTGTGGGTCTGGTCTGGTTCAGCTCAATGAAGCTCGCCGCATGCGTATGAGCCTGCGCTGGATACAGTGAGAGACTCACAACGTCATATAGCCATGTTATGTAAACACAACAGCAGCAGCATGTCTAAGAAGTGGGCTCTATGTAGATGATGATTATAATGTTGATGATGACGATGATGATAATGACGAAAGCAAAAGCAAATGCAAAAGCCACAGCCACAGTCAAAGCCAATGCTATAGCAGCGAGTAACAAACGACGCTGTTGCCACTGCTGAATGCCTGATGCCACATGGAGTCGGCTTCAATGATGATGGCCATGGATGTTGCTACTGTTGCTGGTGGTGCTTCTGTGGTTGCTGTCAATGTCACGTCATTCATCAGATGCTCTGTGATGCGAAATGAATTTGTTGACGCCATTCAAACTGAATTTATTTGTACAAGGGTGTTGTGTGCGTATGTGTATATGTGTGTGTATGTGTTTGTGTGTGGGTGTCTGACTGATTGGGTGGTCGAATAGTCAACAAATCAATGCACTATTAGCTACAGCTGAATGCAGATTCATTTGCATTTCTTTGACCACTTTTCGACTTTTGTGGCAAACCCCAAAATGCACTTCACTTTCCCGCATATCTAATGTATTGACCACTTGAAGTACTTGAAGCTCTTGGAATAAAATGGTAATGTTTATGGACGTGAATATGTGAAAATACGAGAGTTTAAGTTATGCAAAAGATGTCCTAACTTTAAAGTTTCTTTTAATAAAAATTTGAAGCTGTTTCTTGGCAGCAACAGCCCTTGCAGACTACGAAGCCCTAGACAGCATCCCAGATGCGTTGGTGGTGGATTTTTTTCCTGTTTATGTTTGCTTTCAATTTTATCCCTGACATCGTTTGCATCCTTTTGTTAGGGCTTTCGATTATAGTGAGTTCTTCTTTTTGTATTTTTTATTATATATCGTTCGTGTAGTTTCGCGCCTGGTCATGGACGTTACGTTGAACAGGGGGCAAAATCATCGGCCTTGCCTGGTTGCCCGGTTACTCTATGTCGACAGCCTTGCACTTGCCCGCAATTGAACCTTAACATGTACTTGGGGTTGTTTCGCCCACCGTACCACATTGCTAGAGTTCCACATTTGCCACCCATCAAAACAATATTCAACCCAAGTTAACAGTAACAATTCTTCCTGCGCTCCCATTCAGCATACTGGCCACCCTTTGCTGAATTTATCTGAGAGCACAAGCCAGGAGAAACACTCTATTTCGCTCATATTTTCTCAGTATTTTGCTGTTGCTCTCTGTTTTTATCTTTTGCTCCCTTGACTTTGCCCTTTGCTTTTTGTCAGAGTTTGTTATCCTTTTGCACTGAAGTCGAGCCTGCTACCTATTTTGCCTTTCATCTTGTCCTTATGTTTACTTTACTCTGGCACCGTCTCAAGGGGTTAATCAACCTTCTTCAAGAGTTGCTCCGGCATAATGTGTACTGTCCTGCGATATATGTTGATATGTTTATCATTAAAGCTTATATAAGTAATAGACAGGAATATAGGGACAACAGAGTTCAATTTATGATACAAACTTGTCTAAACTTAATCCATAAAGTTAGTTTGTTAGTTGATTTATGACTTTGCTTGTTTACTCCTATACAATATAGTCCTCTTGGTGTTTATCCTTAGCCTTATATCAACTTACGTTTGAAATTGTTACTTGGGCTTGTACGCAAACAGTAAATTTACGTTGCTATTCAAAGTTATCGAGAAACAATGTATCTCTGACCTTTTATGATAATTTAAGCTAAAAGATTAAGTATCTATAACTTAAGAGCTTGTATTTTTTGTTGTGTTTAAAGTATATATGAAATATATTGTCTATACATTTAATTTGAAATTTTGAGAAGTTATTTCGATTATTTAAAGTTAAATTAATGTAATTATTTAATTTTATTTATGTGATTAATATAGTTTTCTATAAATCATTTGTTATTGATAATATTCTGGACACAAGAGTTCATATTTCGAGACTAAATTTATGCGTTGAAATTGTAGGGAATTATTAAGAATTTTTAATATTTATAAGAAAGTAAATCTAATAGATTTAGAGAATTATAGAGGAAGACCAAATTTAACTCGACTTTTATTTCACACAAAGAACAAATTTAGCTTATGGAATCAGACTTCTGTCTAGTAATTCACTTCAACTAAAAACTGTCTTATATTGAACTTGAATACCAACGTCAAAAAAACGTTTGCCAAAAATTTCATAATTTATTTCTATATATGCATATAAATCATTTAAATATATTTCATAGATATATATATATATATATATATATATATCAATTTCTGGATACTCTATAAACTTATCTGATGTATTTGTCAATGTCATAAAGGAAAATGGATTTGCAAAGTCAAGCGAAAGAACGTCAATTGCACTTTGTATTTGGCGTTCGGTCAATGAGCCTCAAGTGCGAAATGGCAAAAAAAATATGTATATATTGGCCAAGAATAAAGCGTCATTGCAATCCCCATTACACTATGTAGCACAAAACTTTAAACGCAGTTGATAATTGTAAAAATAAAGTTAATTCTATAAATAAATTCTATAAATTCCCAACTATATTTCTACACTCTGCACTTTTAACTGTATATACTGTTAAAAAAATATATATACATTTTATTGTATATACTATAAAGAGAGCTTAAGCTGCATATTGGCGACTCTTGATAAATTTGAAATGAAAAGAGTTTACAACGAGCCCTAGCCGATCCTGACGATCCTCTACCAATTGTTTAAAAGAAAGGTTAAACATTATTTGGACAACTGCTACTTAATTGATTTATCTTTCATTTAAGAAGCAGACATTAAGCTATATACTATATACTTCAATTTGTTAAATAGTGTAATCCAAATCCACTTCAGACTGCATATTGCGCATAGCAAGCATTTCGGGGTCATAAATTGAAATGCATGTAAGCAGATTTTACAGTACGAGCAGCAATGGTTGCTGGCATCACAGTGGCAATTGACCAGACATCATCCAAGCTACCAACTCTCCCCGTCCACCCGCCACTCACACACGCACACACACTATGCACCAAACCCCTTTAGCTACTGCTGAAGTGACGCTAATGGAACCAGCAAGCGACGCTCTCAACTGACTGGCGCCAACATATTTCGCTGTCGCATTGAAAATTATTAACGCTCGCTGCGAAAATTTGCATAAAGTCAACAAAACAAAAAAAGAAAAAAATAAAAGAAAAACCAAAGGAAAATATGAAGAAAAAAATATCTTTTTGAGAATGCAATTTGTAAAGAAAGTGGAAAGCGCATCGAGTGTACAAGAATTTATTTATGTGTACGTGCTGGAAATTCCTTAATTTATAGAGAGAAAAGATGTATTTATTTTACTTTTTTTTATATATATTTTTTTGTTTTTTTTTTATTTTATTTTTCTTACCTGATGGCGGCGTTTTCCTTTTGGCCACTGCAACTGCAATTTACGAGGCAGCAAACAATTTTCCTCACGTCATGTGAAAAAACATTCCTTGTCTCGTCTCGCTTGGAATATACCCAAAAAATAGACGAAGAAACAAAATAAAAAATAAAGTAAAAAAAAAAACTATTTCCTACTACGTGTGACACATTGAAGAATTTTCCTCAACGTTTTTCAGTTTCTACAACATTTGATTACATAATTTTATTTTTCCTTCTTTCCTAAGGGGGGCTTCTAAACAAATTTTCTTTCTTCTACTGTAACTGCGCCTGGAGACAAACCATCGAAGCGTCAGCGTTCATTTAAGACAAATGCCATAAATATTATGTTGACGACGCTTTGCCTTTTGGATTGCGCTAATCATTGCTGTCAACCGTGGCCAGAGATATAAAGATATACGCATACACACACACACATACATAATTAACACACATGCATGCAACAACAAGATGCAAGATGCAAGATGCAAGATGCAAGTTGAAAGCGACAAACAAGCCACAGATACAGATCCGAATAACTGCAGTTACTTTTGCGCTTGGCAAATTGTTTGCTGCTCCTCCATTCATTCCATTCACGTTGTTGTTGTTGGGTGCGTCCCTATAAGTAAAAGCAGCAGCAACCACAACAGCAACAACAACGAAATTAAAAAAAAAAAATATCTCACGGATTCTTTTGTCACTTTTTTGGTATATTTTTTTTCTTCTCTTTTCTCTTTTTAATTAATTTATGCAGTTGGCCCCAGATTTTCCAGTGCAGATTAAAGTCGATGGGGGCATTTAATAAATTGCTCTTAAATTATAGAAAATTCGACAATATATTAAAATTACTAAATACCGAACAGTTTATACTCTTTATATAGCTAAACTGATTCTTATTGGTTGCAACGAAGGATTAATTTCATTATATAGAAATAATTTCCATGAATATTATACAGGGTGGCCCATCTAGCGTTTGCTTTTTGAACTATCAATAATTTTGACTTTGACATTTCGAATGTCATTGTCAATGGGTCAAATATTTAGTGGAAGGTTTGCGGTTTACGAAATGGTTAAAAAAAGATTTTGAAAAATATATACTCGTTGTTTTTTTATAGCGATTTTAATATGCAAATCTTTCGTGGACCACCCTATATATAGAAATACAATATAGATTTATTCATTATTATATATTAAATATATATCTGATATCATATATATCTTTTATATTTATTATATCTGATATTATTACAGTTTGCTATATAATCTCGCACTCGGCTCTTGTGGAAGCAACCGATTTTATTTTATTTGCAATTCAGATATATCAAACAACTAGTTGTGATCGTTGATCAAGAATATAAATGGTGATCATGAACATATATATATATATACATTTATATATAACATCTTTATAGCCATATGTAACACATTTGGCTGCATATGGAGCATACCCTTTGCTAGTGCATAAAGATTTGCCCCATAAGTTATGTGTGTAACGCCCATAAAGAGCAGATGACAACACGCTTTGAACATATACAAAGACAATTCTGAGAGTTGCCACCTTAATGCGCATTTAATGAATATCGATAAGCATTTGTATTATACTCATATCAAGTTGTCGCCCATGTTGTCCGCTTTTAGCCAAAATTCTTTTACTCTACTTCATACAAACTGACCCATTAATCCAAAAAATAAAAAAAAAAATTATAATAAAATGAAAAAAAAAAGAAAAATGTCAACTGGTTGCTCTAATGATCGCTGGATGGTGGCAGCAATGATGCTCAGACTTTAGTTGGTATGAAGGGGGCGCCCACGTTTTGGCCCCGGGTCCGTTTTGGGTGTCTCTTCAAATTTGTTGGCTGCGTTTATTTTGGTGTTTACGTTGACCTTATAAATCAGATAGACTTCGTCTAACAAAGGGGGACGTGTGGGAGGGTATTGTGCTGGGGTATCATCATCATCAATGTAATATACACAATCAAAAGATGGCGTCCAAAAATCCATAAAGTTTTCTTCTTATTGCCTTTTACTTTTTTTTTTTTTTTAATTTTTTTTTTTTTTTTTGGAAAAATCTAAACATAAATTTTTGATTTACGCAATGGGCGCAGGCGTTCAACGTATTTTGTTGATTTATATTACTAATTTCGACAGCCATCAAGTAATTTGGTTATTTTTTTTTTATTTTTATTTTTTTCTTCTTTCATTTTGGACAAATTGAAAATGAAAAAAAATTTAAAAATGTTGTCATATCTCTTTGTAGTATTCCCTTCGGGTAAACCTGGTCGGTTGCTATCGATAATCGTGTGAAGTGCATTAAAAATATTTTATTAGCCAATTATATATCTAACAGGAGTGTTATAAAATTTTTTCATGAAACGCCAACAAAATAACAGTTTATTGTTGCAGTTATTATGAGTCTCATAATTTAGTTTTGATCAAAAGAAATTTTTTCAAAATTATTATTATTATTATGAGCGATCTTTTGTAAGTGTGTCAGATATGTTTTAAATGATTCTTTAACATGAGATTATCCGTTAATCTTATATTTATGATTTTGTTGTAAATTGTTTAACATATTTATAGATCAAACATTATAACTGCATCATTTATATTTAGCTTTAACATGATGAAAGATCTATATCTTGAAGAATCATATGATACTATTATCATTATTTTGTGACTACCTCGCTGTTTACATATAACTTAAGCTTTTGTCTTCAAATTTTGTTAAGATTTTAATCTTATTTATTTATTTATAAAATATTTTTTTTCTTCTTTTCGTTTTATGTATAAATCAACCTGGAAATGTCTGCTATATATATATATATATATATACGCAAATTTCAGATTTTAAAATTCCAAAGTAAATTTACTTAAATAATAATTAAGCAGAAACCTTTCAGTTCACTTGAAGTGCAAAATAAACTTTCCTCGTACTACATTTTATTTATATATATTTACGAGCTATAAGTGGGGCCTTCCCTTGCTATAAGGATTGTATAAATTTGCTTTGTGTACTGTTCTAGTTTTGATAAAGACTTATCTTATCATATCATATCAGAGCACTTAGAATCGTTTGCAGCGGGTATATTATTTACTGATGGTAAGCAAATATCAGTAACTTGCTCATGCAGGAGTATATAGTATATAGTTTTTTCGATCAATTGAATTTTATTCTTTCTGAAAAATCTATACCTTTAATAATCGCACAAGAGCTATATACTTCCATATACCATATACTTCTATATACTATATACTTCTCTGCAAGTTCAAATATATTAGGGTATCTGACTTCCCACCTTTACCAACATTATCTTGGGCTTAAATTAATCTATTTGTTTACCTGCATTTGTGCTCGAGAGGGTTTTTTTTTCGCTATATTTACATATATATATATATATATATATACATATGTTTGTGTGTGTAGAGGAAAATATATATCATACACACAGATATCAAAGTTATAGAGCTTGGCGTATTTGCAATACGCGTCAGTTGTGGGCCCCGCAATTTCTAACACAAGTAAATGTGAGTGGATTCAATTGTGTGTTATTATGTAACACAAATTATTCACTTATTCACTTCTATATAAAAAAAAAAATATATGTATATATATATATATCTATATTCGCATTAATACTTCAATTTATTTTCGTATTCGTATTGTACGAATTCTTCTACGTATTCATATACGGATTCGTATGTATATTCGTATTTATTTCATATACGTATATATATTCGTATTCAAATTCATATTTATATTCATAGTCATATTCATATTCATATTTATATACATATTAATATTCTTATTTATATTCATATAAATTCAATTAAATTTCGCATTTTTATTCTTACAATTTTTAACATTTGTATTCCTATTCATTTTTATATTCATAATTATATTTATATTTATATATTCAATTATATAAGTATAGAAATTCATAAACATATTTATATATATATATATATATATATATTTATATAAATGTTTTTTTTATATATTATAATAAAAATATATATATTGATTCATAGGTATTCATAGACGTATTCATATTCATAATCATATTGAGATAGTAAAAAATTATTTGTAGTTTTTATAGAATTATTGCAGATTGATTATGCTATAAAAATAGCCAATTTCCTATATGGGTAGACGATATAAATACATTTTTAGTCCCTTTGCTAAGGATATGGGTAAAAAGAAGGGAAGTTTGACTTTATGGAAAAGTTTGTAGTTGACAGAAGAAAGCCCAAAAAATGTATGCTCTTGTTCAGCATCTGTTGCATCTCGTTGCGTTTCCCAGTGAACATTTGGAATACAGAGAGAACTAGAAGAGCTAGACACAACAAATTTAGTATGTAGCTTCCTGAATAGTAGAAGTAGAGGAAATTAAAGTTAAGGAATCTCAACCTATATACCCATAGTATATATTCTTGATCTAATAGAGATTGGAGTACAGTACAGTAGTTACTCAAGAGTCAATTGCCGTGCAGTAGTTAACAGTATTAATGAACTTGGTGTAACAATCTTGGCGTAGTCGGATACAATCATAATTGTTTGTATTATCTATAGTGCCCTATGTTGTTTACTATTTTAGTTCCAAGAATATCTAAATACTCGTACTCCCACTCACACTCATATATATATTCATATATATATATATAAACAAATCAATCATATCTGTGACGTGAGTCAGGAGCATATTTACATCAGCAACAAAAAGTTGAAAATTGATTTCGATGTGAAACAATATGAGCAGCTGATTGATTTATTTACTTGATGATGTACGCTGTTCTCTAGGTATGAATGGTATGAGTACATTAGCTTGGTCTAAATTTTATGATTTCAGTATATATATTTGAATATGAATTGTATGAATTGTTGACGTATTTGACCTCAGTTTCTTTTTTTAGACATTTACCATTTACCTCATATAGGTGTTAGCATAGGTTGTCTGGGTAACTGATAAGATGATAAGTTACAAACCTAATATCATTCATTAACTGTTAACAGTTAGTCACAGTTATATTATATGGTATTTCCGCTTTCAATGGCTTTGACGTCAGTAAGATTCAAAAAAACAAAAAAAAAATAACAATTTATTATTGCATTGCAAAAGCAAAATTTGCAATCGATATTCGAATTTCTTCATTGTAAATGCGTAACAAATCGATTGAAGAGCTGGTAAAGAAATTAACAATTCTAATTCATCATTATCATAGGTCAATGATCCAAACTCAAAGAGCTACAATTACCACAACTGAAGTATATTAACACACATGTCGTTTTCACACACAACAAACACATGTTGTGCCTGTGGTAAATGGCAAAAAATAAAATCGACAACAAATTTGTAATATATACAGAGAACAAACTATATTTCTTCTAGTTTATATCCAAACATTACATTAATACTGATCTAGTTAATAAAAATTTTGATACAACTCTTATTTTATAGGGTATTTATTGCATATGGAATTCCATTGATCTTTTTGCTGGCATACTGCAAATTGCTGCCAAAAACTAATGCAAAATTTTGAAAGTTTATTTTTTTTTTAGCTCTTCTTTGCTTTATGTTTATCGAGTTGCTTTATGTTGTTGTACAGCTTCATTTTGTTTTGCATATACAGTATGGCTGACTCATTGGCACAAAGTACCGTTAGAATTCAAATACTTTTTGTACACTATCTGCGTAATGCCCTTAGGTGGATTTTATATGCAAGATGACATGAAATTTAACAATTTGTTTTTATTATTCTACGCCTGCAAATAACAGTCAGCTATAAAGTTGATATTGGAATGTATCTGCATCTATTTGTTAGAGTATCTCTATCTATCTATGCAAGAGGGTAATGTATAGAAAACAATAAATGAATGTATAGAAAGAATCACAAGCTGTGCATTCCAAGAAACACTTGACTAGAGAATGAGTACTTGCTGTATCCCTAAATGACTGAAGGAATTTGCTGCGAACACTCAACTCGATGACCCGGTCATAAAAACAAAAATAAAAAAAAAGAAAATTATAATAATCAAGAAAAAGAAATAAACGGAAAAGGAAAAAAAATTTTGTTTTGCTTGGCGCACAGTTAGACAAAGCTGAAGAGCTAAGAAGAGCCAAAGAAGAGTCAAAGAAGAGTCAAAGAAGTTGTGGAATTGGGTTAAATTTACTGCAGTTTCAGCGGAAAGTATAAAGAAAAAATCAGCATACGGCTGCAATGTGTTTGAATACGAAAACAAACAGAAGAGATGAATATAATGTATGGTATGGTATGGACATTTATTCATTTACTCATTTACTCATTTACCCATTCATTCATTCATTCATTCATTGGTTGATTGTGGTCAGTCTGAGTGGTGGCCAGTTTTGGTCTGTTCTGTCCACTGCTGTCTAGTCTGTCTGTCTGGTGTCTGGTCTGTCTTATTGTTTCATCAATGGAACTATATGACTAACGTCGCAGTTATGGCGCGAACTGATTCCAGATTGAACATTGACAGAGCAGACCAAAAGATTGGGTTACAAAACGCTCGTCGTTTCGTCGTTGAGCGACTCTGTCATGTGGTAATTGAAGGCAAAACCAAAAGGGAGAGTCCGGAGAGATATGAGAGACGATGAGAATTGCAGTGAAGCGTTTCGCTGCAGGAGGCAACCGACGGATCTTTGCCAAGTATAAACATTCTTAAGCTACTGTTACGCGGCTCTTGAACATGACGACAACTTCATCAGACTATATACTTTTATATATATATATATATATATATATATATGTATCTGTATAAAAAATAAATATATATTTTTATGTATGTATATGTAAGTATGTATAAGTGTAAGTAAGTTGGGTATCGAGTGTCGAATGTGGCCCAAAATGCTCGCTATCGAAAGTTGTTTTTCGTGTCTTGGCCGCATCTGTAAGATATGTACAAGATACAAATGTTGCATGTAAGTGCGAGTAGTTAGTTGTACTTGCTACAAGTTGGCTCGCTTGCGTCACCCACCTATGTTAAGGTAACTGGAATTCTTGAGAAAGTGTTGCAACTAGCAACCTCAAGCACTTCAAGTGACAACCACAAAACAATGCAGATATCCAACAAAACAGATACAGATACAGATACAGATACTGATACAGATACAGATATCAGCTAAATATATATAGGTACACAGATACATCGACTCATGCAATAACAACTTACTTCCCTTTATTTTAATATATTTATTTACGTTTTATTTTTCCCATTTTTCCATTTTGCCTTTTGGTTTTTTATCAATTGTGCGTGGCTGCCGCATTGCCGACACTTTTGGCGCGTAATTGCAATCAATGCACATTGTTTTTGCCATGCGTATCTCATGGATACCAATGTATCCGACACTTGACAGCAAATGCAACAATAACAGCAACAGTAACAGCCCGTAAACCATTGCAATTACTGTTACTGTGACTTTAACTCTGACTCTGACTCTGACTCTGACTCTGACTCTGAGTGCAACTCCATTTGAATGGGCAGCTGTTTGACTTACAACTTGGAGGCTGTAGCCATAGGCATTGGCCCAAGCATAGGCCCAAGCACAGGCATAGGCGCAGGCACATGACTCAGTGCCAGATACCCCATACTGAAGGCAAAGGTATAAGTGGAGCAGGAGTAGGAGATATGCATTGCTGTATGCTGCTTGAGACCCCTAGCGTAGTAGCACAGACAGGATGCTCTAAATGCCTGGGAACAAAGCAAATTGAATACAAGATACGAGAACTCATACAACAGAGATTGCCACAGATTGTTTCGCTTAAAGATTGAATATTGAGATAAATGTAGAACATGGCACAATGTTTATTCAGGAAATGTATACGAAATCTTGACATGGATGATACTTGTACTACCTTGAAATACCTTTGATTTATTTCTATTAATCCAACATAAAGCTATATTCAGGGTCCCTTAGATTTCTATGACAAAAGTTGTCTGTAAATTGGGAAAATAATCTGCAGCTTATATCCATATGAAAGTTATGTTAATTTATTATCTATTTAGTGTATGTTGGTAAGATTTTGTTAGCCAAGGCTTATACACTTGAATTGTTGAAAAATTAAGGGGCAAGGTGCTCCAATTTGTTTGTTGGTAATGTGATACTTAAGGCAACCAAATAGGCGTTACGATAACTAGGTGAAGATCTTGTTGTTTTACCTATTTATGGGCTCAATGGTTAAGAGGAAAACAGACTCAGTCAAATAGTATATTTTTCTGATTCTCTAAAGGTTTCATTAGTGAACTTTGATTGTAAGATTCTTGTTTTTTTCACGATAAATTATTTGCTTTCGCTTTAGGCCAGTGTTGACTCTATTGCATTATATAAACATTAGCTAAAGAAGTTCAGGAAACAGTTTATAAACAACACACAAATACTCAATGAACTGCTTTATGCCGTTTACTCGTTTGTAGTGTTATACTCATACGGTACTAACATACATTGAGTACTCATCTTTGGGCACTCCAGTGAGTCTCCGACTTAAACTTCCACTTCAACTCCAAATGCAACTACGAAATGGCAAGTCAGCAAATTGAAATTTAATTCCTTCTTTTTTTTATTTTTATTGTTTTTTTTTTTTATGCTGCATTTGGCAAATGTCTGTGGTGTATGAGAGAGTCGTGCATAGTGTTTGAAAGGGGCAGAGGCAAGTCTGGTAAAGCTGGGATGCTTCACTGGCAGTGTAACCCAAGCGAACACCCCCGCATTGCAAGCATACCCCATAAATTATGCTACCATATATGTATATATATATATATATATATATATATGTATGTAGTGGAGACATACTTGTAGCTGCTCCAAACATTGAAATCCATTCGTTAGGTTTTGTTTGCATGGGCTGTGGGCTGGCAGTTTTGTATCTCAATTTGCAGTGTGCTTGTAATGAATGGCAATGCTGTGCGATCTGAGCTATCGAAGGGAATTGTAGAACAAGGAGCAGCAACTGGAAAACTGGGAATTGAGATTCATGCGGCTGCTGTGGTTGTTGCGGCTGCTGTTTACCATGTGGGTGCAACAGTGCAACTGCAACTGCAACAGCAACAGCAACAGCAACAGCGATCTCATGAATTATGCAAACACTGGCAAAATGCAACCATACCCAGTTTATGTTTTAGCCTCATCGTTGTACATAGTATTTTCTGACAGTATTTTCTTTTCTCTTATTTTGTTGTTGTTTTTCTTATTTATTTATTTATTTTTTTTTTTTGTGGACAAACAAACAAATTGTTTGTTATTATCGCTGGGTGGCACTAGCTGCAGATCGCGTCAAGAATCTGCCACAGCTACGGATTAGGAGTCTCACTAAAAGTCAAACTCAGATTCAGCGTCAGATTCAGCGTCAGATTCAGAGTCAGATTCAGATTCAGATTTAGAGTCAGATTCAGAGTCAGAGTCAGAGCCAAAGTCAGAGTCAGAGTCAGAGTCAGAGTCAGCATCAGCATCAGCGTCAGATTAGAATGCGAGGCGGCAAATTGTCAAAGGCGCCGCAGCTGGCAGCGATTTGCTTAGGTCCCAAATGGTCGTAATATTTACTTGTTTCCATATACTATTTTTTTTTTTTTTGGAGTTGTTTTTCTCTTTTCTTCTTTGTTAGATTTTTAAATTGTTTTTTTTTCTTTTCTTTGTTTCATATTTTTTTATTCTACTATTTTTATTTTTGTATTTTTAGAGCCATGTGTGAAATTGCCGACAGAGAAATCTTTTTAAGATTTGCCTCCCTTGCGATTTGTGAAAACTTTTGAAGAAAATAAATATACTATATGGAGCATTCGATTTTCAGTTGATTTCCAGTTGTTTGTGGGGTCTGTTGAGTTGATGATCTGTTGATCTGCCAACTTTGTTGTTGCTGTTGCTGTTGTTATTGTTGCTGTTGTTCATAATGATGAAGTTCTGTTCTTTGACGTTTCTGTGGAACAGAATAAAACATTAATATTGCTTGGGCGAGGCAATTAACCCACTGCAAAGTCAACGAGAGTTTAAAGGGAAATCATAAGCAGTTAATAAAAAAGGTCATTGAAGGGTCACTGATACAATATATAAGATATAAGATAAAAGATACAAATTGACATCAAAAATAGAACTCTTTAAAATATTACCAAGGAATTCAGGATTAACCAAGCCTTTAAAAGAAATAGGATATGGCATATATTTACATTGGTTTTCTACTAATTGATTGAACTTATATATATATTGATTTGTATATATATATATATTTTGAAATAGGTTGCAATGTATATATTTTATGTATCTCTGTTGTTGCAACAGCATGTGAAGTGGCAGTTGTGAACTCCTTTTGAGTGTCTGCCTCTGTGGCTGGTTGGCAATGCGTGCTCCATAAATGGTCAGAACGTGCCACTTTCAAAAACAATGCAAAAATCAGAGAGGCAACAACTGAAAATGGTTATTTCATGCAACTTCTGCTTCCCTTTCAACCTTTCAACTGCAAAAGGCAGCAAACTCATTTAATGTGCGCTGTACTGAGCATCAAGTGTCGAATGTCGATTGTGGATTGTCGATTGTTTATGGTTGATGGTTGATGGTTGATGGTTGATTGTCGATTTTCGGAAACAAAGCGCAATGAACACAGATTGAAAATGATGCGAACAGCACCCAAAATGCATTTTGTATTTCCAAGAATCTATTACTCATAAAAATCCCACAACAAGAAGTGTGTGTGTGTGTGTGTGCTTTTGGTAGAAAAATATAGAGCTCCCCTGATAGAGAGACCCGTGCCAGTCCAATTAGAAAGACTGGCTGAGTGAGAGTTAGTGCATTTCATCAACGCTAGAGAGTCATGATAAGGCTCAATCATGCCAGAGAATGCAATCAGTAAAAGTGATGTGGCAACAAGAGCCGACAAGTATTGATACTTACAGCATGTACTTCATATTGTGCCATAAATTCATCAATTATCTGGGGACACCCCTTCAACTCCTCCCCTCCCCCCCCTCCACCATTTGTTTTGTTCAGTGTGAAGCATCTGTAAAACAATAGACAGAAATGACGTCGACGTTAAGGTCGAGACGTGCCCAAATTTTATTGGAAAGTTGAAAGGATCGTCTTCAACATGACGTTGCCTCTTGATGATGAAGTTGCGCAGCTGTGGGCGCAATTAAGATGTGCATCTTAATGAGAGTCAACCTCTACTGGTGCTGATGTTATTGATGCTGGTTATGCTGGTCGTTGTTGTTTTAGCTGTAGCTATTGCTGCTGGCAGTTGCCTGGGACAAGCCTTGACTATGGTCAGATCAGGCCAAACTCTTACCAAAAACTTAAGTAATACTTGTACCTCAGTTTGTTCCAGCTAACTCCTGATATATCACTCATACATACAGGATATATACTCTCAATATAAACCCCCAGCTACTAATGTTAGTTACTAGTTTACAGAGGGTTGACATCTGGTGCAACTATCGTTTGACATTCAATAGATAATTATGTTACAGATGAATAGAGACATCATTAGACACCCAAGTATATATATTTATATAGTATACTATATTGCCCAAGGGGAGAATTTTTCAAGTTTTTAAGGGTGTTCCATTACTAACAATGTGCCATGTGGTAGGAGGATTGTAGAATGGCTACAAATGTGCAATAAATTGCTATTGTACAGTTTTTATTGTTATTTGATGTTCTTCTTTGTGTTGGCCATACAAATTGCTAAATTAACAGAAGAAGCGACAAATATTTAACTTGGCCAATGATTGCGATATTCACGACTGACTCGCTCTTTATATACATATATATATATATTTATGTATTTTTCTTTTTTGTCTTTCGGTGTATATTTATTATGCCTGTTTTTACCTGTGTGGCAGGTGCCACAATTCCCAAAACGGAAAGGCAAAATAAAATAAAATGATTTAGATAAAACATACGACTATGACGCCTACAAAATTTGTATATGGTGCAAGCACAGGGTAGATACGCAATGAAGATGTATACAAATATATGCTATATATATATATAAACTGAATATGAGGGTATAACAGCTTGATTTTGCATAATAATATATATAAATAGCTGATATGGGATTTAATCCATATCTATAGTAAAATTGCTTTGACTTTAAGGCAAATAAATTCTTTTTTTAAGTAATTTAAATATTGCAGCAGGTATATACATATACATATACATATATATATATAGTATATTGTTCTTGATCAAGCTTAAAGCAGCAAGGATTTACCCTAATTTTACTATATATTCACACTACAATCTAATTTGTTAGTGTATATATTATTCAGTATCATTTTGCTTGTTCTAACTTGTTTGCATAAACATTGTCGTATATTTATGCATATGTTTACCTATATATATATATATATATATATATATATATATCTTTATATATATACTGTATATTATATTGTTATAATGCGAGATGCGTGGTCACATTTACATATATTATTTATTCAGCTTCTAAATTGCAAAACAACAGCAACAACAACAATGAAACTTGTTATGAGGTGTCATGATATGAGAGGGCAGATCTGGCAGTTCCATTAGCATATTTTTTATGCCCAAATTGTGATCCAGTGATATACTTATACACCTATATATATATATATATATATCTTAGGTGGGTGGTTGCTGTTACTTATGTTATTACCATCTGAACTTTAGTAGACAGCAAGTGTATAACAAGATATTTGAAATGAAAGAAGAACTCTAACAAAAAAAAAAAAATTGAAAAAAACCAAAAGACAATCAAAGCAAGAAAAAAGAAACAATTGAAAATTTGTGTTTTAGATGCTGGAGTGTATTGCCTTAACTGAAAACAAGGCAATTAGAGGTTCACTCAGTGGTCAGCTGTCAGTTAGCAACCCTCTTCTAACTGTACATATATACTATAGTATATGCTAGCTGACCCTTAGAGCTCATTTGCCATGGTCTTAACAAAAATTGCCGACTAATTCCATGGAATGCGGGCGGAGAGGGAGGCATTTAATTGTGCGTTTTCATAGTATAAAAGTAGAAATGGAAATGGAAATGGAAATGGAAATAAAAATGCTGCACGATATGAAAACAAATGGCATGGAAAGTGTATGTATACATATATATATATATATATATATAGATATATGTACATGGGCATCCCTATAATGACAGTAAATAGATACATATACAAACAAAATATATGTATGTATATGTATATGTATATGAGCGTGACAGAGACAAAGACAAAGACAGACGGCATCAGGCAAAGGATATGCTGCTGTTATTGTTGCCAAACAGACAATGGCCAAATGATAATGGCCATAAGGTATCCTAATGCACATACCAAAACGTAACATAGCTTAGTGTATGAAAAATAGATGTTTCTATATAGGATTTTTGTCCAATTTGAGAGCCTATTTGAATACACACACACATACACATATACGATATGTATATATATATATATATGTATATATATTGTATATTGTTATGTGTTTAGCCCACGCAACGGAAATCATTCAGCGTTGAGAGAATTGAGTTAAATATTTTAAATTTTTATGTTTACGATAGGAACTTAAAGTGCTGATCAATAAAACTAATTGATAGAAAGCTAAAGCAGAGCACAAAATTTTAGATGAGCGCATTTTCTGGCATAAGAAAAGCAAATAAAACAAAACAAAAAAATTAAAATAAAATCAAATGAAATCAAATGAAATTAAATCAAATCAAATAACATTAAATTAAATCAAATCAAAATGAAATCCCGAACCGAAAGTGACAATAAAACTCAACGAGTGTCAGAGGCAATGATTGTAAACACTGCGGGCTTAAGTTGAGGCACAACTCTTTATACTACTATGATACCTTCCTTCATCTACGTATACTCGCTGTCAGTTTTGATTGACGTGGGCGTGGCAGTTGGCAGTTGGCATGCAAATCATGTCAAATGTCACTACCAATGCCACAAGATGCAGCTGCGACCGCTCCTCAACAACGTACTGGTTCTGGTTCTGATTCTGATTCTGATTCTGAATCTGACTCTGACTCTGATTCTGATTTTGATTTTAATTTTGATACTGGTTCTTGTTGTTTTCATTTTACTTTTGAATCTGATTCTGGTGCTGGTACTGAATGGGCTTGGGTCATGTGTATAAACTTCCTTTTTGATGTTGTTCTTCTTGTTGTTGTTGTTGTTGTTGTTGTTGTTGTTGGTATTTGCATTCGTGGAACGAGTTGTTACTGCTCTGACTGTTGTTTGACCTTCGGCATTGACTTGTTGAGGATTCCCTTTCGTAATAGGATGCAGACAACACCAAAGAAAGTCACATCCCAAAAAGTGAGCGCACGTGTGTGTCTCTGTTGTAAGCGGTCGTGTGTGTGTATGTGTGTATGTGAGTTTATGTATATGCATTTTGAAGGTCTCTAGAGGCAATTGTCATTGTATACATGGGGTTGCACATGGTTGCTGAAAGCAACTTAAACTTACCACCTTTCCCCCACGCCTACAGCACGAGCTGCCTAGCACAAGTATATTGAATTGTGCCTCTCAATTTGTTTGGACAGCTGCAGTTGCTACTGTGAAAGCTGGTGGATGGAGTGCGGGCTTGGTTTTGATGGGATGGCAGTCAACAAGAAGTAAGTTCTCCTATCATATAGGTAATATGAGCTTTCTTCTTCTACATGTACATCAACATCTTTGGCTAATCGAATGTTTGACTATAAAACATAAACATAATATAACTCATCGACTGTCTGCATATGATACTTTTCAAATTATGATTCGATCAAATATGAGCAATATATACAACACTTATAATAGATATCAGGATCATATATCTCATGTAACTGAATATTTCAGATGCCCAGCATAAATAGAATATTAATGTTTCGTGGGGGCAGTGAACTGTGCATAAGCGACACCAATGATAAACGGTATAAAGTTACACTCTAAATAGATTCTCGATTGACCGCATATTTCTATATATATTTTATTTATTTTTATTGAAATATATACAAATATATATATATATATATATATATATATTTAATGACTCAATTATTGTAAGCTCAATAATTTATCCCAACATTATAAGAAATACGGAAATGCAATATACCACAAGCACAATTAAAAAGTGTTGTTCATATTTACCAATTTGGTAGTAGTAGAACACGAACATAACCGAATATAAAACGAACAAAACGCAAACGTTCGGCTTCATATCCAAATGCAACCAGCCAGCGAACACGAGCCGACCAATTGCTGCAGCATGCCGGGCCAGAGAGAAAAAAACGATTCAAACAGGAAGAGAGCACGAGCGTAACAAAAACCAATGCTTATTTTATCTTATGCTCTCTCACTCTCTTTCTGTGTGTATTGCCTACTCGCACGCAGGGCTGCCAGATATTGAGAGTGGAAAATAGCTGATTTCAGCCACTTTTGTGAAGAAAGTCGCTGAAAGTTTTGCATGTAATAGCTGAGGAATAAGAAGACGTTTTTTTTTTTTTTAGTCCACGATCAAAATTTCCCAAAATTTTCGTTTGTTTCTTCTACCTGAAGCCAATTGTGCACCTTTTTATTTTTGTTTGTTTATTTTGCTCACCAGTGGTGAGTCATTACCAAATTTTCAAAAGTGGCTGAAATGTTGTTTTTGTGGCTGTGGGCCTCCAAAAGTAGCTGAGACAGCCACTAAATGGCTGATCTGGCAGCTCTGTATAGAAGAAAACTGCTATTGGTGTAGAGCAACCGGCTTAATGTACTGCTAGCCGCTATTCAGTATCTTATGTTGCTTGGTGCGGTGCACAACGTGTTAAAAGCTGAGCGCATGGCTACATTTTGAATTTAACATTGAGCGTGAACTATATTTTTGTTGTTGTTGGTGTTGTTTTTGTATTTGAGTGTTTTGGGCGATTGGAAACGCTATTGAATCGCGGCGATAAGAAGACAGCGATAAAAATCGCTTGAACTGTGCATAAATGTTGGCCAAATAAAACGCTGTTTTTGCTGTTGTTGGCGCGTTTGTTGTTTGGGCATCTTTAGTTAAAGCTTTGCCGTTGTTGTTATTGTTGTTGGTTTCTTATTTTTTTTTTAAGTGTTTTCGCTTTGGTTTGTTCGCGAATTTCGTGGCTTACGAGCTAAACTTGAAATTTTAAGCTGATTCCGCAAAAACAAAACACAAACAAAAATATAACAGAAAAAAAAGACGAAACTAAATATAAAACGCAAAACAGAATAAAAACCATACAAATACCAAGCCCAGAAAGTTAGGATCAAAATCCATTTGCTGAAGTGAGCAATTAAAAAAGAAACACACAAAAAAAAAAAAAAAAAAGATACAGATACAAATACAGATATATAAATACGGATACAACTTAAGTGCTGTTAAAAAAAAGAAAATAAATATAAAAAAAAAATATATATATATATATATGTATATATATACACAAAAAAATCGAGTCATGTTGAGATACTTTATCTATATTGTCCTGGATTAAATATATTTGAGTATCTCGATTGCTCAATATTTAATATTCAAGACACAAAACTCAAAATCACAAATCGTGAAGAAATCTAAAAAAAAAGAAAAAAGGATTCCATATTCACAATCTATGCAAAATGTTAGACAAACAAAGTAACATCTCAGTATCCGGCTCCTGCTGCAGCTCCAATGCCACCAATACGGACCTGGACTATGATGTGCCCGTCTCGCGGCGTATTCATGTTAATAGACATCTGGTTAGTAGACATCTGGACTATAGAAACTACACTATAAATTATCATACTTTATGCCGCCCAACTTTAAGATGCCGAGTCATCGATTAAGCCATTGACAACTCATTACCAGAAAGCTGTCTAGGATCAGGCAAAGTCATTCATCGTATCTTTGTTGCATCTCTTACTCCTTTTTTACGTTTTTATTATTTTCTCACTGTCTTTATCTACTGTTTTGACCACATGTGTGTTGTGTGTTGTGTGTTGTGTTGTGACAGGCGTGTTAAACTGCAGTTCGTGTCAGCGTTTGCAACTGCAACTGCATCTGCTTTTGCTCAGGAAATGGATAACGGATTTCTCAGCTATCTTAACACTCGAATTGGTCGCGTTTTTTTAGCACTGAGACTGAGACTGTACAAAGCTATTGCTGCTCCTTACTGCTCATACTACTACAGCAAGTGCCACAGCTTGTTGCAATATCTAATGTAGTCACAGCAGCTACTACAAGGCAGCTGCCACTTGCCATTTGGCAGCAGCAGCAGCAGCAGCAAAAGTTTCCGCAATTTTACATTTGTTATCACCTCAACTGACCGCTTGATGTGCCAGTTATATATAGTAGACATACAAATATATATATATATATATATATTTAAGACACAGGTGCGATATCTCTTAGTCGTATGATAAAACTATTTAGCTGATATATGCCATACATTGTACACGTACTCAAAGTTATTTCATGGCAACAACCATATTTCTTTCAAGATTAATCGTACACTTAAAAACAATGAGTTCATCAAAACAAGTATATAACTGTTTTCCAGTTATTATCAACACACACACACACACATATATACATATATATATTAATATATATATATATATATTTATTTATACAATTTATGGAGTACATTTAGAATATTGATTAGATACGTAAATGTTTCGATACGTTTGAAGAGGAATTTGAACTTAAGTTAAGTTAAGTCTATTCTAGAAACTTTTCAAGTACTTAAAAGATTGTAATAAGATCATAAAATCTTTATAATTCGATAAGCTTAATCTATATGCACATCAGTATATGTATTTATATATATGTGCAACTGCAAATAGAGCCAAATATATATATATATATATATATATATATATATCAAATATTATATAATCAATAATTAGCTGCAAAATTATTATATAAGTTCAATTATATTATAACAATTGACATCCCGAATAGTTGTTATCCCATTTATGCAAATATTTATGCAGTGTTTAACCTTGAATATGTATCTATATATATATATATATAGTTATATATCTATATGCATATAAACGATTATCACATGCTTGATAGTATTCATAATAAACAACTGGAGCTATTAAGCAAATTTGAGTTGTTTGCACAAGTTGAACACTAAAATGAATCAATTTGCTTTGAGAATCGAGACGAAATGCAAATACAGCCACAAACACATACACACACACATAGACTGAGTCTTGTGTTTAAGGCTCCAAATTGAATAAACAACAACTAATTACAAGTCATGTCTTTGACATGACCATGAAGTGGTCTTCCCTGCTGGACATGCTGCAACTGCGTCTGTTCTGTTTGTTGTGTGTTGTGTGCTGTGTGTTTGTTGTGTTGTGGACTGTTGTGGTCTGGTTGTATGTTTCATGTTGTTGTTGTTGTTGTTGGTAATACTTGTTTTTGGTCTAACAGCCGCTGACACTAAGTACACCATAATTAAAGGTATCCGAGATGCAGAGCATCCAATGCCTAAGGCGACATGAATTGGTAACAGTGGCACCGAGGGGGGGGGGGGGGTCGGTAGGGGTTTGATATGTTACATACTGTGGTATGTTGTGAGGTAAATAAGGTGGTACAAAGAGAGGGCTTCAGTTGCATTGCCATCACATTCGCAGACACTGCTGTATGAGTGTATCTTTGTAGCCAGGTGAGATTAAAATAAATGTGCTCCAAATGCGCAAAAAGCGAAAAGTAATTGACGCTCCCAGACCAAGCCGGTTAGCCATGGCTATGTCCAGAGATACCAATGACTACTATAGTCTTATGGACTAGAGAGACTAAAGAGTGGTATACACTATATAGACCTGTAGACTGTAGACTGTAGACTGTCGACTGTCGACTGTCGAGTGTCGACTAAAGCTTAGATTTCAAAATGCAAACAGCGGAAAACATTGAAGATGGCTTTCCGTTTGTAGGAGGTAGGGGTAAAAAGGGTCTATTAGCATGCCGCTGACTGTTGGCAATTAATAGTTGCAGTTCCAGTTTCAATCTCAATCTTGGTACAACAACAATAGCAACTATAACTTTAACTTCAACTTCCAACTTCAAGTCCAAGTCCAAGTCTATATCCCTATACCGACATTGATTCCATTCCTTTAACATGAACGCTTGAGTGCCAGCTGTCCATCTTGGGATCGCAATTAATGGTACTGGCCAGCAAATAAAATCAGTTATTAATAGTCGTGCGTTGTGTGTTGATTTCCAGCTAATTTCAATTGATTGAAAGGCAATTGCAGTTGCCGGTGTTGGCCAAGTGAGAAGCTATAAATAAGCCATAGACCTGAGGCCATAAATCCTGTATATACTCTACTATAAACACCACAGATATACACACACACTCACATTCATACTTATACACATAGATAGACCACTCACGTTGCCAGTCGAGCATGGACTTAAGTTCAGTCAGTTTTATCATTTCCTTGATAGTTTTGTTGTCTTATCGTCTAAATTGAATGGCAATGCTTAGGTCATTGATAAGACCAAGTCCATGGCTATCTACCTTATCGATATTACAAGTATTTCAAGATTTTTTCTTTTCTCTTTTTTTTTTTTCAGTAATTCTCAAAGCCTGTTCATGTAAATCTAATCACATTTAATTGACCATATACCGTCTCCATAAATTTGTAATAGAAAACCAAAGTCTCAAGTAGCAGTCGCAATGAAAACTCTATAATATTAATTACGACCATGTCTAAGGAGGTCTATATATCCAATAAGGGATAGAGTAGGCAATATATACAATTTATATATATAAGATGAAAGTCCTGTCTGAAACAAGCCTGCTTGTTAGATAGATAGCATGAGGACAGACCTTATCGGTCCTTTGGGACTATTTTCCAATTTGATTAAGTGGCGCCCCACGGTTACAATCTACACACACACACACACACACACTTGTAGACGTCTGCGCCTGACAGGGGAGCCGTTGTATGGTGCCAAGTGGCTGGAAATTGATTAGGATTAATGTGCGACGTTTTCAATTTGGGAAAAATTAAGAAAAAAGAAAAAAAAAAAAATGAAAAGAAAGAAGAAAAAATGAGGCAAAAATAAAAGTATAACGAAATCCATAACGAAAAAAATAAAAATAAAAATGTGGCGACTCTCGTAACGAAATTGAAACTGATATTGAAATTGATTGAACGACGCACAAACGGCGTTGAAAGCAAAATGTCAAGCCGTAGGCATACAGCTATACATACTAGTATATATTGAACAATTGATGAAAATATATGGCATGTTATCAATATTGTTTCTATTGCTGTTGCTGTTGCTGTTGCTGTTGCTGTTGCTGTTAGTAAGCCAATTTACAGCTTCAAACAACTTTAGTTATTAAATCATATATCATTTTCAGTACCCTTTCATTAACTCAAACGATAAACGATAAACTCAACGACAATTATATATTAGATCGAATCTGATTTAGATATATCATAATTCGATACGATCAGTATACTATTTATATATATATTGTGTACTCTATATATAACAGTTAATTATTAGTATATATATATAGTATATATATTTAAAGCAAATAAAGTTGTTAAAAGTTTTATAGAGCATTTTTACCATACGATAATTACCACATGAGAGTTTACTGCAATGGCAAACTTACAGCTTAGTAACTAGATTAAATGTATAATATTATAGTTTTTAAGTTATATCATATTTGGAGTGTTTTTCCGGCATATCAGATACTATATATAATAAATATATATATGTGTGAAAGTTTATGGAAAACTTTCGCTTAAATTTTAGACTGAAAGTTATTTGAACTATTTGCAAGTCTTTAGTTTAGTTACACGCTCTATACACACACGCATCCATTGTTGTCATATTGTTATCTAATAAGGCACTCATATATCTTACACTACTGCTTCTTCTTCTGCTCTTTTTTTTTATTTTGTTAGCTTATTCCATAGACTGTTAAGTGTAATTAAGTTATCAGTTTTGTTTCTTGTTTTCGTTTTTTGTTTTTTTTTTTTTGCACTAAAAGAGCTTAGCAAACATGTCAATAAAATGGATTACACATGCCACAGAAAATATGTTATGAGCTTGCACCTGAGCAATGATAATGGAATACCAATATATATATATATATAGTATAGTATATAGTATTAGTAGCTAGTAGGCATGTTGGCCAAGTTAATAATATACACACTGAAATTGTGAGAATGTTGCAGGCAATGTGGCAGGTTGAAGACAAATGCGCCTGCTGATAAGAGGACTGTGATAAAGTGCGAAATGTCTGTTGAAAGCGACGGGTGGCATGCCACAAGAGCCAGTGACTATTGCCCCTTTAGTTATTTTACACATATTTTCATGTATGCTAACAACAGCAGCAACAACAACAGAAACAACAACAACAGCAACAACAATTGCAACAAATTACATGTATGCGAACTTTGCTACTTGAAACGTTTAGTTTTGTTGTTTGTTGATTTGTTGCTTTCTTGTTGTTGCTTTGCTTTTCTAGCATTTTGTCTTATCAACAGTTAAAGTGCATTGCAGTTTTCCTTTTGTATCTCACAGATACAAAATTGTATGCATGTTTATGCTTGTCAATGTTGTTGTTGCTATTGTTGTTGTTGTTGTTGTTGTTGTTGTTGTTGTTGTTGTTGTTGTTGCACTTCTACGTGCTGTCATTTATGTGTGAATTTAACAGTATAGCAACAGTCTGAGTACAAGTTTATACTTATGTCAGGACAACGTGAGAAGTAGAACCAAACCATTGACTCATACTCATCATCATCAACAACATCATCATCATGATTATAATTAATATTATTATTCGTTTAATGATCATTAACATAAAAGCTGTACACATTCACGTGTGCTCGCAATGCCAATTAGGCAACACCTTTATATGAGCTGAGCTGGCCAAGAACGCCACGCCCAATGGCCATAAGTCATACGCCAAAAGACTATCCAGAAATGTTGTTACTTTTATTATTATTATTGTTATTGTTATTGTAAACACTTGTATAATAATATAAATGGCAATGAGGTAGGGCAACTGACAAAACATGTACTTAAAAGTATAACACAACGGACATTGCAACATTATTGAATTGTTGTAAAGCTTATGATAAATAAACAATTGCAAATTGTAAATTGTAAATTGGCTCAACCAGCACCGGATACAGTTCTATATCTATGGAATGCCGACAATGTCAATGAGCACAACAACAACAACAACAACAACAGCAACAATAACAACAACAAGAGCAACAACCTTTATAGTAGGGCATGTATGTTGTATGAGTAAATTTCTTAATTATCAGATAAGATACACGTAGTTAAATATAATAAAGTTATATTTTTCTCCCTCTTTTTCTTATGACTTGCAGTCAGAGGTAAGTTTGGTAAAAATTTAACAAACTTGAATGCCAATTATTTTGACTGGATCATAACTGAGAAAGTGCGTTGTTAAAACGGCTATCAATCATTATATCAATCGGTTATTGAACTTTAGCATACTTGCCATAATCCTACGTATTATATATGTTTTTACTACTACCAACTATATAATGACACTTACAAATCGTAGCTCTGACACTGGTAATACATAATGCCACATCAAGTTGGTGACCTCCATTGTGTTGAAGTACTTGAAGATCATATACTTTCATTCATTGAGTTAAACCCTGGTTGACTGACATTTACGTAGGTTTTTCTTTCGATTTTTTTTTTTTTTACCAGATTATAAAACAAAATGTTATCTATTAAACAACATATGCCTAATGAACTTTTACAAAACATAGAGCGGGAGAGAGAGAGAGAGAGAAAATAAATAAAGTATCTTTCAGTTAGACCTTTTGCAAGGGTTCAAGGTACAATTTTACGTAGGTGCCAAGGGCCGTTGACAGTAAGCCTGGCTCTAAGTCAAAAAATGTTGTAGCTTCACTTAAGTAACTTAAACTGGTTAGAAGCACAACAACAACAACAATAAAGAAAAGAGTAGAGTAAAGATGAGAATTGATGCCTCACTCTAAGCATGAGTCACGTACACATCCGGAGGGTCTTCCACGGCCTAAAGATCACATTGGCAACAGACATACTATCATATTATGACGTAGATACAAAACCAAAGAAATTTCTATAAGATTTTTTCAAAGAATTTGAATGAAAGCATTGATCGATTGAAAGATTGTAAAGATTTGCCTGAAGCTAATTTTCGGCTCGGGCTCTAATGAAATTCAAGCATCATTTTTATAACAAATGCATAGATATGGCTTATAGTTTTTATTTTTTCTGTTTTTTTTCTTTATTTTTTGTGTATTTTTTAAATGTATTTTGGCTTTGGTTTTTATGCATATTTTATTGCTTGTTTATTGTTTTTTTTTTTTCTTTTTTTCTTTCTTGTTGTACAACATTTTGGTTTTATGTTCCTTAATTCCCCATGCTTGTTCTTTGGGGGCAGCCTTGAGGCACTTTGCAAAACATTTGATTCCCCCGAGTCTCAGTACAATTTGTTATTATTATATTATATATATATATGTTTTTATTTTGTTGTTATCTAAATGATTGATCTACTGTTTATTGGCATTTTAATAGTAATTCTCTTTTATGCTAAAATTATTTCTTCTTCCTTCTTTTGTGCATTTCAGCGATTCTCGATAATAATATATTTAAAAGTGTACAATTTTATTTTATAATAAACAGATTTCTATTAGCATTATTATTTTTACTATTTGTTCTTGTTGTTTTCAATAATATTTTTGGGGTTTTTTCTTATCTTGTTCAAACAATAAAAAACAAACTTAAAAAAGAACAACAAAAAAAAAAGAAATATTTATATATATAAAAAGTTGTTGCTGACACGCTCTTAAAATTGATTTTTTCCGTTGATTCATGACTTAAAATTGTATATGAATATATATGTGTGTGTGTGTGTATGTGTGGTGTGAGTTAACTGAGTTGCTTGTGTATATTTGCGGGTAGCTAAGGAAGTTATTTAGCAACACTTTTGTATTGCGTTTTTCACTTGAAATAATTTTTTACTTTATTTTTTGCGAAGGTCGCAAAAAGTTAATAAAAAATGCAAATAAAAAAAAGGTGTTTTATTTTTTGTTCTTTAATATATAGCAAAAAAGGTGTCGTAAGTTAATTTACATTAAACTGGGTACCAGCCAAAAATTTCCTATGACTCAGACAAACCCCTATATATATGTATATATAAATATTGCCTGAAGTCTGTGTAATTTCATAGTAAATTTATTTCTATAGGTTTTTCTTCCCGCACGAAAAGCAATAAAAATAAATAATACCAATTATTCATAAAATATATATATATATATATAATAATAATATAAATATATTATATATATATATAATAGAATACTATTTAGGTACAATAGTACCTAGCTGACAGTTGCAAATGCTGCCAAAATATTCATCAATCTTAGCCAAATATCAGTGTAAAATATATTAAAAGAAGTAAGAAGTCTGTAGTCGAGTGTACCCGACTACGAGAGCCCCTTTGCGTACATATACAGCCATACACAGACATACTCATACAGCCACACAGTTCTGCACATACTTAGCCATTGCGCGCACCTTTAGCCCCCCACACTCTATAGGCGTCTTAATGTTGTATAGCTTCCGTGTTTATTGATCAATTTTAACGAAATTCACAACGTAGATGAAAAATGGTCTACTTAATATGTATGCGAAAAAGAAATTTGATCGGTTAAAAATTGTACCTTATAATCGATTTTTTCAAATTTCGGGGGTCAAGGGAGGAAATTCGAAAATCTAAAACAAACTCGTATAGCGTACGAACATAACGAATCTAGATTTCAAGTTTGGTTGCTCTAGCTCTTATTGTTCTGAGAAACAGGCGTTCATACAGACGGACAGACGGACAGGGCTAGATCAACTCTTCTTGTCGTCCTGATTCAGAATATATATACTTTATGGGGTCTCCGATGATTATTTCTATGTGTTATATACTTTTGGATTTTGCACATTTCCAATAGCTCCGCTTTGCTTCTTTTTTACAAAAGGGCAAAGGGGCTAAAAATCACATCACAAGAAAGTCCAGTGTATATAGCGACATAAAGGCGTCATAACTGTTTACAAAGCCTAACAGTGACTCAACTGACTAGAATTTTGCATTGCATTACGAATTATAAGAGGTTACGAAATCAAATTACGAATTATAAAAGGTTTAATATTTTTTGCGTTGCGAAAAATATTACCGAATTAGCGAGGGACCAAAATGTATGAAATTTTTACGAATTCTCGAGTTTATTTCAAGGGGACAGAAATTTCTACGAATTATAGAGAATTTCCAATTATTGGGGTACGAATTATCGAGACTCGATTGTATATATATATATATACATTTATTATTATTTTTTAACATTTCTCAATATAAAATAATTGATACTCTCTCACTGTGACTCTACGTTTGAGTATGCAACAGGATATATTAAAGATAATTTTATTTAATGTAGTTTATATATTATTATATATCTGTACTGTAATTTTAATTAGTTTATCATTTAGAAGAAAAATAATTAAGTTCAGGCAGGTATCAGCTACACATCTCTGAGTAGTCCTCAGCCTTCGAAATGTCCTGGTAATAGTGCTAAATGCATCTGTAGACTGTCATTAAATGGAATTCTGATGTGTTTTTTCTCAATATTTTCAGCTTTAAATAATTAAAAAGATGTAGTCGGGTATACCCGACTACGAGAACCCCTTTCCTCACGTATATACATACACAAATATCCACATATAGACAGACGGACATGGTTAGATCGACTCAGCTAGTAGTCCTTATCTAGAGTATATATAGTTTATAGGGTATCAGAAGATAAATAGGTAAGCTTTGTTTTACCTTTTTAAAAAAGTAAAGGGGCTGAATATGACACTTAAGGCAATGACAACATAAAAAGGCGCTTATAATTCCCAATTGGTTATAACAAAATTCTGAACAATTGACCATGTTTTTCTCTTTATTGTTAAGGTTACTTTGGTTTACCTTTATAATTTTTGTTTATCTATATAAGACTATAATTATATATTAAAATAGTCTTTATAATAGAAAGTTTTGGTGTAAATAAAATTTTCGAATTATTTCACCAACGTTTCAAAAATTAGTTTTTGCTTTTGGATTTAAAATTTCCATGGAAGAGGAACTTCAAAGATCTAAAATAAATTCATATAACGTTTTTGCAAAGACAAATCTTGCTAATTAAAGTTAATAAGACGCAATTCGTTTGCCTTTTTCCTCATTTACCTTGCGTTTAGAATTGATGTTGCAAGTTGGCGCAATAAAGAAGTATATACAAAAGTCATTGACTAAAAATTATAATATATTTAATCCTATAAATGCAACAGTTTATTGTATTCTAAAGAAGCATTAACACATTGCATTAGCAAAAACAGTTATTAGCATTAGCAGCATTAGGTTCAGTGACAACAACAGCTTAAATTTAGAATCTTACTTTGGTGCCCTGTGCTAACTGAACTATTCGACATTTTAAACTTATTGAGAAAATCAAAGTATTTATTTGATTAATCCAATTAAGAGCTGAAAAGCAAAATAACTCAAGAGTCAAGTGGAGTAGCCTCAAGCTGGTTTAAGGCATAATTATACCCTGTAAAGATTACATAAGGATAGTATAAGCTACTTAGAAGATATAAGGCGACTTGTCAAGGGGTACGAACTGCGAACTTTATATGATAATTTCAGATCAAAGTAATAATAATAAAAATAAATTAAAATTTACTTATAAATTAATATAATGTTAATCTAATAGAAATTATATATTTTGTATAAATCATAGGGTATCTGTTAGTCTAATACGTGATTTTTTTGAATTTGCATTGCAACACTTTGTTGCGGTATGGCACATGGTAGTGCCCCAACTCTGATTACTCTCGAGTCAAATCCATTAATGTTCATTCCCTTGATAAATGGATCAACAGACACTTGCTCACATTTGTTTTCTTATATCTTTTTTCTGTTTTGCACACAAGTTGATGAAATATGCCAAAAAGGCCGAAAACACATATAAGACGTAAACATTTTGTTTATTTTTGCAAACCAAAAAAAAAACAAAAACAAGCAAAAGAAATGCAATAAAAAATAAAACCAGTTCAACGCGACATATGGCGTTATGTATATATATATAAGTATATATAACTTTATATTGTACAAATATGTAATAAACGGTAACTGCATAAAGCACTAGAATGTATATACACATATATACATATATACCTCTTTATATATATTAAGGTATTGCCTCAGACCTTCGGGAATTTCTCTTTATATTTTTTCTGTTTATTTATTATTATTATTATTTTGCTTTTGGCCAGTTGCCAGATTTGAATCAGTTAAACTGACTTAGTCAAAAAAGCAAAAATAAAAAGTAAAAAGTAAGAAGTCTACGACATCTTAATGAGCACTTTAAAGTCCAAAAGAAGTAAAGGAGAAAAAAAAAAAATAAAATTAAAATAGCAAATGGCAAATGGCAAACAAGCAAATTAAAAAAAAAATAAAAATTTGAAACAACTTTGTCAAATTTACTTAAAGATTTCAGTTGCTTCAAAGTCTCCCATCGACATGACAATTTGACTTTGAGGAGCTCATTAACCGCATTAACCAAAACTCAAAGCAACTCATCAAAAATAACAGCGACAACAACAATAATATTTCAAATTTATTTTTAAACCTTAAAGAGTCAACAAGAGCTAACACTTTTTGCTTGTATATAGGAAAAAAAGAAGAGTCTTAACGTTTATTTATTTATAATCCTTCTAGCCAAATCAATAACTGATAATTTAGGTATTTTTTTTTCTGAGGTTTTTTTCATTGCGTGACTCTTACTGATAAATATAAATATATATGTATATATATAATTTGTTTGATTTGTATAAATATTTAGGCTATTATTTTTTCTTTTTTTTTTTGCTTTTGCCACTTTTAATTAATCCAATTGGTTTAAATTCAATCGAGGAGCGGCAAACTTGATTTGACTTATTATATTTTATTGTTAGTTCCTGTAGCTTTATAAACCTTTTGTGACTTTTTGCTATTATTTATATAGAAATGCGTCATTTTCTTGGTAAACCTTTGGACATTGACATTGACTAAGTCAGTTTAACTGATTCAAATCTGGCAACTGGCCAAAAGCAAAATAATAATAATAATAAATAAACAGAAAAAATATAAAGAGAAATTCCCGAAGGTCTGAGGCAATACCTTAATATATATAAAGAGGTATATATGTATATATGTGTATATACATTCTAGTGCTTTATGCAGTTACCGTTTATTACATATTTGTACAATATAAAGTTATATATACTTATATATATATACATAACGCCATATGTCGCGTTGAACTGGTTTTATTTTTTATTGCATTTCTTTTGCTTGTTTTTGTTTTTTTTTTGGTTTGCAAAAATAAACAAAATGTTTACGTCTTATATGTGTTTTCGGCCTTTTTGGCATATTTCATCAACTTGTGTGCAAAACAGAAAAAAGATATAAGAAAACAAATGTGACAATAAAACTTTTAAAGCAGGCCAAGACTTAATCCAAAAAGTCTCTGTTTCTGTTTCTGTCTCTGTCTCTGTCTCTGTCACTGACTCTGACTCTGTGACAAAAAACACGTTCCAATCGTCAGCGACTATGGAGATCATATCAAGCATACCGTTCATACCAATGACTGGTTAGCCAAGTGTTAACCTGGCTTTAACTAGCTACCATTGACAATAAAATGCGTTGACAAGTGCACAAAAAAAAAAAATGAAAACCAAAAACAAGAAAAAATTCAAAAAAAAAAATAAAATCATGTTCTGACTTTCAAATCAAAATGCTATAACACTATGCAACATAATTCAGTGGGCTGTAAACGTTGCATTGATCAATGAAAGTGCAACTGATATGCTCCCCTGCTCAACAACTACGCCTACATATACAACATGTCAACAACAACAACAACAACAACACCAACAACAACAACAGCAGCAACAACTCTGTCAATGAACAACATTTGCTTCCAACAACTGCAAGTGTCTGTTGATCCATTTATCAAGGGAATGAACATTAATGGATTTGACTCGAGAGTAATCAGAGTTGGGGCACTACCATGTGCCATACCGCAACAAAGTGTTGCAATGCAAATTCAAAAAAATCACGTATTAGACTAACAGATACCCTATGATTTATACAAAATATATAATTTCTATTAGATTAACATTATATTAATTTATAAGTAAATTTTAATTTATTTTTATTATTATTACTTTGATCTGAAATTATCATATAAAGTTCGCAGTTCGTACCCCTTGACAAGTCGCCTTATATCTTCTAAGTAGCTTATACTATCCTTATGTAATCTTTACAGGGTATAATTATGCCTTAAACCAGCTTGAGGCTACTCCACTTGACTCTTGAGTTATTTTGCTTTTCAGCTCTTAATTGGATTAATCAAATAAATACTTTGATTTTCTCAATAAGTTTAAAATGTCGAATAGTTCAGTTAGCACAGGGCACCAAAGTAAGATTCTATATATCTTATTATATAGTATATAACTTGCGACATAAGATATACTTAGATTTTCATTTGATCAGTTTTATATTCTGGCCTAATGGCATTTAATGGAAATTTTTATTTTTTAGCCCCCATTTGCCTTTGTGTAAAAAAGAAGCAAAGCGGAGCTATTGGAAATGTGCAAAATCCAAAAGTATATAACACATAGAAATAATCATCGGAGACCCCATAAAGTATATATATTCTGAATCAGGACGACAAGATGAGTTCATCTAGCATTGTCGGTCTGTCCGTCTGTCTGTCTGTCCGTCTGTATGAACGCCTGTTTCTCAGAGACTATAAGAGCTAGAGCAACCAAACTTGATATCTAGATTAGTTATGTTCGTAGGTTATACGAGTTTGTTTTTGATTTTTGAATTTCCTCCCCTGACCCCCGCAATTCGAAAAAAACGATTATTAAGCACAATTTTCAACCGATCCAATTTATTTTTGGCACACATCATAATTATACATCATCAAAAGTGATAATAACTGTTATTGCTAATGTAATGTGTTAATGCTTCTTTAGAATACAATACACTGTTGCGTTTATAGGATTAAATATATTATAATTTTTAGTCAATGACTTCTGTATATACTTCTTTATTGCACCAACTTGCAACATCAATTCTAAACGCAAGGTAAATGAGGAAAAAGGCAAACGAATTGCGTCTTATTAACTTTAATTAGCAAGATTTGTCTTTGAAAAAACGTTATATGAATTTATTTTAGATCTTTGAAGTTCCTCTTCCATGGAAATTCTAAGTCCCAAAGCAAAAACTAATTTTTGAAACGTTGGTGAAATAATTCGAAAATTTTATTAACACCAAAACTTTCTATTATAAAGACTACTTTAATATATAATTATAGTCTTATATAGATAAACAAAAATTATAAAGGTAAACCAAAGTAACCTTAACAATAAACAGAAAAACATGGTCAATTATTCAGAATTTTGTTATAACCAATTGGGAATTATAAACGCCTTTTTATGTTGTCATTGCCTTAAGTGTCATATTCAGCCCCTTTACTTTTTTAAAAAGGTAAAACAAAGCTTACCTATTAATCTTCTGATATCCCATAAACTATATATACTGTAGATAAGGACTACTAGCTGAGTCGATCTAACCATGTCCGTCTGTCTATATGTGGATATTTATGTATGTATATACGCGAGGAAAGGGTTTCTCGTAGTCGGGTATACCCGACTACATCTTTTTAATTATTTAAAGCTGAAAATATTGAGAAAAAACACATCAGAATTCCATTTAATGACAGTCTACAGATGCATTTAGCACTATTACCAGGACATTTCGAAGGCTAAGGACCACTTCGACAAATGTGTAGCTGATATCTGCCTAAACTTAATTATCAATTAATTAAAATTCAAACAAGCAGTTCATCAAATAGTACAGATATATACCATATAAGCATTATTTACCAATATATAAACTACATTAAATAAAACTGTCTTTAATATATCCTGTTGCATACTCAAACGTAGAGTCACAGTGAGAGAGTATCAATTATTTAATATTGAGAAATGTTAAAAAAATAATAATAAATGTATATACATATATACAATCGAGTCTCGATAATTCGTACCCCGCTAATTGGAAATTCTCTATAATTCGTAAAAATTTCTGTCCCCTTGAAAAAAACTCGATAATTCGTAAAAATTTCATACATTTTGGTCCCTCGCTAATTCGGTAATATTTTTCGCAACGCAAAAAATATGAAACCTTTTATAATTCGTAATTTTATTTCGTAACCTCTTATAATTCGTAATGCAATGCAAAATTCTAGTCAGTTGAGTCACTGTTAGGCTTTGTAGACAGTTATGACGCCTTTATGTCGCTATATACACTGGACTTGCTTGTGATGTGATTTTTAGCCCCTTTGCCTTTTTGTAAAAAAGAAGCAAAGCGGAGCTATTGGAAATGTGCAAAATCCAAAAGTATAAAACACATAGAAATAATCATCGGAGACCCCATAAAGTATATATATTCTGAATCAGGACGACAAGACGAGTTCATCTAGCCCTGTCCGTCTGTCTGTCTGTCCATCTGTCCGTCTGTCCGTCTGACCGTCTGTCCGTCTGTATGAACGCCTGTTTCTCAGAGACTATAAGAGCTAGATCAACCCAACTTGAAATCTAGATTCGTTATGTTCGTAGGTTATACGAGTTTGTTTTTGATTTTTGAATTTCCGCCCCTGACACCCGCAATTCGAAAAAAACGATTATTAAGCACAATTTTCAACAGATCCAATTTATTTTTGGCAC
>JBAMBS010000927.1:0-184733 GCA_037044455.1 Zygothrica quintamaculata | reverse complement strand
AGGGGGCGGGAGTGCTGTTACACTCACAATATTACGAGGCGCTAGTGTGAAACGAAATGGAAACGAAACAAAATATAAATAAAGATACGCGAAGGTGGCGGCGACGACGACAGCGACGTACGAACACGACCACAAAGCGAGTGACGGCAATTGGATTATGAAACGCGACCGACACGGTAAAGCGACACGAGAGAGAGAGAGCAACAGAGAGACTGAGAGCGAGCGCTCAGAGACGCACTGGCAATGAAACGCGACACAAAAATTCCGTAACCGAATTGAAAATTTTTTTTAAAGAAAATATGCACCAATTGTTATTTGTTTTTACAGGTTTATTCATAATAATTTATATTTAATCATATATTAGACGATATCAGAAATTTCTTTATGTTTCTTAGCTAAGAGCAATTTGCGTTGTTCAAACGCTGTAGGCTAAACACTCAGCATACACTCAAACACACACATACACACACACACACACATGCACGCACTTTGCTTCATTTCTTCTTTTTTATTTTTGGGCTGCGCCAAGTGATTTTGATTTTTGCGCACTTTCGTATAAATTTTAATAACAGATATTTAGTTGTATTCACAATTGTTTTGGCTAGTTTAAATATTTATATATATATATATATAAATATATTTGATCTTGATCAACGCTGCACACACGGGACACGAACGAGACACGTCGACAGTGGGGACAGCAGAGGCTGGTATATAATAAACGGCTCTATGCACATTCAACCAGACAACCTCACCAAACGAAATACAAACTCGAACTCGAAAACGCATCTAAAGACACACACCAGCTGTGTGTTTCGTATCTTTCAGTACGCTTTCTTGCTCTCTTTGTATCTTTAGTTTGCACTCCGTCTCTCTCATTCCGTGTGTCAAGTGTTGCGAGAAGAAAAAAAAATATTTGCCAGCAGTTGGCAACGCTTAACAATGGCTGCGCATAGTGCGCCTCCGCTTACACCATAGCCTGACTGCTGTCCAAATGAAAAGAGATAGAATGCTTACTCTATGATGTTTATGTGCGCTCTCTCTCTCTCTCTGTTACGCTCACCACTCTTGCTCTTTAGAGGCCACTGCCGGCATTTTCATTTTGCGTGGTGTCTCCACAATTAGCGTATGAGAGATATGCGGCGCTTAACTACAGCAACAGACAACAGCAACAGCAAAGCAACAGCAACAGCAACATGAACGACATCGACAGCGGCAACACGACAGCTACGGATTCACTTAGAACGATTTATAATAAAGAACAAAAACAAAAACAACAATTGCTCTTTGGGGTTTGTTTTTGTTGAGCTTTTGCAGAAAGTTAATGGCGGCTTTTGTTAATATTACTGTTAAAATACAAAAAATACTCAAATTTAACTAGAAATAGTTAAAAATTAATTTTATAGATTTTATGTTAAGTATAAAAATAGTTATGTGTTTTTTTTTTTAGAGTTTTTCTAACAAAAATAAAAATTGATATTCAGCTATCAAAAATATGAAACAATAAAAATTTCTCCTATAAAAACACACGGCAAATGCAACAAAAACAAATTTTGATGACGAAACACATGTTGTGTTTTTGACTGAATGCATAAAGAGCGAATAACAAGAGAGAGAGAGAGAGTGCCAGAGATTAAACGAACAGTTAGAGAGCAACAATAATGAAGAGCGAACTGCAATTATTCTCCCAAAAGGCGCTTAGTTTTGCAGCTTTGTCGCGGCGACACAAAAAATTAAGCACAAAAATAAACAAAATGGAAAAGCTCTCAACTCAAAATCGTCGTCACTGTCGCCTTCAATTTCAATAGCACTCAGTGCTACAACTAGCTATTGCTCTATGGCTCTATACAAAAGATACATAAGTATCTGTGCATATCTACAACACACACACACACTAACAAGCATACATATATAGTTATATTGGCAGCTATTTTGCTGCTTTTTATGGCCATTATTTTTTAAGCAAAACGGCATCAACATTTTTAATGTATTTTATTTTATGGCAAAAGATATGAACTGATAATAGTTTTACCTACGATAAATCTCTGAGATTTAAGCGTGTAATTTTATTATATTTTTTATTTTAAATAAATCAAATTAATGTGTGATATTCTGATTAGACTCGAGACTATAATCCAAACATAGATATATGCAGTAAGCTTTTCCTAAAGATTCCTTAACGAAATAAATATTTTCTTACAGATCAAAATATTTTTTATTACTTAAAGATTCTTTAACATTTTATGTTATTAAAACTATGAAAAAAGGTTATTATTTTTATAAATATAAACATTAAAAACTCGATATGTTTTTTTATATTAAAATTAATGTATAATTATGAACTATTCCCCCGTTCCCTGCCTCTTGAATACAACAAAAAATCACTCATAAAACTGATCTTTATTTGAATTAAGAATTTCCGTGACAGGTGTCAATTTTTAGCTAAATAGTTTTCTAATCAGATTTATAATCAGTAGATTTTTAATATGATTTTCTTTAAATTGATTAAAATTGATAAGAAATCGCATTTTGTACCTTACATTTATATTTATAGCTTAAGTAATTTTTGTTTGCAAAAATAAACATTATATTTAACCTTTATAAGCAACAAAAATAAAGTTTATATATAATTTATATTGAAAAAAATAATAATAAAATTCCTTTTCAAATAATTGTTGTATATTCTATAAACATAAATCAAATTTCCTTTCTGAAGATAAATAGAATAAGACGACATTCGATTGTAATTTATATAGAAGTAATATAATAATATTTTACCTGCAATTAGATCCAATGCAAGTTTGTAAGCAACATTTTTATGGTATACAAATTCCATAATAAATTCTCTGAAATTCATTAAAAACAAAACTTTTTCTTGCGCGTTAAAAATCGCAGAACTTGTCTGAACTTTAATCAATAATTGATAAACAATTAAATATATTTTTTTAATAAAATAATATAGCAAAAAGAAGGTAAAAATGTAAAATTTATTTAATTAAAAATGTTGTAAGAATCGAATTATATAACCTCCGATTATGTGCAAGAATCGAGTCAAGCAATTACAAAGTTGCTGCAAAAACTGAGTTACTATCACAGGAATTAACTTTCTGTTCTACTTCCCTTTGGATTCATTGTAAAATCTCACTATAAGTTGTCACATTAACTCGTCTTTGTTTAAAATCTAGGAAATGGATAAGATTTTTGGCAACTGGCAAACCATATTTGAAAAACTTGATTATCATTTGTTCTTTTTTTATTTTTTTTGGTGATTTTGTGTATGGAATTAAGATTTTGTTTAGATTCTTTGTTTCAGCCTTAATTATGCATGACAAATGCAGTTAAATTTGCTGATTGTATGCACATAATTACCGCATAAGAGACAACAAACTTACTATAAGAACACCAACAGTAACAACAACAACAACAACAATAACAACAACGAAAACTACTTAAACATTTGCCAAACTGTTAACTAACAAAAGGCAAATGGCAAATGTGCTACTTTAATTGCTGACAGTTTGAAAATTTTATATGTACATATATAAACATATATATATTTTGTCATTTTTCCTTTGACAACTGCTTCGTTGTTTGTATATTATATACACTATAAACATAATGTGCAAAACAAGTTATATACAACATATAGAAATCTATGTAACAGCTGAGATAAAACAGAGTTCCTAAGGTACTTTAATCCTCAGAAGGAGCTCATGTAAGTTGAAACAATGAACTGACATAGAAATGTATATGAATATATGATATATTACAGACTATTAATGTTAATTGCTTTTCATATATAGTTATGCTGACTGCAGTGTAACTTTTAGTCGACTAGTTCTACATTTTCTTTGGTTAATGCTACAACTTATAGTGAGATTTTACAATGAATCCAAAGGGAAGTAGAACAGAAAGTTAATTCCTGTGATAGTAACTCAGTTTTTGCAGCAACTTTGTAATTGCTTGACTCGATTCTTGCACATAATCGGAGGTTATATAATTCGATTCTTACAACATTTTTAATTAAATAAATTTTACATTTTTACCTTCTTTTTGCTATATTATTTTATTAAAAAAATATATTTAATTGTTTATCAATTATTGATTAAAGTTCAGACAAGTTCTGCGATTTTTAACGCGCAAGAAAAAGTTTTGTTTTGAATGAATTTCAGAGAATTAATTATGGAATTTGTATACCATAAAAATGTTGCTTACAAACTTACATTGGATCTAATTGCAGGTAAAATATTATTATATTACTTCTATATAAATTCCAATCGACTGTCGTATAAACTCTTATTCTATTTATCTTCAGAAAAGAAATTTGATTTATGTTTATAGAATATACAACAAATATTTGAAAAAGAATTTTATTATTATTTTTTTCAATATAAATTATATATAAACTTTACTTTTGTTGCTTATAAAGGTTAAATATAATATTTATTTTTGCAAACAAAAATTACTTAAGCTATAAATATAAATGTAAGGTACAAAATGCGATTTCTTATCAATATTAATCAATTTAAAGAAAATCATATTAAAAATCTACTGATTATAAATCTGATTAGAAAACTATTTAGCTAAAAAGCGACACCTGTCACGGAAATTCTTAATTCAAATAAAAATCAGTTTTATGAGTGATTTTTTGTTGTATTCAAGAGGCAGGGAACGGGGGAATAATTCATAATTATACATTAATTTTAATATAAAAAAACATATCGAGTTTTTAATGTTTATATTTATAAAAATAAAAACCTTTTTTCATAGTTTTAATAACATAAAATGTTAAAGAATCTTTAAGTAATAAAAAATATTTTGATCTGTAAGAAAATATTTATTTCGTTAAGGAATCTTTAGGAAAAGCTTACTGCATATATCTATGTTTGGATTATAGTCTCGAGTCTAATCAGAATATCACACATTAATTTGATTTATTTAAAATAAAAAATATAATAAAATTACACGCTTAAATCTCAGAGATTTATCGTAGGTAAAACTATTATCAGTTCATATCTTTTGCCATAAAATAAAATACATTAAAAATGTTGATGCCGTTTTGCTTAAAAAATAATGGCCATAAAAAGCAGCAAAATAGCTGCCAATATAACTATATATGTATGCTTATTAGTGTGTGTGTGTGTTGTAGATATGCACAGATACTTATGTATCTTTTGTATAGAGCCATAGAGCAATAGCTAGTTGTAGCACTGAGTGCTATTGAAATTGAAGGCGACAGTGACGACGATTTTGAGTTGAGAGCTTTTCCATTTTGTTTATTTTTGTGCTTAATTTTTTGTGTCGCCGCGACAAAGCTGCAAAACTAAGCGCCTTTTGGGAGAATAATTGCAGTTCGCTCTTCATTATGTTGCTCTCTAACTGTTCGTTTAATCTCTCGCACTCTCTCTCTCTCTCTTGTTATTCGCTCTTTATGCATTCAGTCAAAAACACAACATGTGTTTCGTCATCAAAATTTGTTTTTGTTGCATTTGCCGTGTGTTTTTATAGGAGAAATTTTTATTGTTTCATATTTTTGATAGCTGAATATCAATTTTTATTTTTGTTAGAAAAACTCTAAAAAAAAAAAACATAACTATTTTTATACTTAACATAAAATCTATAAAATTAATTTTTAACTATTTCTAGTTTACTTTGAGTATTTTTTGTATTTTAACAGTAATATTAACAAAAGCCGCCATTAACTTTCTGCAAAAGCTCAACAAAAACAAACCCCAAAGAGCAATTGTTGTTTTTGTTTTTGTTCTTTATTATAAATCGTTCTAAGTGAATCCGTAGCTGTCGTGTCCGCTGTCGATGTCGTTCATGTTGCTGTTGCTGTTGCTTTGCTGTTGCTGTTGCTGTTGCTGTCGTTAAGCGCCGCATATCTCTCATACGCTAATTGTGGAGACACCACGCAAAATGAAAATGCCGGCAGTGGCCTCTAAAGAGCAAGAGTGGTGAGCGTAACAGAGAGAGAGAGAGAGCGCACATAAACATCATAGAGTAAGCATTCTATCTCTTTTCATTTGGACAGCAGTCAGGCTATGGTGTAAGCGGAGGCGCACTATGCGCAGCCATTGTTAAGCGTTGCCAACTGCTGGCAAATATTTTTTTTTCTTCTCGCAACACTTGACACACGGAATGAGAGAGACGGAGTGCAAACTAAAGATACAAAGAGAGCAAGAAAGCGTACTGAAAGATACGAAACACACAGCTGGTGTGTGTCTTTAGATGCGTTTCAGTTCGAGTTTGTATTTCGTTTGGTGAGGTTGTCTGGTTGAATGTGCATAGAGCCGTTTATTATATACCAGCCTCTGCTGTCCCCACTGTCGACGTGTCTCGTTCGTGTCCCGTGTGTGCAGCGTTGATCAAGATCAAATATATTTATATATATATATATATAAATATTTAAACTAGCCAAAACAATTGTGAATACAACTTAATATCTGTTATTAAAATTTATACGAAAGTGCGCAAAAATCAAAATCACTTGGCGCAGCCCAAAAATAAAAAAGAAGAAATGAAGCAAAGTGCGTGCATGTGTGTGTGTGTGTGTATGTGTGTGTTTGAGTGTATGCTGAGTGTTTAGCCTACAGCGTTTGAACAACGCAAATTGCTCTTAGCTAAAAAACATAAAGAAATTTCTGATATCGTCTAATATATGATTAAATATAAATTATTATGAATAAACCTGTAAAAACAAATAACAATTGGTGCATATTTTCTTTAAAAAAAATTTTCAATTCGGTTACGGAATTTTTGTGTCGCGTTTCATTGCCAGTGCGTCTCTGAGCGCTCGCTCTCAGTCTCTCTGTTGCTCTCTCTCTCTCGTGTCGCTTTACCGTGTCGGTCGCGTTTCATAATCCAATTGCCGTCACTCGCTTTGTGGTCGTGTTCGTACGTCGCTGTCGTCGTCGCCGCCACCTTCGCGTATCTTTATTTATATTTTGTTTCGTTTCCATTTCGTTTCACACTAGCGCCTTGTAATATTGCTGTAGTGTAACAGGCACTCTCGCCCCCTCGTACACTACTTTAGCCCAAGCTCACCCCTCGACCGTAGCAATCGTTTAATAATCTTAACTAAAAATTTTAACCTTTTCTTTTTACTAATTGTCTTTCGATCTTTTTTTTTTTTATTTATAATTGCCATAGGCTTTCTAGTTCTGACTTCTACGACAAGTACTATATAATTTCTAAAAGAAATCCATAAATACTATATATAAATATATATTCTCTCATAACACAAACATATATAAATATATATATATATATATATATATATATTCGGCTATCGTTAAAATAAAATAAAAATACAACAAATAAATCAAGAAAAAAAAAAAACAAATATATATCAAGTTTGCCTTGAAAAAATATTAAAAATAAAAAAGATAATAAAAATAAAATCAATGGAAAGCTAATTTATAGTTACATATAGAGTTATACATATATATAAAAAAAAAAATAAAAATAAATACATATATATATATATATATACATCTATATTTATACACACATCGGTTTCACTTTGCAAATTGTATACAACTACAACAACAACAACAACAACACGAAAAAGCAGTAAAAAGAAAGGAAAATTTTACAATAAAATCTCAATCCATATTATTTAATGGCCAGAGTTGTTTAGTGTCGTTAAAATAAGTGCAAATAAATGTGCAAATAATTCAATTATAATTAATTACACATATAATTATCATATAAAATGGGATAAAATGCTGAAAACAAACTCAATAAACTTGGATTACAACAAAACTTAAACAAGGCCCAAAGGAGCTTCAGAGCTAAGAGAAAAAGTTTTAGTTAAAAAGGTAAAAAAAAAAAAATTATAATTTCTATATAAAATATTAAAAAATTAATTAAAAAAGAATAAACAAAAATATCTGAGAATTCTTCGAAAAATGTTGCAATTCTTTTCTTTTTATAAATCATTTACTTTGAGAGCTCTTCTAAGTGGAATTTTATAGATTTTTATAAACAAAACAAGAAAATGCACAAAAAATTTCAAAGCAATTTCGAAGAGAAAATATCGAAATGAAAATTCTTTTTGTTATATTCAAAAATTTTTCCAAACTAAATTTTTATTTTTAGTTCAAATGAAATATATAGGAATTTTTAATTATATATATTTTATTGTTTTGAATAATTCTAGAAGAACTTTTAACGCAATTCTTTATAAAATAAACTGAGCTGTGAAATAGGTTAAAATTATGCTGAAATATTGATTATTATTAAGCAATGTATTATTGCAAATATATTTATTATACCCTGTAATATGTTGATATGAAGTACATACAGAAATACGAATATAATACAGCTATAAATCATTTAGAAATCGTGTTATAATTTGTCTTCTTTCTGACTTAAAATAGTTCTATTATAGAACTTCTATACTCTATGATTTTTACAATTGAACTGAGTTTAAAAATTGATTGTTGCTTTTCAGTGCGCTTTTATAACATTATATATTTTATTAAAGGGTATCTTTTAGTGCATCATGCATTTCTACTAGTTTAATACACTTTCAATTGGCACTCGAACGATCGCTTGGGCCACCGCCGCATTTATCAGAATTTTGCAAGGCGCTTATCAACTTTGAAGTCGCAGCACACTTGGTGCAAACCTTCAGCTGTGTGTGGCAATACGTCAACAGCAAATGAATGATAATAATAATAATAATAATAATAATAATATAAAACAAAAAAAAAACGAAAACAATTTATTTATAGTAATTAATTACTTTAAAATTGTATACATTAAGTGTAGAAAAACTGCTATCAATGAGTTCCTTTTAGAGTTAAATATTGAATCACATAACTTCATATTTCATATGATGTTTAGAAGCTTGTTCTGTTTTCTCTCAGTGTAGTTAATATTACATAATTTAACTGAATCATCGTTAACTGAGTCTTGCTTATATAAATAGATATAATTCCTATAGCTAATGCAGTGGCAAACATGTAAAACCCTTCAAGCTGATCGAAAAGACAAACAAAACTCAGGCAAACGCGACGCGAATGGATAAATTGACAAGCTGACAAATGGACAAACTGACGAATTAACGTTTTGGTTGTTTTTTTTTTTGTGTTTTCTGTTTTATTTACATAAAGAATTCGAACTCTTTTTTTTTTGTGGAAGAAGCGAACGTCGCTTGTCATGTGAAAATTTGAGTGCAAGTATCTCACAGATACATAGAAACAGCAACAGAAACAGATAAAGATACAGATACATTTACAGAGCGTATCACATAAGCGTTTCGCTCAATTTGCTATTAAATCAAAACTCGGATATGATATTGAAATTTTTGTGATTTTTTTTTTCCGATTTTCTTTCATTTTTTTTTTATTTTCATTTATTTTTAAGCATTTTATTTATAATTTTCAATGAACATTTTCTTGAGCTATTTTTATATGCATTGCTCTCTTTCGCTCTTTGTGTTTCTTATTCTCTGTCTTTTTGTGAGTACTTTTGCGACGTATTTTGATTTTATTTAATTAGTTTATTGTTGCTAGATTTATTTGGCCAACAGGTTTTACCAGTTTTTATTTCTTTTCAGCCCAAACCAAAAAGGCCAAAAAAACAAAAAAAATTTCTTTTCAAAATAGTTTTTTTATACGTTTTTTTTTTTTTTTTTGGTTTCCCCTTAACTTAATTGCCTCTTCATAAAAAAAAAAAGAAAAAGAAATAAAAAACAACTAAACTCTGCGCTTAGGCTTATCACCAAGGCAAGTGCACGTTCTCTCTCTCTCTCTCTCCCTCGCTCTCTCGTCTACACACATATACAAAGAAAGCAACAGAGAGGCATACACGATTAGATAATAGTATTTTAAATGTTGTCTCTACTGTACTCTGTACAAAAAAAAAAAAAAAATTAAAATAAAACTTGACCAACAATAACAAAAATGGACTTTGTTTAGAAACTGCAAATGCGAGAGAGAGAGAGAGAAAGAGAGGGAGAGAGAAAATAGAGATAAAGTTAGAGCATAAGAGAAAAATTTGACTGATAAGCCAGAGCGTCGCGTGTTAATTGATGAAATTTATATATAAAAATATTTATTTTAAAATATTGACATATTACATAAACAGCAAACAAAATCTGCAAAATTTGAATTTACTCCGAAAAATGTATAAATAATTCGGAAATAGTTGCAAATTCATTGTAGAATTTTCGATTTCTTCGTTTTACATCTGCTGTTATCTTTGTGTTGTATTAATAATAAATATATTGTAATTGTATTTGTGTATGTGTGTGTGTGTGTAATTGTAACTGTCATTGTGTGTGTGTAACTGTATGGAATACAGATGATCCATTAAAAACTTGACTTGTTGTTGTCGTCTTCGCCTGTGAAGCTTCTCTTTTGACCTTTGCGTCAATGTCCTCAGAACCTTGAATGTAATTTTTTGTTTTTGTTTGCAGTTGCTTTTATTTGCTGTTGTTGTTGTTGTTGTTATTATCATGTTCTCTTATTATGCCAACTTACATTTTACACAAAAGAAGAAGAAGCACTTTTATATAAATATAAAAAATATATTTAACAATTCGTTGCAAATGAATTTGTGCCCTTTTCTTTTATAAATTTTTCAATGATAATTGGGGAAATTAAACGTAACCCCCTCCTTATAGTAGTTCATCAATTTGACTTTAGCTTTTGAGTTACAGTCTTCATTCTACAGTTTACAATTTACAGTCTACAGTCTTCAGTCTCTGCACACTTCACTCTGAACTTTAGTTCCAGTTTCAAGAGCTCAGAGCTCAGTGCCCACGTCTCTAGTCACATGGTCAGCTCCCAGTTACATTCTTCTCTGCTCAAATTGGCATATCTTTTCTTATATATATATATATAAGATATGTATATGTATATGTATGTGTATATATATATATATGTATTTCTTCACATTGTTCTTGTTGCTGGCTACGTTTATAATTACGTTAACTTCAATTACTGCTTACGTACAACAATATTATCTTTTGTTTTTGTAATTATTGTTGTTGTTGATTTCCAGCTAAAACAGGTTTTTGGATGCCTTTTTCTTATTGTTGTTGTTGTTTATTGTTTGTTGGTGTTTGCTCCACGAATTTTGCTATAATTTTAATTTCTTTTTGAAGTTCTTCGCAAATTCATTGAAGGTCTCTTTACCTTTTTCGTTTTTTGTCCCTCGTCATTTTTGAAACGTCTCAAATTGTTTAAGTGCTAAGCTCATTGGATACTGATATGTGGGTTAATATAGTTAACTACTTAAATACAGACACGTTGCCAGTTAAAATGATCAACTGGTATTTTAAGTACAGTCTTAAATAAGAAACATACATATCTATATATATATATTTTACTCTCCGAATAGTAAACTTTCTGTACCCAAAACAAAAGTTCGTTATGACAACTTTACAGATGATAACTGCTTATCGGTAGACAAGAAAGGTTTATAAAAATTATATTATCTAGATAATAATAAATCCCATTTTTATATACACCTTAAAGCTTACAGAATATACAATTTTATATTATTTACAATTTAATATAAAATAGTTTTTAAATATTTTTTATATTTAATTAAAGTATAGAAAGAGTATTGAGAGAAATTATTTAATATTTGTTAGAATAAAATAGTATATATATTTATATATTAAAACAGATTAAATCATATCAATTCTTTCGTTCTTTTGACTGCAAATGATAGAAGAAATAACTGAAGAATCCAAAAATGAATATGATATATTATGACTATATATTCAACGATTCCACAACTTGTTTCCCAAAGGAATATCGAAGACCGTGCTTAAAGATAAAGTTGGAAAACCCCAAAGTACGACTCAGATCAAAAGAATTATTATACTGAAATGGATTGATATGATATATCAAATTCATTCATATGATATTCAAATATTCCAAAAATATTTGAAAGCTGTTAGCAGCGGATATTTTCACTTTTCATACACTTATCATTCAGAATGTTTAAGCTCAAGTTAAAACTAGCTTAAAAAACAAACTTCATTTAAATAATTAATAATAATATTATTTATAATTATTAACATTTAATAGAAACACATTTTGTGCTCATATCGATAGACTGCGCTTATCAGTGTTGTATATAAATTTATCGATTTCTATTTTCAAAACATTTTGCGTTGTTTTTTTCTTACGTTTCAAAGTAGAGACGGGCTTGTCGTTGATGGGCTTGATTCACTATTTCCTCAAGTAAACACACAGACACACACACACACAGACACGCTCACGCATAACACCCGCACACTCAAATATATACAGACAACACACACACACACACACAGATATAACATGTTTGTTTTGTTTTGGGTTTGCCGCATTTGAATTTCATTTTTAGATTTCAATTTATTTTCGGCGTAGTTTATGCCAATTTGGTTTTTGGGTGCGATTTCATTTAATATTATGTATGCCATATAAATAAATATATATATATATATATACACACATACATATATATTCATTCGATACTCATTTTTATATCTGTTATTGTATAACAAATCGTTGCTAAAAAACGTCTAAAGAAAAATATTACAAATAATATTCTAGATCATCTGCTCTAACTAACTTTGCTGTGTCATGTATTTAAACAAAATATATTAGTATAGTATATATAGATTTAGGTATATTTGTGAAGTATATATAGTATAGAATACATACAGCATATTAACTAATTGACGTCTTCTGTGTTTATCAACACACACACACACAAACACACACACAAAATTTGGTTTACTTAAAGATTTTTAAAACTGACATTTTGGACATGACGCCAAATGCAAAACAAATGTTTCAACTCATCTCGTTAAATGTTCAATAATTGATCAGTTGAGGTCTATATTATATGGTATATACATATAACACAATACTCATACATATATATATATATATATATGTATTTAAATATAATGTGTGTAACTCTATCACAAATTTAATGAGCTGTTTGTAACATGAATAAAATGTTATCATACATTTTGTGCCTTTTATTCTATGGTTACATTATTTGTGTCATAGTTAGAATCGGTGTTCTATATACTTGTATTTCACTTGTGTATCTATATTTGATAGATAGATAGATTTGGCTATATCTATTTTCTAGTGGATGCTCTAGCTTTTGTATCAGCTGTACTCAAATGTTTTGGCGCTGGGCTTAATGCTGATGTATTTATTTTTTTTGCTCTGTTCTGTTCTGTTTGTGGCTTACTACAATTATCTTAATTAAAAATCTCAAGTCAAAGTTGGCCAGAGTCACAGCAATAACAATAACAACAACAACAACAACAAGAAAAGATTAGCTCATCTGTTTTCTGTTGAATTAAATAATAATCAACGACGCTCTAAAGCCCAAATTAAATCTTTTAAGCAGGGCTTAAAACACGCTCGCTCTTAGCCAAGTTTTTGCCCACCGCCCTGCGATTCATTCTAAATTTAATTTATGTGTATACAAAATACAAGCACAGATATGAAATAAAAGATACCCTGTAAACTATATGCTAATCAGTTAATTTTTAATTATTAACTAACTAATTATAAATTCAGCAAACTTTTTGATGTGAACAAACATTGAGTTGAGTTTTGTTTTTTTTTTTTCTACATATATTAATATGGCAACAGGGTGTTCCAACACACACACACAACCACACACACACACACATACATAGCTATATATATATAAATATTTTTGTATATAAAAGATTTGTTTGGCTTTTTAGCTAAAATAATGTTGATGTCATGAGTTCGTTAGCTGGCATTAAAAAAAAAATAAATAAATAAAATAAAAAAATATTTTGTATGGCACGCACTCAAGTCTTTCACTGTGTTTGAGTGTGCTGTGTGTGTGTGTGTGTGTGTTGTGTGTGTGCCGGCATCAAATCGAAGGAATGCGATTAAATGCCAAATATTGTTAATTAATTTGCAAGTACTTTAAAGCTTTTCTTTGAATTTTTTTTAGTAATTTTTATGAAAGGTTTAAATAGGATTAGGATTATTGGAAAATTGCCTTTCTACATTTTCTTTTCATTGAAAGCTTAATCCGTATATGAATTCAAATCGTTCAAATATTCACAGCTGTTGCTAAGCTACAGGTGCGGAATGTGTTAATTATGTTTAATAGATTTGGTCACACTTTTACAAGCTACAAGCTTAATTCACATGTATAAAAACTCAGCATGAAACAGTTCTTAAAGCATCGAACATGCTAGCAGAATGTGCTTATCGAATTCAACAAGTTCGACCAACATGCTTGACAGCTTTAAGATACAACCTGTGCTTGTGTTTGTGTTCAGTCTGTGTAATCAGAGCTCACAATAATTTTAAAATTTTAGCTTTGCTTGTAAGCGACCATTTTTTATGATATCTGCACAGTTTCACTCAAACTTTTTAACGTTTCTTTTATGGCTACCTGTTGCTGCCAGCAAATAATTTGAGCGTTTTTTTTCCTCTCCTTTTTTTTACTTTAGATTTAACACTGTTAAACTCTATTATTAAGACACAGACAGACAAACAACAGACAGAGCAGCGAGCAAAGCAACAAGCACCAAACGTTAGAGCGACCACCTTTCAAAGAACCAAATCCAAAAAAGTGAAAAAAAAACAACAACAAACACTCACACATACATATACACAAGTACACACATATGCAGTGGCACACACAACAGGGCATAGAATCTAGAATAATTATTATATGCGGTTTTACACAACAAACAAAAACAACTTTCAGTGGCATATCAAAAGCGGCAAAGCCAAAGAGCGGGACATCACACACACACACACACACACACACACTCATACACAGAAATATACATAGGGATTGTGTGAAAGAGATGGCATTAGTTTGGAGCTTCAAGACTTTACCTAACGTTCTGCATGCTGTTGTTGTATGTGTGAGAATTGTAGGGGAAATATTAATGAGCATATGAGTATGTATATATATATATAAATGTGTGTGTGTGTGTAGCAGAGGTTCTCAGCATTTGTATGTGTGTATGTGTGAGTGTTTATAAAGTTGATTGCACTCGATTTTTAGATACAGCTTTTTCAAGGTCATCAACGAAAAAACGACAAGCTAACGCAAAAAACGTAAAGCGCTCACTGCTTAGTTGCTGCTGCTGCTGCTTCTTTTTCAAACGCTGCTACCGCTGCTTCTAACGGCAACGTCGACCGAAGCAGAGAATGGCGCGCCCTTTGCTTAGTTTTTTTTTTTGCGTACGCCATTTAAGCTACTCTTTTCTAAAGCATCCGCTGCTGCTGCTGCTGCTGCTGCTTCTGCTGCTTCTGCTGCTCTCTTGGTTGTTGCTGCTATTGCGATTGGTTCCTACTCTCTCTCTTTTGGTTCTTAGAGCAACGCGCGCATTTAATTTAAACTATGCGCCAGAAGCTTTGAATTGAACTTGAAGTTTTTATATGTTCTTTGTCTCTCTCCTACTAACCATTCATGTGCATAACTGCTCCGTCACCTCAGCCCGCTGTCTGCTGCTGAAAGTTCAGAAACAAACAAATCAAAACAAGATTTATGTCTGCTGCTGCCGCTGCTGCTGTTTTGCTTCTCAACGACAGCCGCTCTGCGCCACTGCGTATTCAAATCTGACAGTCGAAATAATTCTATGCCCCAAAAAGCAAAAAAAAATTAAGAATAATTTCAATATGTCAGACAATGAGAGAGGCGGGCAGCAGCATCTTTAGAAATTATTAGACAACGTTTCATTTTTTTTTATCCTTTTTTTTTATCATTTGTCGGTGTGATTTTTCGCGTGTTTGTTTGCAGCTGTTGCTGGAAACGAGTTGGTTTTGAGATTATTATTTTTATTTTTTTGTCTTTTCCTGCCTTAAGCAACAACCGACATGAAAAGGTGTTGAGTGTCTTTGTTGTCGCTATTTAGATTTATAGATTTATGTTTTGCTCTCTTCATTTTGAAACCTTTTGTAATTTTAAAGGTTTAGATCAATGAACGAAAGACTTTAAATCGTATTTTAAAAATACAAAAAATATTTAAAATAATATTATTAAATCATTTTCAATTCAATTTTTAATACTCTCAGTTTAAAATTTAAAATATAAAATATAAAATTTTAATTTAAACATAATTATATATTTTTAATCTTAATTTTAATTTTATTTCAATTTTGTTAAACAATATTTTAATTTAACTTGTACCATAATTTTTGATCAACTGCTCATAGTTGACATTTAATAAATAAATAATAAATATAAAAAAAATAATATGAATAATAAATAATGAATAAATATATCAAAATGTTATACAAATTCTAATTAGTAATAAAATAAATCCTTAGTATAAACTTATATATTCAATATTTAAATTAACATCATGTGCAAAATTTGATAAAAAAAAATTTCATTAAAAATTTAATTGAATATTTTATTAATATTAATATTTATTAATAGAAGACTGTCTAATATAAGTTTTCTCTCAAGTGTTGGTATTAAAATAAATTTTTTATTTATTCTTGTCTTCATTCTTAGTCTGCAAACATAAACAACTTGTTAAGATGCCCAATAAAAAAAGGCTTTCAAGTGCTAAATGTCAAATTTAACGCAAGTTTTATTTATAGCAAAAGAATTGCTAAGCAAATCACAACGAATTTACATAAAAATCAAATAAATACTGAGAACATTGAGACTATATATAAACACTATAGATATATAGTTAGATATTTGTATAGGAGAAGATCTTAAATTGTTACGACTTTTGTTTGTGTGTAATTTGCGCTGTGAGTAATTACGACTAAAATTAAACAAGTTTACATGCTTTAACTAGTAATGAACGACTAATGTTATACCCTAGTTTGAGTTAATATAAACTGAGGCCAGATTATATGTATTAAAGTATAGTTCGCTGTAGTAACTCTTGCTGCCTGAAGAGTTTATAAATTAACCCAAGCATATTTGTGTCTAGAAGTGGGAAAATATGTATGTGTTTGTAAAATACAAAAAATAACCTAATACAGTATATATCGGTTATAAGGTGCACAGTTTATATGCAAATATTGCTTAAATGCAAAATTATATTATTTTTAGACATCATAAAACCATTTAGAATTAAATTTAGCCTCATAAATGACAAAAATTTATAGATGAGTATATAAGAAAATATTGTTTATAAACAAATAAAAAATCGTGGATTTGGAATCAGTTTATATATATTTTATCGGTTTTAAACAAATTATAAGCTGTAGGACAGCAATATTAAACTTTTTGATCTCATTTTATATTTATTATTAATATTATTATAGCTGACGAACAGCATAAAATATAAATTTAAATAAATTTATAAACCTTGCATATAACTCAAGATCGTTTTAAAGAAAATATCGAATATATGTAAAATATTGTTCTGCATTTTAGGTTTTGCATATAACCGGTATATACTGTATACCAAATATTATACTAAACTTTATGTGATGAATTATGTTTGAAACATTGACAGGTTCGCCTGCTGCTTAGCGCATAAATCATGCCAAATTCTTAAACAGTTAATTAGTCTGGCTAAGAGATTGCAAATATGTATATATATATATATATATATACAGTGTATATATATATATATCTATATATGTGTATCTGTAGCTTGTTTACATTGCTCCACATGCAAATAAGTTTGAACTGCAAATGGGCCAGAGAATTCCATTGTTGCATATTTTATACAATTCTCCAAAGCAAAAAAAAAAGAAAAAAAGAATTGAAATGCAATGCGATCGACGAGCTGTGCATAAGTGTTGATGATTGGGAGGATTGGAATGAATTTGTGGCTGCCTCAAGAGGTTTCTCTGCCAAAAATGGGAAAACCAAAAGCAACCAAAATTATAATAGAGAAATAACAATAAATGATGACATTGTTGTTGTTGTTGTTTGTTGTTGTTGTTATTGCCATATGGAAATACCAAAGCTGTAAATATTTTTAGTGCTCTACTCTATTTGTTTTCGCTTTTGGCTTTACACATTTACATACGAGTAGTTTATGTAAATTAATATGAAAACAATTGTGTACACACTCTAATAAAAACAGTGTGTACACAGTTTTTGTGGCCATTAAAGGCAGCAGCTTATTGAGCTTAAAGATAAATAAAAATATAATAAAAATTTAAATGTAATTAATGCATTAAATGAACACTTTTTAGGCCTAATAAATTATGCATTTAAAAAACTGAAAAACTTGTCCCAAAACATTTCCTTTTTCTATAAAATATTCGTTTAATTATGCAATACGGTTTTGCATAATTTTTTTTTCTTCTTTTTATGGTTTCTAAATAAATTTTTTTTATACATTTTTTATGGAATTTATCCCGGGTACAAAGTCCGCTCAAACATATTCAACAACCTTTCTATTATATAAAAAAAAAAAAATGTAACGCTCAATTTGTTACCAAGTGTCTCTTGTGATTGCTATGACAACTTTTTGGGTTTGTACTATTTTTGGCCAACTCATTAAAAGCCGCTTGCATTCAGTACACAAAATTCAATTAAACGTCTCAGGTTTTCTTTTTGTTTTTGGTCCAGACAGTTTAGTCAGGTGTTTGCTGATGTTGGGTAATACGTTCTAATCCTTCTAACAAGTATCTCCTGTAGTAGTAGTAATACTACCTAAAGTACGCCTAATTAATTGCATACCTTGTAGGCGCTGTAGCTAGGAGAATGTTATAAAAAAAATCAATAAATTGCTTTCATTGGCTGACACTGTAAGCCAAGTCATGCGTAAAACTGATTTGTCTGCCCAAAAACAAGGCATAATAATAAAGTAAATAGATACATGCTTACACCAATAAATATACATATATATATTTATAGATATATCTGTATATATGAATGTATATGTACATACATAATGTATACTTTATTTTGCGACAAATTGTAATAGACAAAAATATTCCCCAATGTATCGGCATACGTAATGATACAGACATAGATTATGCTAATGATAAATTCCAAAAAGTACTGTTCAACTTATTAAATTACATAAATATTTATTAACTATCTTTTCAATTTGATGTAACTAAGAATTGCTTTAATTAGTCTTTACTTCTTAATGCACTTAAAATAGTTAAAAGACAGAAAGAAGTTTTAGTTAAAGTTGAGGCTAGGAATATATTTTGCTATAGTCACATAATATAATCGATTAGTGTATGATATAGACTCATATCGATAGCATGTTGAACTACTTATATCGATAACAAATCGAACTTAATACCCCATAATAAGCTTAGGGTCTTCTCCTATTACGCAACTCTTTCAATAAGAGGAGGTATGAGAAGAAGTTTTTCATTAAATTTTTTCCTGGGATTTATTTAAAATATAACCTAGTATAACATATATGGTTTTCCTACTTATCATTGCCAAACATTTATCGATATCAAACACCTATCGATTAGTTCTTAAACCTCTTTTAACTTGCTTCCTATTAAAACCTTCATTAGATTGTTTTCTGTTTATTTGTTGCTCTCATTTGCTCTCTAATATATATATTTGTTTTACTTTTTTAAGAGAAAATTAAAATAGATTAAACATAAAATAAGTATTTAAATTACATTATAGCTGAATTTGTTTTTTTTTTATTATTTTTTTCTATCTGCAAACCGTGTAAACTTTTGCTTAATAACATTATTCAGTCCATACAAATAGTTGAAATATGTTTTTCTGGTTAATTAAGTTTTACGATCACGAATACCTTCTGCTTTTGTTGTTGTTGTTGTTAATGGTTTTATTGTTGTTGTTGTTGTTGTTGTAGTAAAACATAACAACAAGAACAACATTAAATACAACATTTTTAGTATGTTGAAGTCGACTTATAATTTAATGGTCGTAGAGCAAATAAAAATGCTTGGCGACATTTCAGTAATTTGAACTGAAACTGGAAAAAAGCTAATAAAACGTAACAAATACTTTTCCTTTATACATCTGATCTAAGCATAAAGATAGGTGATGTTGTATATACATATATATATATCGTACATATATATATATATATATCAAGGTGATATAAAAGTGCCGTGACAAGTCGCGTCTATTTTTTGTGTGAGTTTTAAACGACTTTCAATTTAATTGCCCAACAATTTTACAGTACACAAATTGTCAGTGAGTTTTTCCAATGCATAAGAAAATTCTTTAAAACGAAATAGAAAAACACAAAATAAAAAACACTGCAAAGTGAAGAAGAGAGGGAGGAGTGGAGTGAAGTGAGCTGGCTAAGACAAACAGGAAGCAGCTACCGCAATGATGAATAATGGAAAATAGGCAGCACTTTGTGCATATTATTAGCATATTATATCTTTCTCTTCATATTGCTATCTCTTTCTAGGTTATATAGCTTGTGTTTATCTGTATTTTGTTTAGTTGATTAATTACTGAAATTTGACATAAACACGTTTTGCCACAAATGAACCAGAAGGTAGATAAAAACGAGCCTTTTGACCAGCTTCTTAGATACATTTTTGTTGAGTTCCTTTAACTTTGATTAATGATTTGATTGACAACACCAAATATAATAGACTTAGTCATTGTTATTGCTTTTGCTGTTGTTGTTGTTGTTGTTGTTGTTGTTGTTATGCGTACTAACAACAAAACACTTGCTGCTCACAACTATTGTTAGCTACAGTCCACCTCTCCCCCTCTTAGGTCGCCCTTCTATATATGTAGCAACTGCTTCCGGGCATTCTAAGTTTCATACATTTTATCTACAATAGAGCATAATGCCAGAGTGTTATAATTCAATATTATAAATATATATATATCCAGCTATAACCAGAACTATGTTATATCAATTATCTGCTTCTTCTTTTATGCCCTTTTATTATGCCCCAAAATCATCTGCTTCCCTTTTAGCCTCTCTTCACTTAACAACAAGTCTAAAGCATTTCTTAATTTGTCTTTACTCATTTTACACAAAGGAATTTTGTTTGCTCTAATGATGATTCTTTGGGTTTCGTTTAGTTATTTGGCTTGCATGTTAATAGCCAGTTTGAATTTCATTCTAAATAAATAATAATCGTCTTATAATGAATATAAATGCCTTCATTTTGCTTAAACTAATTCTTATAGTGTATCGAATATTGACTTAAAGTCTATCACGACTCTATATAAATTATTTACATTGATTTATGTTATGTGTTTGAGTTTTCTATTATATTTATTATTATTATATTTATTATTATTATTTCTGTTATTGTTTTTGGCCTTTGGCTTTTTGGCTGAAACCAAGACTAACCCATTTTTGAACATTGGAAATACCAAACATTTGTATTTAAACAACATTTAATGCTAAAACTCATTTGCGCAAGTACAAAAAGGCCTTTGTAATAGGTGCCTGGTACAAGTCTATGTGCCACATTTGAAACAGCTATCGAATGGCTATGAAAATGCTAACAAACACACACTTTTAATACCCTGTAAAAATATAACCAGCAAGTGGATAATGAAGCCAATTAAAGTTATTAATTTATGGCATGTAAAATATTTTACTTTTTTGTAGTACCTTATAGACTATATAGTATAGTTAATAATTAATAACTTTCTATAAACCTTATATGTATCTTTATTTATGTAGGGTATCTACCTAGTCGTATAGCTTCTTTACTTGCTCTTTGTCTTATCAGCAACAAAAAATTTAAACAGCTGCCGTGAACGCACTGCAAACAGTTAAAAAACATTCAATTGCAATGTGCTTTTTGTTGTTGTTGTGTCTTAATTTATTTTATATATATATATATATAAACATATATTGTTGTTGTTGTTGTATTTTTCTCTCATTCGTATTTCGTCAAGCATTCCAGACACGTAAACCCGAGCACACCTCCATAGTTACTTTTTTTTTGGTTATTCGTTTTTTTTTTTTTTTTTGCTGACTTGTTGCTGCCTTTTGTATCTATTCGAAAATTGTCTTGCTGATATGCAAAACATGTGCCTTCAATTGCCCCTATGGAAACTTACACACACTTACACACATGCACATACATGCATACATTTAGTGTAGACCTTTTTCTTTTAATTTTCATATACATTTCCATTGCCCTTTTCCAGGGCCTAAGCCCGCAGCGTGATACCAAAACTCATACATGGACAGTCTATTGGTGTTTAGGGTCTATGTAATACTACTTTTTGAATGTTATGCGGAAATAAGTTGGTAGCTGATAAGTTAGCTAACGTATGGTCTAGGGGGTACTGGGTGGGGTGGGGGGGTGTAGTGGGTGGCTTTGAGTTTCAGGCCAGAGCAATGGCAATTGTTATGCGATAGAGCTTATGCTCAATGAAATATGCCCCAAATATATTCTATTCAGCCATCAATTAAATTTAATAAATAATTGTACTCTTAATATAAACATTCATTATTTATTTTAATATTTTAATATTCAATTTAATTTATTATATATAATACTGTCTTATCAGAACTGCTGCATCTTTCCATATAAATTGGCTGTTCAAATTTTCAAACAACAAACAAATAAATTTGATGAATTTATTTTGTGCTTCTCTCCCACTCTTTGATACGCATGTAACACACCCAAAAGCTAAGGAAAAGGGCAAAAAGAAACAAACAAATAAATAAATATAAAACGTGATTGAAAAATTAAATAAGTTTTTTATATAAGTAAAAAGCAAAGAGCGGAAATTATGCGTAAATTTTATTTAAATATGCATTCTGATTAATGGAGAGTTATGAGACAGCTTAAAGTATACAAATATATATATATATATATATATATATATATATATATAAATATATATGTATATAAGTAATATTGAATTGAGGAACCTGTCGATTGACATTGACTATAATAATAATCATAATATTTCTAGATTAGAACAGTTTTTACTCAGTTTTTTTATGGTTCTTTTTTATCAAGCACTTGACAAGGTAAATAGTAGGAAAATTGTTACATGTTTAAATATATTTTTATTAGTTTATAATTGTGTACCAAATTTGTATTTTATTATTTTATAATTGTCGCTACATTGTAAAGCCTTCGAAATGTTCAATTTCTATTGTTTAAATTTGAGTTTAAAGAGTTTTGGAAACATTTTTTAAAAATTAATTTTGCAGAGGGAAAACTTCAACTTCATTTCACAAAAGAAAAAAAAACAAAAAATAATAATAATAATTGCAAAGCAACTTATAATGAGGTCAGCTGAAAATACATAAATACCTCCTTTTTGTGCACATAAGTAATAAAAAAGAAAAAAAAAACAAATATAAACTACTTACACGAAGATTAAATGACTTTTTCATACCCTGTAAATAGTTAAAGCTGCATACTCGAGGCCTTAAAATAGTTCTAAATAATTCTGATAATAAAGGCAATTTTTACTTAGTTTCAGTTACAGTTACATATAGTATTCTACATACATTGTATTATGCGTTGGCATACCCCATTTAAAATTTTATGGTTACAGGGTATTTAAAGCGAGAAACGTAAAAAAATGTTTTATTGTCGCGTACGCAAGAAAACGTACAAAAATTTTTGTGTTTTGTGCTTTGTTTTTCTGTGTGTGGAACTGTGCCCTAAATAAGGAGCACAAATACCACAAAAAAATATAAAATTTAACCACACAACAACAACAGTAAAAACATTTACATTCAGGCATTAATAATGCTAAGTAAATAAGTGAAATTGTCCAACAAATGAATTGCTATCTCTCTGAAGGTAAAGTAAAGAATTTCAGTTTCAGCCCAAAGGCAAACAAAGTTTGGCAAAATTAAAATAAAAAAAAAAATATTTTATTACATATATAATTATAAATAAATAAATAAAACTTAACCTAATTTTTATGCTAATTATAAATAATATATTATAGATAATATTATTTTTTTTATTTATTATAAGTTTGTTTCCCTTAAGAATGTAGCAATTTGTCAGATTTAACTTTAACTTTATGCATACATATTGTTCACTTTATATATCTTATTTTTATATATTTTATTTTATTTTAAAATTTACTCTCTTAGCTTAATAATTGAGCATAATTTTAGAAATTAATTTTTATTTTTTAAGTTCTTTTTTTTTATTTTTCTTGATAATCCTTTTTGGCTCTACACAAATTTGAAGTCATTTCTGTACTTGAAAATAAAGAAATAAAAAAAATATATAAATAGATTATATTTAAGAATCCGGTCTATATAGAAAAATTATTTTATATAAATATATGTCTCATATAAAATTATTTTATTTAATATTTATTATTATCTATTTATTATATTTATAAGTTTAATTTGCACTTTTAATAGCTTTAAGTTAGATTTATCAGAAGCAAAAAAGAAAGTGATTAATAATAACTAAATAATAATAATTATAAATGAAGCTTATATTCATTTTATGTAACTGTACTTAAATTGTATATATGTATATATAATTGATATAGATATATATATTTATAGTATATCTGAGCTGCCTCTTATATATTGTTTGATTTCCGCAACGCTTGAAAGAAAGTTAATGGCAACTAAAATGCTACCTATAAACATCCGCTGGGTTCTATACCCTATGCATTATATATATAACTGAATAGATATATATTGTAGTATAAACCAGTCTAGTATGCATTTTGTTAAAGTTTCCTGCATTTTGTTTAGTTGTTGATTATGAAATGAACCCTCGAAATTCAACAAGTATTAAGAACTGAACTGTGATCTGTGTGCAGTTGTTATTAACAGTGGAATACGAACGACACTTTATCAAATAAAATTAACTTTATTTTCACAAAGCAATGTTAATTAAAAGCGCCGTTTTATATCTCTCATTCTCTCTGTTTCTCTGACAATTTCCCTCTTTCCCTCGCTCACAATCGTTTGTATCTTTTGCGCTTGAGATACTTTACACAAGTCTGGAAATTGTTTGTTTTATTGTCGCTCATCGTTGTCGTTGTCTTTGTTTGTGTTTTATTTTTATCAGCGCCTGAGTATAAGATAGAAAAGGAAGAGGAAAAAGAAGAGACCACAAGAGGCAGAGAAAAAAAAAACAAAACAAAACTGCAGTGAAGCATCGAGTTGCAGGCAAAACGTAAACAAAACGCATTTTGATAGTGTAAAGCAGCAATAGCTCTCCCCTTCCCCCTCACACTTACTCTCTCCCTCTCTTTCTCTCTCTCTATCTCTCTTGATAACTGCTGCTCTATCTTTCACTGACTCTTTCCGGCTGTAGCTATCATCTGCTTTGTGTGTTTCTCTATTGCGTGTAAATTTCGGAAGTAAACAAAAAAAAACCAAAAAATTAGAGAGAAAAAGCAGAAAATAAAATTATTTTTTTTATGTTTGTAATAAAAATGATATCTCCGATATTTGTATATCCGTGACTGAAGTGCTTGACGAATTGACCAATTGACAAATGGTTTAATTGCTTCAACTTTTTGACTTAAATGTGCATTTCCTTTAATGTTTTCTACCTTTTTCCAATGGCTGTTGAAGTTAATTTTAATGCAGCTGCAATTAAATTGTATAAGTACAGTAGATATTGCATATAGTAAACTATGTTAAGAGAAGAGAAAGTTAAAAGAATAATGTTAATTTCTGTCTTAAACTTACTGTTAAATCTCTACTATTCGCAGCTCAGCTTAAGGCTATAAAAACTTCTTTAGAATTGTCTTTTTCTTATTATTTGCTTATCTTCTACTATTTTTTCATTTATTTTCCACTTTTGTCAATGTTCTTTTCCTTTTCCCTTTCTATATTTATTGCCTTATTATTAAACTTTAGTATACACAGTGTGAAATCATTATAGCGGATGCTCACTGTCTGCTGTATTTACTTTTTTCATTCATATAAAACGCAGACACGCAGTATTAGCCGGCTCTATTACAATTTTAGCTTAGAACAAACTGATATTAAACAAGTCTTACAAAGAAAGAGTGAGAGAGAGGAGAGAGAGAAAGATAGAGAGAGTCAGAGCGTAGCGCTTAGTTATGCAATGTTGGCGGCAACAACGAACGAGCCGCATAAAACGCAATAACGAAAAATAAGAATCTCGGTTACCTTTTTTTTTTGCTGCTGTTGCTGCTGTTGTTTCCTCCATTGCCACCAAACGTTGTTGCTTCAAGCTGGTTTGTCTTCACACACACAACAACATACAGATACACACACAGATACAGATACATACAGTGTGTTTGTGCTGCTTCTTATTCTTCTTTAGTTTCTTTCGCTGGGCCGCAAGATTCTGCACATTTTACCGTTAACTTAATGGCTAAATCACCGTTTAGAAACGCAACGCGATTTCAACAGAATTCCACCTCTCACTCTCACTCTGTCTCTCTCTCTTTCTCTCATTCTCTCTCATTCCATCTCTTACTTATGCACTGTAGGAAGCATAATTAGAGTATTGTATATATATATATATTTATATATAATTTGCAGACGTGCTTAGAATTTAATTTAATTAAAATTACACTCAATTACGAAGCCTGAGAGCTGATCGTGGTACCGTTGATTTCTTTAGGCCATATAAAAATAAATTTGTATATACATATATAAACACACACACACTTATATATAATCTTAATCGATTAAAGTTGCAACTAGACTCTAAACATGAAAATTGTTAAAGATGCTAAATGAAAATCAATTGGGGAAAAACTAAAGTATAAAAATTGATTTGAAATTTGCAAAAAAAAGTTCCTTCAAAGGCAACTCCATTTAAGTTAAGACAAAAGTTTAATCAGCTTTAATATAGTTAACAGTTAATATCTAAACTCAATTAGAGAAATAATTTTCTTAATTTCCCAATTGTTTTTTCTATTTTAAACTATTTCCTTGGGCAAAAGATTCGCTCTGTCTCCCAAGATGTTCATATAATCAATCACATGATTGGATTTTGTTTTGCAATCGCAACTTGTTTATCAGATGTCAACTGGTATATAGCTTTAGTGAATTGCCACGCCCATTTGTAAGATATATAAAGCTATTGCTGTTAAAGCTATTGCTGTTGTTGCTATTGTTGTTGACAAGAATTGCAAGCAATGTTGCACTTGTTGTGCTTTGTTTTTCATCAATCAAATGCAGCAAAACAGGAAAAATATATAAAAAAAAGTTATATATATATATATATATATATATAATTGCGTATGTGTGTACTTAACAGATATGAAATAATATATATATAAATATATATATATATATATAGGAATATATCTATGTATCTAAAGGCGCCCACACAACGCAGCAGGAGCAACAAATATCAACAATGGGAAACAACAGCAACAACAGCAACATGAAGGAAAAATGCATTTTTATTATCAGCAAAAAAAATACTTGACAAAAGAATGAACAGAGAATGCTAGAGTGAGATAGCTATAAGGAGTATAGGTATGTAAGAAAGAGAGACATACACACACACACACACACACACACACACACACACGAGACAGATACAGATTATGCTTCTGCTTTTGTGCCACGCGTACAGGAAATTATATAAAACATGTTTTTGTTGCCGAAGTGCTGGTGGCAGCACAGAGAGAGGTGAAGCAGAGAGTGTAAAGAAAAAATAAAAAATAAGAAAAAAATAACAATAAGTAAAACAGTGAAAGAAAGAGAGAGAAATAACAAAACAAAACAAAAAACAAAACGCATTGCAGTTGCAGTTGTTTTTGCGTGTGTGTTGCGATTGTATGTGCGTGTGTGTGTGTGTGTGTGTGTGTGTGTGTGTGTGTGTGTGTGTGTGTGTGGGGCAGAGAACCCCAACAAAAGCAAAAGCAACAGCAAATGTTGTTGATGTTTTTAAAGCAAATACAATAAAACATTCTCTATCCCTCTCTCTCTCTCTCTCTCTTCGTTCTCCATTTGTATCTCTTAGTGCGAAAATATAAAAGAATGCAGTAAAAAATTAAGAAAAAAAGGAAAAAGAAAAACATATTCTGTTGGGTGGTGGCTGCATTGAGTATACGACACGTTGGCAACAGAAAAAAAAAATGAAACTCAACACACACACACACACACACACACACTCAATACATTGTCTTATATGCAGCTGATGAGCTTATGAAAGAAAGAATTATTTTTCTATATATATATTAATATATAGAAGATAATCGTTAGAGACTGTTCTTCTGTCTGCCATAACTATCTTTCAGTTACTTTTTTTTGCATATGAAATAAATTAAGTTAACTAATTTTAACTGTTCACATAACAATTTTGACCACTGTTTGAAGCCTTAACCCCTTAACCCTTGGCTGTTAACTTTTAACCCTTTGGTGGTAAAAAAAAAAATAAAGAAAACTTGCACTTAGCTAACTCTTCAACCAGCACTCTCCTCCTCTCTCTCTCACGCACTCTCTCTCTCTTTCTTTTTATTGTAGTGACAGCGTCTGCCTGACGCTTTTCTTTTAGCACAAAAAAGATTTCCACTTGGCGCCATTTACTTATTTTTGCATGGGTTTTTCTTTTTAGAAGGGGGGGGTGGGGAATGTATAGGGTGTAGGGTATAGGGTTGTAGGGTGTTAGTTGTTAGTTGTTGCTTGTTGGGTAGGTCGAAGGCGGCTCGACCCTAAGTGTTTCTTGTAACTTGAGTCTTCAAGTGGCCAGTTGGCATTTGCTTTTGCCAGTTTTTCTTGTTTTCCCGAGGCGTTTTGCTTCGAGTGCGTGTAAATGTATGTATGTATGTTAGTATATGTGTATGTACGTGCGTGTCGAGTGTGGCAACTTGTGTCAAGCCCAACAACGTTTTGTTCACACACAAAAAAAAAGTATTAAAAAAAACAAAAAAAAAGATAATAATAATTGTGTAAAAATGTTAATAAAATTTTTGTTTTCTTTTCCTTTACTCTTTTGCAGTGTTTCATTTAAGTTTTGTAGCGCGTTTTTTTATGTAAAACATCAAATCAAACGACAAACAACAACAACAGCAGCAACAACACCAACAACAACAGCAACGGGCACATCTAACGCTGCAGCTAACAGATGAGCCCCAACAACAGATGTCAATTGCTGCAGCCGAAAATGCAGGGTAAGTGTTCAACCTAAGGTTTAAGTCTTGGCTGAGGCTGAGTATTGGGTGCGATTACATGAAATAAGTTTGAGCCACAAGGGAAAAGGCAATAAATTAGTAATAAATAAATTAATAAATAAAAAAATTATTTTTAATTTAAACAATACGCAAATGAGTTTTTATTTATATTTTTAAATTAAATTAAAATTAAATTAAAATTAATATAAAATATTTATTTAAAAACACAGCTGCGATATAAAAGGAATGTTTGCTTTTTGTAGACAGTTTACATTTCTTATGTGGGTTATGGATTGGATAATTTAAAATATCAACAATTATTTAATTACTAATTATAATAAAAAAGTGTTAATTATTAATTATAATATATTTTTATATAATATAATATATATTTAATTAATATAATTTAAGTTAAGCAATAGTTCTTTTATTTGTAAATAGAAGTTGAAGTTTTTTAGAAATTAACAAAAACTTCAATTAAATTTATAAAATATATTCTACATAAATAAAAACAATTTAATGTTTAGTAAAGATCTATAAAATATAATTAATTAATTTTAATGTTGCTCCATAAATATGTTAATAGAAAACATTAACATGTAACATAAATAATATGAAGACATCAGTTGAGTCTTTAACATAATGTCGAAAGCAACCATTAAGCATAGCGTGTCACATAGCAATTATTTGAGCTTATTCATTGGAAATTGGAAAGATTGATTATACCATATGAATTACGATATTAAAAATTATACACAACAAATTTAAGCCCCTTTGGGCTGAACTATGCTCAATATTATGGGAATATTTCTCACATGTCACATAACGCCATGGAGCAAACAGAACTAGAGACAAATTTATGGATAGAGATTATGGTATAAGAATTATTTAAAAATGATGAAATAATTTTTATTAAATATTGTTTATTTTATTGTTTTAAATGTAGATTTGTTTAAGTGTTCGTTTTATATAAGGTTAGATAGATCTCTAACCAAAAAGGACCTATGCAAACTAAACGAAAAACTTCAACTAAGCTACGAATTTGAAACTTGTTGTCGCATCACGTAGCAGTTTCTGTTACTGTATTTGTATCTCTTAATGTATATGTATCTGTAAGTATGTCTGGTCTAGACTTTAAGAAAATAAAACCCTATACCTATATGTAGAAAGAGTAGAAGCAGTAGCTGTGGCAGTGGCAGTCGCTGTGGCAGTGGCAGTGTGGCACATGTGCCAGTCATTAGAAGCTCATTGAATATTGCGACATCACGCTTATGTGTTCAAACACAGAAATCATTAATTGCACGTTCGAGGCACTCCATGTCAGGCATATCTCATAGATACATAAACACATACATGTGTAGTGCAAAACTAACAAACATATATATATATATATATCCTTCAACTTAACTGCCAGCGGCGGGTCACGCAAAGTATATGACACCTTCAGCATTTCAGTTCTTTAGCTCTAATAGCTATAAAAATCGCAATGTATCTTAAAGATATGTTGAAAAAAAGTTAGGGGAATAACATAGAAGAAGGAGAAAAAGAATAAAAAGAAGCAGAAAAGACTAGCAGATTGTAGTAGATTCTTTGAATTGTCTTTTTGCTCAATCTTATACTCAAATATTTTTGTGCATATTTTCGCCTTTGATTTATAGCCTCCAATTTGCTTTAGATTTTTATTTTTCTTTTCTTTTTCTTTATTTATCTGTTTGTTATTTGTTTTTGGGTTTTGGGCAGCATTTTGTCGGCATTTCTTTAGCTGCTCATAATTTTTCAAGTTTATTTTGTTTTATTTTCTTTCTTTTTTTTTACTTTCCTGTTTCATATGATTTTTATATCTCTTTTTGTTTCTGTTGTGCATTTTGATTGAAATTGATTTTATTACGTTTTATATTAGTTTAACTGAGCTCCCAAGTGGATGTTTTGTGGCACATTTTATGATTTTATTTACACCAAATTGCGCGATTTTTATATTATTTCTTTTTTATAGTTATTTGTGGGCGTTTCACTTCAAGTGAGAGCAATCTTATTTTGACTTTTAAAAACAAAAAGTAAAAACAGTTACTGAAACTTTAATGATTATATTCTTAAGCTAAGACAAAGTTTTATATAGCTAAAAGCTATAGATGTACTTAAAGTGGCTATAAAAAGACTACTTAAAGGTTAAAGAGAAAAATTTTTATTATTATTATATATACTATTATATAGTATTTAAAATATACATAATATTCTCGCTTATTCTTTCATTTAATTAATATTTTATTTAGAATTTGTTTAGATAGTTTTTTACGCAGAATTTATTGTGAGATATTAGAGTTTTGGCATATAAAATTAAATTCATAGTACTTAAAATATTAATTCAAATTTTTTTATATTAGCTAACTTAAAATTAGTCATACAATTTAAATAAAATAAAATCAAAGAATAAATTGCATCAAAAGTTTTATTTAGAAGGATGCAAAGGTCGCGCTCTATGACGGTGCACCTTAGTTACCAAGAGAAGCTCTTACTTATTTATTAATAAATTTCCTTAAAAATTTTTAAGCTATTTTTAAATCTTGCTTATAATTTCTTTAATTATCTACCATATTGTAAACTATACATTTAAAATATTAATATAAATATTAATTGCTTAAAAAGTTATATAGAAGTCAAATAAATCTATTCACAGTGTTTCATATTTTGCTGCAGCTTCCCGTCTTTAGAGTTTCTTTGAAATGTAGCAGTAATTTTTTTTTAATTTATACTCTACACACACATAATTATATATATATATATTTAAATTTGTATTTGTATGCCTGAACTATATATAAATTAATTGAAATTTTATGCAACTTTCTCAGTGCAGTTAAAGACTAAATGAACGCAACGTCTGAAGATTTTCACTGCATAATTTTCACTTTTCTGCGATGCCGCAATGAAAACGAAAGTGAACCAAACTTATAACGAAAATTCAAATCTTTCCCCCCACACATATCTCCGCTACCCCACTAATAAACACAGAGAGAGAGAGAGAGAGAGAGTATAGGATGGGAAACTAATTCGAGTTAGAGTTACGAGTGCAATAAGCATTTTTTTAGGCCTACAAATACATAAAAATACACACACATGCACTGACGTACACAGTGAAGCCTCTGTGAGGTAGACCACGCTCGGCCACGCTGATGAGTTTGGCCTACTTTCACTTTCATTTGGTTTCGTTTTCAGTTTTTTTTTCCATTTTTTTTCTAGTTTTTGGTGCTTTGCTTAGCCGGTTTTTCCAACCACAAAGACCCACTGACAATGAAATAAAGTTGTTTCATATTTCATGGCAAGTTGAAAAACTCAAACTCAAACTCAAACTCAAACTCAAACTCAAGCTCAAACTGAAACTAAAACTGAAACTGAAACTATTTCAAGAGCCTAAAAAATAAATAGAAAAAAACTAAAAACTAAAAACTTGGCATAGAAAAATGCCTGTAAATTACTCATCAGCTTGTGGACAAACCAATGTCTTTGTGCGGCTTTATACAAAAAAGAAAAAAAAATAGGTAAAAAATATGAAAAAAATAGAGAAGCTAATACAAAAAACAAACGTAGTTTTCTTTTGGCCAACAACAATTTGTGGCTTTGTTTCTGCCCACGTAATATGGCCGGTACTTGCTGCAACAATTTATATATATAAATATATATATTATATTTAGTGTCTATGTTATAATTGATGTATTAAAAGTATTTTAAACAATTTTACACTTTTTTTCTACTCAATTTTGCTCTCCTTCACTTTCACTTTTTGTCAATTGCAATTAGTGTCTAACAACAGCAGCAACACCAACAACAACAACAACAACAGCAAAAACAAATATGAACAAAGTTTCTCATTTTAATTGCGTCTCGTCTACAAATGAGCCTAGAAAACACAAAATGTTACTTAAGTCTCAATGCAACAATGCGATGACAAAACAACTAAATGATAGACTGATAGATATTCAGTCTTTAACCAGAGACAATTATTATATTTAAAATTAAATAAATAATTTTATTTAATAATTTTATTTAATTTTTGAAAATTTATCTAATTTTAATCATTTATTTATGCAATAGATTTTCTAATCTATTGAGAAATTATTGATTAATTAAATTAATTTCAGAGCTTTATTTCCAGTTTAATTTTATAATATAATTTAATATAAATAATAATAAATAATAATAATAAAAAATAATAATAATAAATTATAAATAATAATTTAATATAATAATAATAAATTTATAATTTAAATATTGATTTTGAATATAAATAAATTAATTTCATAATTTAATTTTCATTTTGAAGAAGTAATTTTAGTTTTTAAAAATTAATTCTTAATTTTTTTTAATATTTTTAAAGTTTTATTTCAACATTTCTTAATTGATTTTTTTAATAATTTTTTTTTTATAAATATGTATTAAATTTTTTCAACACTTTACAGGGTATTTATCGACTTATATAATTTATAATTCTTTTGGCTGCTGCCTTTAGCCAAAACTTGAGTAAAGTCACTTGGCTTTTGTGGTTAACTTCAAATAGTTTTGGCTCTGATTTGCGGCTACAGCTGTGGTTGCTGCTACTAATTGCTGCTTGCAGTAAAATGCTGCAGCATAGATTCTATAGAGATATAAGGAATGTTAATGCTAAGCACATATAAAGAGGTTGGTTAATTAAGACAGATTCTTATAGGAATTATAATTATAATGTATAGATAGTTATATCAAATTCAATTAAACTGTAGCCATTTAAATTTTACGGAGAAGCAGTGGCAGCTAAAGATAAACAGAGATAGATAGAGAGGGAGAGAGAAGAATAGTTCCTCCCCCTATATTTTGTAATAAATTTCATATTTTTATTTGATATATAAAAGTAAGAATTCCTTGCAATTCCTTAGCAACAGATTATTATATTTTAATATGAGCTCCTTTTGGGCTATTAACCCAATTCTGAAGTTGGTAAACTGTTTGCCATTTTAAAATTACTTTAAATCCTTAGCAGACCTTTCCATTTGGGTATTTTCCTTATTCAATTTAAAACTCATTCTACTGCAATCAGGATGCTCATCGACCACAATGGACATTGCACTATATTTCGAAGAATTATCCAACAAATTGTTGTTTTGTTTCAAGTGTCTGCAAAGGCAATGAACACAGTTTTTCCATTTGCTAGCACAATATTTTATATAATTTCCAGCAACTGCAACAACAATAGCAACAGTAACAGCTCAGAGACAACAACAAACAATACACCCACACAGATACACAAGCTTAGCAACGCCCAGCAACAGAATGAAATCAGTTTTTAATCTTGCAGCAAAAAATATATATATAAAAAAATATGTTAAGCCGATTACATAAGAATCAATGAATGTTACAGATATTTCTTGCTTATTTTATTTATTTATTTATTTTTTTTTTTTAATTTAAAGCACGCCCTAAATGGGCTTGGGCGTGGTTAAGCAGCGTGGGGCAGCTGCATCAATCAAATTTTTCTAAATAAATTTTGTATTATATTTAACGATTATTTCGCATGTAAATGTATCTATAAATTTGTATCTGAAAATGTATCTATAAGTATAGTTATGGATATAATTATTTGTATTTGTTTTGTGTGTGTGTGTGTACAGCTTTTTGGCGCCTTCTGCTGCTCCTTTGCACAGTTTCATTTTAGGGAAATGAGCAAAAAGAAAAACTTTGATGAAAATTCCAATGTCCCGTCGCGTTGACGCCCACACGCACACTATGAAAAAAAAAGTTTTTTGCCCCCCTTTTTTTTATGATTTTGCTTTGTTTGAGCATTGTTTCCCTACCCTTCCCTCCCCTGTTCACACTTATAACCCTTACCCCTTACCATCTAATGCAGAAGCATTGTAGTTTACTAGAAAAATTATTGCATTTCATTCTTATCCTTATCAGACGCTATTTCTCTATAAAACTTTGCTGACTATTAAATTGTTTGGGATACTCCATATATATATATTTATATATATATATATTTGGCAGCTATTCCAGGACCACCCCATATAATTTATATGCAGACAACGGAATTGCAGTTTCCTTCATTTGTTCTTTGCTATTTTTTCGTTTCGTTTCGTTTCGACCCTTTGGCAAGATTCTGGCTAAGAAAAATCATTTTCAGTTCTGTTATTACACACTTCATTCATTTTCATTTCGCCTCATTTCTTTTCTACTATCTATCTACTATACTCTCTTACCTCCTACCTCTTTTACTTTACTCTCTACACATGCCTTTAATAATTTATATCTTTATTTTTCTCTTTTGTTAAAATTTATGGCATTTTAATGTAGAATCTACTCTGTAGTAATTCTCCTTATATAGAGAAGAATCCAACAGCTATTAAATAAAAGGTGGCAACAAATTTGTGCAACATTTTTTCACACTTGCAAATAATTTCAATGTGCCGCAATAAATTGTAAAATAGTTGCGGCCATTTGGGGCTGCGACAAAGACATTTGTTTAACAATTTTATATATATATTTTTAACGACTGAAAATATTTGTTTAATAATAATTTATGCAGCCATAAAATCTCTGTTTGTTGCCTGTTGTTAATTTAATTGATGGCCTGTCGCTAATTGTCACTTTAATGTTGCAGGCGGGCACAATATTAAGCATAAGTTGCAACAAAAAATGAGAAAAAATATGAAATTTAATTCTCAATTTGTCAAATGGGAAAACAATAAAAATCAATCATAAAGATTCAATTAAATAAACTAGGTGAAAGTTAGGTAAGTGTAGGAGAGAGAGAGAGACTAATAATTAAACAAAATACCCTGTAAAATGATTGATTGATAGTTGCTACACTTTATATAAGTATTGATTGATTGATTGAGGGATATGTTGTCTAGGGTAAAGCACAGCGAAAAGGGTATGTATTAGTCGTGTATTTTAAACTTTTTACTATATTTTGAAATTTTGTATTTTACATTTTTTAATTGTCTACAACTATTCAGAACTTTTTTGATTGATAGATTGATTGATTGATGATTTTTATTTGGTTAAAGCAGGGTATATTTTTGTCGTTGTGCTTTATTTTAGATCTGGCAGACATTTTATTGTAAACGCAAATGAAATGTGCAGTGGCCGTTGAGGTTCTGCTCTACACTCCTCTCCCGCTCCCTCTCCCTCACTCTCTTAGTGCTCCCATTAACCACAAAGATGAAGCTGATGCATACCGAAAAGTCTGGAGACGCGTCTGATGAGACATGAAACGAAGCGACAGATGAGTTGATGGCCCAGACAAATACAAGTTTTCATTCTTATATATACAATTCTATGTATATATATATATATATATATATATATATGTATCATTGTGCCAGATATTTCTTAGCTTTTATTACGCATGAACCCAGACAAAAAGCACAAAACACTCGACTCAACTGAACTGAACTCAACTCGAGTTCTGTAAGAATGTGCATCAACGAGCATGACCTACCCCAAGGCAAAAATTATTATTTTTCTTAGTCTTCTTTTCTTTACTTAATATGTTATTTTTTTTTTTTTTGTTGTATTTTTTTTAGTATTTTTTGTATTCTTTTTTTATTATTATTATTGTCGGTTGGCTGGTTGGTTGACTGGCAAAAGGCATATTTGCCTTTGGTGTTATTACATTCAACCGAAATGAAGCAGTAAAATTATATACGCATGCTGAAATCCTTCATTTCGCATACTCACACATTTCCCCTGCTACTCTCTACCCCTCTCTTCCCTCTTCTCATTCTCTCTGTTGCATTGTTTCAAAATAATAAACGTTGAAGGCAATAAATGAGTAATACTTTCATATAGCATTAAAACAAAGTTTGCACAATGCAAACAACAGTCAGTCTTCAGCCTTAGGGCTATAATATACATATGTATATATATATATATATATATATATATATGTTTATTCTTCAAGGATTCATATACATACAATTTTAGTAGCAGAAAACATACTAAGTTTAGAATAAATATTAATAACTGAAATTTAATTGCATTTTGTTTTTTTAAGACATTTAAATACACTTTGATTTTGACATTTTGTCATCAGAATTTATTTAATTAAAATGGTTTATATTAGTATTTAATAAATATATAAAACAGTAAATATATATATGAAATTATATATATAAATAAATATTTACAGCTGCCTAAAAGTTAGTCAAAGTTCTAACAGAGATCTTGTCAGACCAAAGCTGCTCCACAAAGGTTTTGCTATAAAGCTATGTTTTCAATGATAAACGTATTATTTATTATATTATTATGTATATATATTTAAATATATATTCTAAATTATACATACATTATCTGCTTCATATGATTTTCATTGTTAATTGCTCAAACACAACTGAAACTGTTGGAAAATCATTTCTATTTGCTGCATTTTGACAGATTGAAGTCAAGATAATATTGTAGTATAAGCTATGCCTAAATTACACTCTAATTTAATGAGAGTCACTTAGATGATGTATCAGCGTATTGCATGTTATGCCATGCAGTGCAGTGTAGCACACTGTTAAACATAATTTGGCATTATTTTAATGCCGTCACATATCTATGAATTTATCAAATAATCAGACCGTATCTAATGCATAGCAATGATACTGAAAACTGTATACAAAAAAGAGCCAACTTGGCCATAATACACACACACACACACACACACGCATACACAAAAACTGAAAGCTGCTATTAACGGATACGTAAAATAGAGACAAAGGCATTAAATTACAACAACCTGAAACCGACTATCCAACTACCTAACTACTCAACAGCTCGACTATAATTTAATACTAGCCAGATATACTCCAAATATGTGTATGTATATATTGGTGTATATATATATGTGTGTGTGTAAGTCTAAACTTGATTTCAAAGTTAAACCAACCTTAACCAACATTTATAGACATCAAACGTAGCAAAAACTATGCGGCGTAAAGAAGCGAAACAGCAGCAACGAAAACAAATTTAAAACCAAAATTCACAGAAATAAAAACAAACAGGTCTAAGTACAAGCATTAATGATATGATAGACTAACTAATACTCTATATTTTTATAAGTTTTATTATGCAATTTGTGCTCAAAGGAAAAATGATTTGTATATTTAAACTTTACAAAAATGCAGCGCCATCTATTGCTAGGTTACAGCACTAACCCTATTTAAGTATAATTTTACAGGGTAATAAAAAACCACAAAAATGGCAAAGATTTTTATGCTTTTTATGCGTTTTTTGTTTGTGGACTTTTAGTTTTAAACTTGATTTGCAAAACAACAAAAAAAAATTGTTGCTTTGAAGGTGAAGTCTGTGTTATTGAGGTAGGCAGCAGCAGCGGCAACAACAGCAACAGCACCCGTTGAGTATAAAGTTGAGTACATGGAATCAACTCTGGCAACAATCAAAAGATGTAGCTAAAAGCAGTTGTTGCGGCTAATTAACCAACTGAAGCTGGTAATGAATGGAACAGACACAAAAAGAGGGACTGAGGTAGAGAGAGAAAGATAGAGAGAGTGTGTAGAAAGATAAGTTTAAAAAGGCCTTGAAGTTTTGGCAACATTGTGGAGAACGGAACAAGATTTTATTTTTTGCCTAAACTTAAAGAGAGTAAGAGAAAGGCAATAAAGAATGTGCTATAAAAACTGAAATCTTTTTCCTATACAAAGAGAGAGAGAGAGAGAGAGAGAGCAAGTTGCATGATAGATTTCAACATTATTTCTATTTTATGACCACTTTTAGTTTCAACTTTTATTGTACTAGATTTTTGTTATCAAACTCATAAACTGGCTACCACTTGAAGAGCGTTTCAGCCAATATATTAAATATTAAATCTGGTCAATTAAATATTTTAAAAGCCGTTCGCTAAATATCAACATTTACCCACACTTTGTGCTAGTTTAAAACTTTGTTTATATAGAATATAAAATTCTGAACGATGGCACTTTGACTGACAGTTGGTAGTTGATCCAAATAAATATTTGAAAATTGCTTAAATAGAAAAAAAAAATTATAATAATAGTTTAAAATGTAAAATTTAAAATGCAACACTGTCAAAAGACAAAGTTTTGTTGCAACAAAGGAATCATTAAGCAAAAAGGGTTGAAATGTTTGTGTTGTGTCTTAGGCAACAAATAGGCCAATTGCCCATAGCTAATGACTGTTCAAGTCAAAGACAATCAATTAACAAAAATATGGTTAGATTTTGGTCAGGTTACAAGACTGTCAGTAGGTTCACTTTGGGTTGTCTTAGGGATAATTAACTGTCGACGGGTACATCAGCTGCTTTGGTTCACATTACATGAATTATTTTTCTTGTTTCTTTTCTTTTTTGTGGTAGACACAGAAAATGTTTAGGTAAGCACCAAGTAATTAATATTTTCGACAAAGAGTTACCAATTCAAGAAGAAGAAGAAGAAAAAAAAAAGTAATAATAACAAAAATAATAATAATATATATATATATTAAATATAATGACTTGGGCCTTATCATATATCAAATTTGGTTTGTTTGCGATAAACAACACAAGATGCAAGAAGTTCAGTTGTTACATTGCTTTTGGGTGATTGACATGTGGCAAGTGGCAAGTGGTATGAAGCATGTAGCATGTAGCATGTAGCAAATAGCATGTGGCATGTGCTGGCAAAAAAAGTTATACGTGCGATTATCATAAGGCAGTCTGGGCGCGTCATTTGTGTAGGCGTAAAGCCATTACTTGTACCTGACAAAAAGCTGCCTGCGCTGGCCCAAACACAACAGGCAAAAGCTTATTGCTATGTTCTAGGTAGTTCTATTTATAGTTATTCATGCTATGAATATAGTATTTAAACATAATTAATCAGTTATATATAAGTAAAGTTTTGGACTTGACCTTGTACTAAGTTCCGTTATACTTTCAAATATATATCTATAACCTTCCCAATGAAAAACCTTAGCACTTTGTTCGATTGTTGGCCACAGGCAATCATCCGGAACTTATATGAATCATATTCTATTTAAGGTCTTTTAACTTGTGCGGCTTGTACCAATTTAGTTAGAATTATTTTTTAATTAAAAAAATTGCAAAAAAATAATTAATAAAAGTAGAAAAAAATAAAACCAGAAAGCAATTAAATTATAATTGTTTATTATGGCATAAAAATAGTTTGTACTTTTTTTTTATTTTTTATGTTAATTGCTGCGCTTTTGCTTTCCGCAACAAAAACTCTTTACAAACAAAATAAACTTTTAGCCAAGTCTTTTGTTTACATCTTTCACTCTCTCTCTCCCTTTTTTTCTTTTAAATCCTTCTCTCCCCCACTACCTCCTTCCTTTGATATTCATACGGCATTCGCTGTGTCTCATTAAAACTGCATTAAAATAGGCAGCTTATTTATTAGCCTTTAACATGTGATGAGGCAGGTTTCAGGCTGGTGACTCGCATCTCTCATTGATACTAATACCCTGTAAGTAAGTGTTAAATATATAGGGTATAATGTGGCAAATAATATATATATTTCGTACAGCAATTTTTTATGTTTCAATTAAATTAAATTATTTCCTTTCTGTCTTCTTTTGCCCTCTCTTTACTTTAGCAAATCTTTTTTTATTGTATTTCCTCAGTGCGTGCATTTTCCTTTGGCTGCCATTTTTACAATTTTTCTTTTACTGCATTCAACGTTGCTGTTGTTGTTGTTGTTGTTGTTGTTGCACTGCTTTGCAGCTGTTTTGTGTCTTTCACTTGTGCTAAAATTTAATGAAAATGATTTTCAGTCTTTCCATTTATCTCTCTGTCTGTCTGTCTGTCTGTCTGTGTGTCTGCTTGTCTATTTGCTGCTTCTTGTTCGTTGCTTCTTCTTCTTATTTTTTTGGGCGTGGGCGTTGCAAGTTTTTATTGCAATTAAACATGCAATTTGGGGCCAGTCGTCGTCGTAAACCAAAAGGTGCAGTTCTGCCCCAACTTTGTTGTAATTGCCAGAAATAAAATGCTCCAGCTACAGCTACAACTACAACTACAGCTCCAGCTCCAGCTCATATGCATTAAGTTAACTTTATGGATACATATGTTAGTTTTGTAATTTTACTTTCTTTGTGTAAATAATTATGGCAACTTACGAAATGAAAGTCATTTTTTTTTTTATGAATTTCCACAGTTGAATCAACAATCAAATTTTCAACTGATGAGTAATCATTTTATTTTTTCGGAGATTCCATTTCGATGGCGGACAATAAACTTTACGCCTCATGGCGTAATATGAGAATGTATCTAGTCGAATATTATGACGTCATAGTGTTATTATAGTATATAGTATAGAAAATACAGTAGCTGCTACTGTTATGTTTGATATTGACGTGCAACAGATCTGACGCATGACAAACCCAAAAAAAAACACAAAACAGTTCATTGTCTTCGCTCTACAGTTTATTGCACTTAATTAATACAACGTCAGAGTAGAACGCAACGTGTCTTCTGCTGGGATTCTACAGAAGAAACAAACTGATCTGTCTGAATGTTTGCTTATATCTGGTCAACACCTACCAGATTTAGCTACAAATACAGATTGCCACAGATAATGAATTATTAGCAAAAGCAAAGGCAAAAGGCAAAAGTATCTGCCGGATATTAGCAAAAGATACAACAAACAAGCAACTAAAGCGACAACATGTGTCTCGTCATGGACACTCGCACAGGAGTCAGTCCCTCACTCTCTCTCTCTCTCTATAAATATATATATATATACATGTTATATAGCCATATACAGTTCCCTAGAAGTCGAACACATCACAAGGGTTGTGCTGTTCGTTTGACTTCTACTCTATATGAATCACAGCATTTGCTCCTTCTATATTCTTTTCTTATTCATGCTTGCTGTGTTGCAATGTTGCATGGCAAATTTAATTTCTAAATTGCAGCTGTTGTCGTCATCAGCAACAGAAGGCATCAATTCTGCTCATTTCATATCATTTCATTTGGCGTCTCTCATAATAATCTATGCAATGCCATCAACAATTCATTTCAAAGCTGAAGCAGACTTTTCCTTTGCATTACGTATACGACACGTGTGTTGCAACTAACCTACGCAATGCTATATGTAATTCCTTTTCCAAGAAATTGAAATTTTAATATATATCAAACTGTTGCTAAGTTAAAACTTATTACAAATAAATTGTGAAGCATTTCATTTGTCTTTGTTCTAAAGTTCTTTGTTTGACATTTCGTTTTGCAATTATAAGAAAGGATCTTATATTATATAAGTATATACATATGTATACTCTTGAGTAACCAATTAAGTTTAAGAATTCCAGGAAAAACTTAGCATGTCAGACACTTGCTAGGTGTGTGTGTGTGTGTGTCTTGTATGCTTTGTGTGTTGTGTTGTGTCAATTGAGAAATTTATTAGCTTTTCTAGCTTGAAGTTGTCTTCAATCAACAGAGACCTTTCAAGGATTTCAATGAAATTTTCACAGATTGATTGTTAGCTCTTAGAGGTGCAGGGCAACAGTGAGTCGGAGGAGGTGGGGGGTGGCTGAAGACTATATAAAAATAAACACTAGAGCATATAAAATGAAAAACGTCGTGTAAATCTCTTGTATTAGCAAAACATCATGTTTCACTGAAAATGGCACGCACTGTAAAATATGCTAAGTAGAAGTTTGCCTTCAGTTGTTGACTGACATTGGCAGTCTGGCTGGATCAGCGGAGAGTGTGGGGGCAGCGGCATGGCAACACAACAACAGAAAGTAACAAGCACGAGAAAGCGAATGGTATAAACAAGCGTTACGAGTATGAAGCCAAGCAAGGACATCATCAAATTGACACAGCATCAGCCCACGCGCATTGTACACTGGTACAAAAGCTATTTACATAATACAAATAACAATAAATACTCTAGTTGTTACTCCTAAACTATAGCTATATAGACCATATAGTGATTTTATTATATAGAGTTTTGTTTTACGACAGTTTTGAGCCACTGTGCAACGTGTTGGCACTTGTAGATTTAGTTGTCGTTGTTGCTATAAACGTTGTTAACATTATTGCTGTTGTTGTTGTTGTTGCTGCTGCTGCTGTTGGTGTTGTTTTGTATTGGTTTTGTATACAACGTGTTGAGCCTGAACCTTAATTTATGCCACTCATCGTTGCCATCGTCATCGCCATCGCCTGTTGTTATGCTCATTCATTGAATTCATCTTCGTCTGTGTATGCCAAAGGATTTTTTTGGGTCTCACCTTTTGCCTTGGATTGCTCGTTGTCAGGCGGCTGCTGCTGCTGCTGTTGTTTGCTGATATTTTTTTCATCTTCTTATTGTTGTTGTTATTGTTGTTGTTATTGTTGTTGTTATTTGCTGCCATTTGCCTTTTTCTGCGCTTTGTCACATTATATTTTCTATGAAAAATTTTTCATTTTTCATATTCATATTTTATACTCGAGCTTCAACCCAACCATTCCCCTGCCCCTTTGGATATATCAATTGGGTTTTTATGCAGCGACTCGCTTTATGATAATTTTTATGGCTTATTGTGTTTGATTACACGTGTAGAGACGCCAAAACATCAACAACATCAACAACAACAGCAACAACAAAAACAAAAACAACAAAAACAACGCCAATTACAATTGAGAATAATAAAAACAACAAATTTGTCTGGCCATTTGTTGGTTTCTTTCTTTCTTAACCGTTGTGAGAGAGTTTCTTTTTGAACTTTGAAGGTTTTCCTTTTCTTTAACTTAAAAATATTATATTAAGTTGCAATTTTTATTATCAAAAGAATAACTAATTAAATTCTTCTAATTTCTTTATCATTTCAGGTATGTATTAAAAGGAAACTTATCTAAATGAAAATCTATACAAAATATATGTAAGTTTTTGCCTCATAGAGGTTAATCGATTACTGGATAAACATCATTATCATTTTAGTTGCTTCATTATTGTATTAACATAACACATTATAATACACACGATTCCCAATCAATCAATTAAGCCTTGTTTGATCTGAATATATGGCATATTATTGCTATGACATCATACTTTGAGTCTGAAAGACTGAGCATTAAAGAGTGCTAATCATTTCCGATATATATATATATATAAAGAGTAGAATAAAGTCTCACTATATTTAGATATATATATAGATTCTTTATCAATTAAAAAAATAGCTCATACTTTCCTTGTTTAACTCTTTGATATCTTTAAGCCAAAATCAACTTTAATTTTACTGTAAACTTTAACTTTAAAAGCAATTTGTGTCATTAGAACTAGTTTCACAACATTTGTAATAAATTCTGCTTATTTTTTTTTTAAGCCAGAGCTAGCAGAGTCTTAACTGTTCCATTTGGTAGTTATCAAACGATAAATCTTATATGGCATTTCCGTTTTTCATTAAATTATTGGCAATAAGGAGTCGTATTATATATCTTTTTTGTTCTTGTTGTTGTTGTTGCTGTTGCTGTTGCTGTTGTAACCTCTCTACTACTCTCTGTTAGCCACGACAGCTTTTATTAAAAAACTTGCTCGTTCAATGCAAAAGCCAATAAGAGAACAACTGCAACAACAATAGCAGCAACAACAGCAGCGACAGCAACAACAAGAAGAACAAAACATCAAAACGACAATATTTGTATTTGCTGTGGATTTATGGCGGTTGAATATCTCGAGAAACTTTTTTAACTATACGTAGTATAAAACTACGCATACAGTTGTCCATCTCTCTCTCTCTCTCTCTCTCTATCAGTCTTGCTCTCGCTCATTCTCTCACACACATATAAATATATACAGAGCTATACACTCGTATTACTCCACTCAACGCCTTACGCCTCATACATACATATATATATAGTATATTGTATATTGTATATTACGTTGCAAACACAGAGTGAGCGCAGCTGTTCCATTTACCACAACGTTCCGCGAGAACGTTTCTTGGCGCTTTTGGAGCTGCGAACGAAAACTGCGACGCAATTCTATGGCGCTGAACTGTACAGTGGAGGACATTGACATTTTGCATTTTCGTTTCGTTAGCATTTTTCGTTTGTGTTTCGCTACATTCAAAGAGAGCTGGCTGGCTGGCTGGCAGCAACGTGTTGAAAAGAAACAACTTTTTAGCCACTGCTTCTAGTTTATGTGCTTTTGCTTTTGCTTTTGCTTCTGCCTCTACGTCTGCTTCTTCTTAATATTATTATATTCTTGTTCTTTTTATACTTGTTGTTGTTGTGCTCATACGTTTCGCTATTGGAGCTCATTAAAGTTGTGATAATGGGCGACGGTTCTCATGTTCTCACTTCAAAATTCTTGACAGTTTTATGGAGCATTCACCAGCCAGCTACTACTAGCAGCTCATGTGAGTGGGATTTTGTTTAAAGTTTAAGTTGTTAAAAATAATCCTAACCATAAAAATAGGGATTTGGTTATAACCTTAAACAGATCATATTATCATGCTTTACAATTCATATAAAGATAAAACCCAAAAATAAAATCACACACAAAAAATATTCAATTATACTTAACTGTGGGTAGCTCTTAACAAAAAAATAATAAATTCAATTTTTTTATAGTTTTTTTTTTTTTTTTTTCTTAAATTACTTCTCATACAATGTTTTTGTGCAGCCATTAATTGCTTTCATTTCCATTGAGACCCCACAATTCAATTGAGGCTGGTGTGAAAAATTCTATATGTATATAATAATTTAATATAAGATTGAACTAGTTTTCGCAAGTTTTTGATCATAAATCTTGTAGAATTCATTAAAAAGTCTTTTTTCGCTATGATTCTAATTGGAATGCTGAAAGCTTTATGCACAGATTGTGCGCCTAGAAGAATTGAATTTTGAATCTTTTGAGTATTCTGTGTAAGTGGCTTTTAATTAGTTCGAACTACGTATTTATTGTCTTTTGATGTTTGCCATTAAAAATGTATGTATTCACATACACACACACACACAGTCATACATACATATACACATAATTTTCATACATAATAAACACATATATATATATATAGTATATGTATATTTGATTAGGTTTCTTGTGATAAGGTTATCATCAAAGTCAAAACAGTCAGTTTTTTTTTAGGTATAGACCAATTCTAAATACATTTAGTAGATAGACTCAAATGTTCGAAATTAAACAAAAATTATTCATTTATATAATAATTCTATTTTGGTATTTATGAGGAAAACTTAAACCTCTTTATCTATATTTCAACTTCAATTTTCCCCATTTCAATATATGTTTATTTAGATATATATATTTATTTTATCTCCATTTGACTTCCATTTTTATATACAAAATGACATTCAGCTGTCCTCTTATTCATCCCATTGCCAAAGTTTACCAAGTAAACATCTCCATTTCCGTCAGCTAGGACTAGGGTTGCCAACTTTTTTTACTATATGAAAAATATATTATTACCTGTAACGAATAATGTATAGTATTTAGGAAAAATGAACGGTATTTTATTAATAAAATTAAAATAAAAATATATTTATAATTAAAATGGAAAAAGAACTCATTTTTATCAAAACTAATTGTAGCCTTGTTTCATTCTTCTCGCCAATTTCTATTGCTTACTAAATATAATTTTAATATAATACATGTATATAATAATGTTTTTAGCAGTGTGGCAACCCTAAAATTGATTCACAACTTCGTCTTTGTTCCCATTCATATATTTTAGGAAAGGGAGAAGCGCTTCCTTAAAGCTTGTTTTTACTTTTCTATTCCAAAAAAAATATTATATTATATTGCTGATTTTTAGTGCGAACTTCGTTAACAAAATCTTAAATTAAATTTAAAATTAACAATTAATTTGTTATGAATAAATTATTACTGTTAGCCAAATAATAAATAAAAGCAATTGAAGTTGAGGTCGTAGTCGAATTTGAAAGCAAATAATATAATGGAAATGGAATTTGAATTGGAGATAGTCGCTTCCAAAGCTAACCAGATCCAACTGGATGTTAAGAAACTTAATCAAAATGATTCCAATATGAAGAAAGAAGGCGGCAGTACTGACAATATTATTAAGGATAATATGTCAGTCTAAAAGGATAATCCAGAGATATGTGGTTCTGGAAAACAGATTACAATTGAGAACAGAAACTACAGCGGTGGGTCTATTAAATGTAAGTCTTACCACACTGGAAGCTCTTCGCAAATTGCCCAATTTGAAGAGTTTGGTGTTATTGTACAATAGAATTTAAAATTACCTTAATTATATGATGACCTATATAACTCTACAAGGTTTTAGTTTATCTAGTAATAGAATTCAAGATTTCGAAACATTAAGAACAATTCAAAAATCTAATTGAATTGAATATTTTTTAATAATGATGTGACTAAAATTGAAAATTATCATACGAAAATCTTGAAGATGTTACCATCCTAATGAGGTTAAGAATTCTGGAGATGATATTGAAGAATCGGATAGTGTTGTAATTGAATCAATCGCATCGTTCAATATCGATGTTGACGATGCTGAAAAACCGGAATCAAGAGAAAAATTAGATAATAATTCTATCTAACTATAACTGTATTGCGTTCTTGCGTTGTACAAATAAGAAAATCAAAGTAACAGGCATAAAGAGTTGGAGAATGACAAAGACTGAGAGAGAGTGCGAAAGAGAATCACTGAAAATTAATTACAATAAATACAAGGTGAAAAATAATTAGAAGAAATTAAAAGAGCGTGGAGTGTTGTCAACGATGTTGTCAGATCTCTCACATACACACACACACACACACACCAACACACCAACACACCAACACACACACACAATACTTTTGGGTTGGGGGAAGTTTTGGAACCCTATCCCAACCGGCGTTTTGACAGCAGAGCTGCGTCGGCGTCGTCGTTGTCATGAATGGGGCGGCTGACAATGAAACACACGCGCATACAGCCGTTCTACACACACACACATACAAACACACACGCAGCGAGCTATACGACACGGCGACAAAGCGACAAGCAGCTGTTTGGATTCTCAAGCATCGTAGGAAAGCTTTCACCGCAGCCCTTGGTCCAGGCACAAGAAACAAAAACAATATCAAAACGTTGCAATGCTTAATAATTTCTTGAGTGTTTATGCACACACACACGCACACAAAATACATATATATATATAAATACACATGCATATATATTGCCTTTTGTATTTGCGTGTCTTTGCAAAGACAAAATGACGCAAGCGACATGGCCACAATTCATACTAAAAGCAATTCAAGCATTCCACAAACTGATACTGAGTATGACAGCAAAAGAGAGAGAGTGGGAGAGAGAGGGCGCTCTAGAGACCAACGACAGAGAGAGAGAGAGAGTGTGGTAAAGAGAGTCAGAGCATAACATTTTAAATGCGCTCACGAACTGCTCTGCTAATTGGAGCAAAACAAACACAAACAAATGGCAATGGGTCGAGCCATGTGTTTCATTTCCAAAACGTTTCGCATTCGTTTCATTGTTGACGTACTTTAGAGCCTCCAAACGCTGTCAGTTGATTTTTTTTTTGTTTTTGTTTTTTTTTTTCTTTTTATTTTACTTACTTTTTCTTTGTCTGCTTTTGCTCTTATTCCTGTAGGTGTTGTAAGGTAGGTCGTTGGTGCAGGAGATGCGCTGCTTTATATGCTGCTGTCTACTGTGTCCTTACACAACTGTAAATGTAATGTGCCAGGATTTAATGCTGCAGTGTTCAGCATTTAGTACTGTGTCTCTTCTTTGTTTGTTTTTTATGTCATTCGCATAGTTCTATAGCCCCAGCTGCATTATTGCAATCTCTCGCGCTCTCTCTCTCTCTCTCGCTCTATCTCTCTTTTACATACACACAGAGGCACTCTCACTGCCTTGCCCCCTGCTTATCTGACCGTATTGATCTTGTTACAGTTTAAAAATGTGTGCAATTTGTTTGTCTGACGCAGACGCGACGTATTTTTTTTGCTTCTTATTATTATTTTGTGCTTTTGCCTGTTTGCTGCGGCTGCTGCGCTGCTTTTGTTTTGCTTCTTTTTTGGTGCTGCCTATTACGTCACATGGCTGTTTGCTTTTGTGTCTCTATGTGTGTGTGTGTGTGTGTGTATGTGTGTGTGGCTGTTATTGTTTGTGCCTAATTGTTGTTGCTTTTGTTATTTGCTGCATTTTTTTTTTTGGGTGTTGCTGTTTATTGCCTTGCATTAGTTTAAGGAAATTGATTGACTTTGTACTTGATATATCGATAATATATACATATATATCAAATATATATATATACGGTTTTAGCCAAGTAATTGTTAGCTGCAGTTTATCAATTGAAAGGTGTTAAATCTTTGCATGAATATTCAAGCTCAGTTTCAGCAACTTCTGTAGAATTTCTTAACTTCAAGGCAAAGCACATTAATTTCCTGCCAAAAATTATAGTTCCTCGTAACTACTCATACACACACACACACATACAATAACAACTTGTACAAAATGTAGAAACACGCAATGAAAGCAAACAGCAAACACTAACAACAACAACAACAACAACAACAATAATAACAGCAACAAATACCTATTAAAGTCTACCTTAAACTTTAGCTAATCCACACACGTAACATGCTGTCCCCCACCGCAGTTTATTTCAGCTTTTCAAGTTGAACTTTATCGACAGGAAACTTCATTATAAACGACATTGGCACACAGACATAAACACGCGCACACAGACACACATAGGCGCACCTACAACTACTACAACGCACGACAAGCTTTCGTAGTCGTTTCTGTTGTTGTACTAGTTGTTGTTGTTGTCGTTGTCGTCGTCGTCGTGTCTAACGGCAAATACAGCAAAGTTAACTACAAACTGTGGAACAGCCTATAGAGAGTCAGAGTTGGAGTTGGAGTTGAAGTCGTACTGTATGTTTGTGTTGGTGTTGTACTCGCAGCCCTCGTGGCCGCTTAACTGTGCGAAGCGAAACGTGCAGCGTCTAGGCGCATGAAGTTGTTGGGGAGTTGAAAATAACTGAAAAAAGAGAGAAACGACAGAAGGAAAGAGAAATAGGTAACGAAAAAAAAAATTAAAGTAAAAACATGCCTAACATTGCAACGTGACCATCGACGTTGCCTGCACTTGTAACATGTTGTAATGCTGTTGCTGTTGTTGCTGTTGCTGTTGCTGTTGTTGCTGTTGCTGTTGTTGCTGTTGCTGTTGTTGCTATGTAGCTGTAAACTCGTTCGAGTTGCATGCAACGTACAACGAGAGTGTGGCAGCCAAAGCGTTAGAGTAGGCCAATGATGAGTTAGAAAAAAGAAGAAATAAAAAAAATTTATAATAGCGCTTCAAAAAAAAACTGGATTAGAGACCTGCAAAAGCAACAGCAAATAGCAAAAACAACACCAACAACAACAGCAACAACAACAACAGCAAAAACAGCAACAACCAGAGTAATTTTAGAGGCAAAAGCCAGACTTTAATTTACACTGGAGCAACTTGTGATTAAAACTTTGAATTAAGCCTATGAAATTTATGAAAATTGATTTTAAAATTGAATTCATTATTTTTAATTGCATTTTAATCACAAAAATTATACAGTAAACGTTATTTGAGGGGTTCGACTATCAAAAGTTAACTCTCGATAGTTGCACATACTTAATAGTTGCAACAAAGTGAATGTTGTCAGTTTTAATAATTGCAACATTTTCTGTATTGGTGGTACGCTTCTTTCTTGTATCTCCTTGAGTATCCCAAGTTTAAATTGTAAATTATAGATCTATTATTAAATAATTAATATTTAAATAAAATTATAATTAAATATAAAATAAAATATAATATTATTTGATTAAAAATATAATGTTAAACTTCATTTTCATTTGAAGAAAAATAATAAATTAATCATTTTTAATTCTTGTAAATTTGTATGAAGCAAATAAAAAGCTGAAACTGAATCTTGCACTGAGCTTCGTGTTTATTGCATGCAAGCATTTAACTATATACAGTATATCTAAAGATTAAGCATACTCAATGTATATTATATACAGTATATCCTATATGTATTTGCTCTATCTGCTTTTCGTACGAATTTTCCTTACTAAAACTAACTGCAAATTGTATCTAGCCTCATCCTTTACTACCTTCGTTAATGTTCTACTTTCTAGTCAATATTTCTATATTTAAGTTTATCAATTAACAATTTTTATTGCTGTGCTTTTTCATAAGATATTTGTTACATTCCGTGCTCGCAGTTTTGTACCACTGTGCACACGTCATCAGCTGCAAGGCAGCCGCCCAAAAGCCGTAACAGAAAATATACATTGCGTCTCAGTTGTTGCTGTTGTTGTTGTTGTTGCTTTGCTTTATTGCCTCGTCTGCTTTTGCTGCATATGTATGTTTATATGTATGTATATTTTGTTTGTTGTTTTTGTTTTGTGCGCTGCTGCTTCTTCTTCATGTTATTGGCACGTTTTTATATTGCTGCTCGACGCTGCTGTTGCTGTTGCCATTGTTGCTGTTGCTGTTACTGTTGCTGTTGTTGTGAAATAGGCAAAAGTAGTGAAAACTTGTTTTTTACATGCTTCGCTGCTAACTGTTGTTGTTGTTGCTGTTGTTTCTGTTGTTGTTGTTGTCGACTTTGAAGTTTAACTACTTTTAGAGGCAAGCAGCGAGCAACTTCTTCTTGTTGTTGTTGCTGTTTTGTATTTTTTGTTGCATTTTATGGCGTCTGCTGTTGTTGTTGTTGCTGTTATTGCTTTTGCCTTATCCTTTAGCCAATGACGCCCAGACCTGCTCCCACCTGCTGGCTAATAACACCTTCCCGATCCGCCATACACCCCTCCGTGCCTCATCTTGTTTGTTGTCTCGCTGAAGTTGCAGAGTAGGTCAGGAATGCAACAAAAGTTGTTGCAGTTGTGCACGTTGTTGTTGCTGCTGTTGTGGCTGTCTTGTTGAACAAGGCTAAAAGCTGCAGCACCAGCAACAGCAGCAGCAACAACAGCAACAACAAGACGTCGCGCCCACTTAGCAACTGCAACTTGAAAATATTTTTTTTTCAATGTTGTTGTTGTTGTTGTTGCTGTTGGTTTGTTTGCTGTTACAGCGCCTTGGCTTGATATACGGTACATTTTTTTTTTGCGCTGTTCATAAGCATTTTTTTTTGCTTACCGTTAGAAGCCGCTAAAGTTGCTCGCTTGAGTTGGCTAACAACTTCTTAGACTTCTCTTTTATATTTAAAACTTAAGCAAATGCCTCAAATCGATTCACTCACTGACTGACTGACTGACTGACTGACTAACTGACAAAAATGTTGTCTGTCAGTTTTGCTAGTTTCTGTTGCATTTGTTGCTGTTGCTTCGTTGTCATGTCATGTCATAAAATTAAATTAACATTTAGTTTCGGATTTACTTTATATCCTAGATATTATCCTTGACAGTTGACACTTTTGACATTTGAAATGAAAGTGCAAATATTTTAGACAACAGACAAAAGCCAAATAGAACTAAAACTATTTTCAATATGGCCTTAACTAAAATTCCTTTATTTTATGGCTTAAACCAAAGGAACAATGCAAAATTCTATACACAATTTACCAAGGATTCTTTACACGTTGCCAAAGGATTTATATGATCCTAGAATAGAGAACTTTACTGAGAAGTCTTTAAAATAGTTTCCAAATAGATTTTTAACCAACAAGTTAATCATATTTTGAGCCAAAGTACTTAATTTAGCCAAATAACTTAACTGTTTTGATTGAGCAATAAATGAATCTATATATAGGAAATATTATCAGTATTGCAAGAGATTTTAAATTAAGTCTAAGTGAACAATGGAGAGTTATAGATAGTTTATTTATATTAAACAGTTACTTAATTATCTTTAGAATAGAATAATAGAATATTCCTTACATAATTCTATATTATTTTCTGACTTATTCTACATTTAACTTTATTTTATTTTCTATCAGTAAAAGTTTAAATTTATCTCTTGTTATTGAGGAGTTAATCTTTATTTTCTTTGCTTATTTTTACAACTTTTGCAGTCGCTTTATAGTAATAAAGAATAAAAACAAAAATTTATTTAAAATAATATATATATAATAGTTCTAAAGGTCAAATAAGAAGCTCTATAAATAACTTTTAATAATTATAATAAACAAATAATAAACAACAAATTAAAAAGAGAAAAAATAAAATAAAAATAAAAGTTATCTATCGATTGATTTCTAAAAATATAATAAATAAATAGTTTAAAGAAAAGTTTGATATTAATAAAAAATTATTACTTTATATATATATAAAATTAATTAATAATATATTTACAAAATATTTTTTTATATATACCAGTTCCAATCAGAATATATGTACTAAGTTTCAATTGGAAATTGTGAACAATTTTAGCAGCTGCACAAGGACTTTAGTTGCAAGTTTAACTTTCATATAACTATTAACTGCAAGTTTAACTTGCATATAAATTTCAATTGCAATTTCCTGTTTCATTCATAAGTTTTTCATTTAACTAAGATTCTTAACAGTCGCTTTTAAATGTTGTTTTAACTATCAACATTGGTAACTGCTAACTAAGTTGGGTTACAGTTTGACAGATCATTAGAGAAAAAGAAAACCAGTTATATTATTATATAGATATATTTCTAGCTAATTAACTGGTTGCAAACTAACCGTATGACACATAATCATTAGCATCATTATCATCATTATCATCATTATAATCCCCATAAAGATTGAAGTCACAACTTTTTTTTCCTATAATATTTTTTCTTGGGGACAATAAAAATTTACAGTTGAATCAAGAGACGTTTTGTGCTTTTGTTTAATAATAATTCCAGCATGAGATGTACATAATAATTGCAATAAACATGCAACATCTATATGTATCTCATACATATATATATCTATATCTGTTTATATATATATATATATGCTTATGTATCTGTCAGTTAGCTGTATCTATAATTTAGTTGCCTGCCAGCGAATAGTCGCTGGTAATTAGCAAAACTAATTAATGCTGCTCAAAATGTATGCCATGTATCTTTATGCATTCACACATATGTGTGTGTGTGTGTGTAGCTAACACAGCAACTCTCTAATATTAACAACATTGGGAGGTGTTGCTTGCCGCTGGGCACCGTTAAGTTGTTGCTGCTGTGAAACACATTTTAAAGCAGCTTCCACTTGCAGGCCACAAAATAATGGGCTCAAATGAGCGGAAATTACTATGAAGACCTTCATATTATAATAAAGATATATACTATATATATGTTATACATGAAAAATCAGACAAAAGTTGGCCAAAAAATTGTATAAGAAACTATCAAATTTAAGCGTTAACTTCAAGTAGAATTGTTACTCTCAATTAAGGACCTTATTTGCTATACTTATAGATTGTATATATAGATATAGATTATAGATTGTATTATAGATTGTATACTACACTTTAGATTGATAAAAGAAATCAATATTTATAAGCACATTCCAGCCACATATTTAATATACTTCATGCAGCAGTTGATTACAGGAGTCTCAGACAAGTTGCAGGCATTAAATTGTGGCACATCTGTGTATGTCTAGAGGTTAACAGCGCCTGTGGATAGACTACACGCAGCCAAGTTCGAAACGTGTCCTTGATCAGCTGCCGTGCAATTGCTTTGCTCTCGTTATACGCTGCCATTACCAAATGATTCAAGTACGTGCGTAATTTGTACCAAAAAAAAGAAGAACGAAAACAGATGAAGAAGTGGGTGCAGAAGGAGGAAAAGCAGTGGAAAAGCGCAAAGCTGATTCTTGCTACAAAACAAAAACTTTGCATAAGCTGCGCTGCTTGAGCAAAGTGAAAGGACCCGAAGGAGTCGCAGCAGCAAAGACAAGCAAAATGAAAAAAAAAGGAACAACATCTTTGAAAGGTTTTGTGCAAATTTTCTATTACGCCTTTCCTTTTTGGCAATGCCGCGGCCTCAAGTTCAAGGTTGTCTCAGCTGCTGTGCTCAGTCTCTCTCTCTCTCTCTCTCTAGCAGGTTATCCTTTGCCTGTACACACTCTCTCTCGCGCGCGCTGTGCTCAACCCGTAAGCTTTTTTGGGCGTGAATTTTTACGCTATGCTTTTGGAGGATGTGACATGGGCTTTCATTTTTCCTTTTGTTGTTGCTGTTAAAGCCAATTTTGTTTCTTTCTTCTTTTTGGGTGTTGTCGCCATTGCTGCTTTTGACGTCTCTGTCTCTGTCGCTGCCGCTGCCACTGCCGCAGCTGACATACGCCTGGCTTAAGGTTATTTACCCAACGCGTAGAATACGTTGAACTTGAATTTTTATTGTTTGACAAGTTTTTTGTACCCGAAATGTAATTGTCGTGTGGGTGGTTGGGCGTACTATGGGGTGGTAGCTTTTGCTGCTGTTGTTGCTGCTGCTGCTGCTGCGGCTTTGCCAACTGCCAATTGACCCCCATTCAGAGACGATTATTACGTTAAACATATTTTCCACATATTTATTTTGAAATAGATGGCATCAAAATTATCCAATTTCAACCCTATATATAATTCTTTTTATCGTCTCTTTCTACTACTTGTTCTTTGCATTACAAGTATTATATAATGTACTACTGTTATACGTTAAACTGTTATATGTTTACAGTTACAGCTTAGCTGATTAACTTCAGCTCTTTATAACTTAATGAAAATGTGTAAAAAGTGTCAAATTAAGCTATAAAAATGTTTGTAAATTAAAGCAGAAATCATTTGAGGTTATATAAAGCATATATATATACCTGATCTATCAATGGATTTATATTAAAGTTATACATTGTTATACTTTATACATCTACTATTAAGCGTCAGAGATTTCGATGACATAACTCGAAATTTCAATCAGTTCTTGACCAAGTTTAGATAAGTTTAAAGCTAAACAGTGTTATTATCGTTGAAGACTACTAATTGGTTGCCCAATTAGGCTAATCCTGTTTGACGCCTAAAAGCTGACCGCAGTTTTTAATTAAGAAAATAAAAGCAACGATAAGAAAAGCAAATCATTTTTGTTATTGCACGTAGACAGACCGCAGAGAGAACAATAACAAAAACAACTTGAAGAAGAGAGAATATAATAAAATGGCAAAGCGAAAATAATTTGCGGCGAGAAAACAACAGTTAACAGTTAACAGTTAACAACAAATAAAAGGCGAATCAAAAGCAAATGTGTTACGCATGCGGCGATAACAAGAGCAACAGCAACAACAACAATAAGTAAAAGCAATGAAGAACAGTAGCAATAATAATAATAACAATAATGAGAAGGAGCAGAAGATGGTTAAGTAGTAGTAAAGGGGGGAACAATAACAATAGCAACAACAACAACAACAACAAGCAAAAGAGCAGGCAACAAATCGAAAAGCGCTTTTTGACAGTTGAACGTCCGCAGGTCCTGAGTTCATTCACCGTTGAAACCAAAATCAAGATACAAAAAAAAAACAAAAAAAACGTTGACGGCAGCGGTAAACTTAACGCTGGCAGCGACGCCGGCGTACGTGCTGCATACGTAAGACGCAGGCAGCATGCGATGCGACGTAAAGCAAAAGACGTGAACAAAAACAAAAATAAAAATAATACCAACAAAATACAAAATAATAAGAACAAATGAAACAAATGCAAAAACAAACAACAACAACAACAACAACAACGCGAACAATACGCGCGCCTCGAAGCTTTCAACGCACTTTTAAGGTGGGCGAGCAACAACAGAGAGAGCAAGACAAAGCCAGAGAGAGAGAGAGCGCTTATGAACATCATTGAGCGGTTGGCAGTGCGAGTGAGTGAGGCTTCATTTGAGAGGGAGTTAAAGTGTAAGTGTTATCTATGTGTGTGTGTGTGTGTGTGTGTGAGTGAAATGTATGCAAATAAAATGCGTATGCGAGGCTGAAGTGGGTTAATAATAATACAAAAAAAAGTACAAATACAAAAATAAAAGAAGAGAATATAAAAACAAGAATAAACAGCAGGCAGCGTGGCAAAACACTCGAAAAAGGAAAAGATCGAAGGACAAGAGTGCATTGACCGAGGCTGGTCACACTTAAAAACGATAACAAATGGCTTCAATAATAGTTGGCAAATTTATGAAAATAAGAGAAAAAATACACATTTAGGCACAGCTCAAGGGTCCATCCACAATGCCTAAAAGCAGACAGCGAACTTTATAAACCACACACACGCATACACTTATAAATAAACATATTAACACACACACACAAGCACATGGGTAACCGCCGCAGTTGATTTATAGAATTGCTTGCTCGACTTTTTATCTGATGCTTGTCTTTTCTAACCACAAAAGAGTGCTTCAATGTGTGGGTAGCTGTATGTGTGTGTGTGTGTGTGTGTGGGAGTATGTGCTCAGCTCAAAGTATAAAACGTGGGAGCGAATCTAAAATTGTTTTGATAAGAAATTATGGGAAAAAACTCAACACAAAAAAAAAAGAAACAATAAATCCTTTTGCATATGAAATTCTATAAATTATATCCCATTTTTCATATATAGCAACGATATATATAAACTAATATATATATATAAATTTCATATATATTTATAAACATATATATCTTAAACTATTTTTGGTATAAACTGTCAGAGCTGTGGCTAGCTGTCGCCACTTAAAGTATTTGCTCAAAGTTAAGAAGGACTTTTGGCTTGACACGTGCAATGGTTACACGCTGTTTGTATGCATATTTAAAGGACAGACATTGTCCTTAATTAAACAATAAGCAAGCAAAACAAAAAGGACATTGAACAATGGTATAACACAATCATCAAGTAAGTTTGCTGTCTGTCAATCAAACAGGACAAGCAAATCGCAGAACATTTTGAACTAGCAATAGCAGCATGTCAGCAGGGATAATAGAGAGTAGAGAGTGTGTGATTGCAGAGGGGGGAATGAAGGTTACAAGGACATTGTACAATGAAACGACACTCACATGTCAGTGATAAATGAACAGTTTATTAAATTACCACGTACCCAAATAGAAATCAACAAAAGCAAAAGAAAAGGATCAAAAGAGACAGAAGAGACAGTGCGTAAAGCATAAACTGGCCTTAGCGTTGATTTATTGTACAGGAAAGTGCTCCAAATGGGTACAAATGAGCCTCCATATAGGTGACATGTAGCCCCAACACTAGGGGACAGTGCTGAGTGATTGGTGCTGGCGTTGGTCCGGGCAACTGTCGCTGAGAGGTTGACGCTTGTGACAAATGTTGGCAGGGAGCAGGACACAAAAAAGTAGAGAATTACAAGGAATATGCCTTGACCTGCTATAAGGATATGGTAAATTTGATGTTACTCAAAAATTATAGAGTAAAATATGAAATATCATAATTCATGGAACAAAATATAGTTTAAGTTAAACTAATTGAGCTGCTTGAGTTACATTTTCTTCCTTAGAAATGTGGCAAAGTGGAAAAGTTCAATTAAAATGAAATTAGCCTCAATTTGGTAAACGTTTTTCTCGAAGAAAAAGCACTTTAATTTTAATATAGTTTGTCCTTTAGGTTTCCTTCAACCAGAACTCAACTCTTACTGCTCAGCATTTCTGCAATTCCTTTGAACTTCTCTTCTGCCATTTTACTACCAAATTGGTATTGGAAACATTTGCTTATCTTGGTCTATGACGTGGCCATAATCGAACAGGAACTCAAGAAATTATTGTGCAGTAGCCATTGACGTGCGACTATCAAAATAATATGAAATATAAATATTACCAAAATATAAAAAAAAAGAATGTTTAATGTAGGCAGCAAAACTAACGACCAACCAACTAAATAACTGGCCGAAGTAAACCAGTCCAAGTCCGTTTCGACGTCTTTTTCAGTTTCAGTTTTGCTGCTCGTTTTGTGTGTGTATATCTGTATATATATTGGTGTATTTGTGTGTGTGTGTGTTTCCTAGACGAGGTCTTTTTTTTTTGAAATGACGTCAACGCATAAATATAACTATTTTTATAAGCAAAAGAAGGAAACAACACAAAGAGAAAAAAAAATACAAGCATTCGACCAAAAAAAATAAAACCAAAAATTGCGTGTAATTGAGTGCAAGTGAGATGGCAATAAAAATGTCAATACCCTGTAATATTATATGCAGAAAATGGGTAGTTGAGCTTATTAGCTAATAGCTGAGTAGATTAGAATTTGGCATAAAGTTTTTATAGGGTATTTGGTAGTGCAAGAGTTTATTTTTCTTACCAATTGTAACTACCTGTTTTAGCTGGCTATGAAGTGAGTTTTGTGTCGCACACTTCATTAGTTGTGGCCCTTTCTTTGTAGGGTTCAATGAACCTGGAAACCAGGCAGGACATTAACTTCTATGCCACCGTTCTCTGATACATTTCAGTCCAGTTCAGCGTGCCTTCTATCTAATCTGGAAAATCGAAAGCTCAACACGTGCCGTCCGCCTCTCTCTGTGATAACTCAATCTTGGCGAAGTGACGGTTCAGTGGCATTGGCACCTTTCCAAATGACCGATATACTGTAGCTATAATCAGGCCTAAATTGAGCTATATTCAAGCTTATTAACTATAATTTTTTTGTGCTGTTCTGTTGGTTCTCAACCAAGTTGTCACTGAGCTATCATCATTTGGCTTTAACTCAACTAACAGCAGCTACTCTTAACTTCTTTTTTTTCTGCTTGCTTAATTTGATTGAATGACGCGACAAATTGATGTGTAGCATCAAAGTGCCGATTCTTAAGTTGTTGTTTTTTTTTTTTTGCTACTGCTTCTTCTTCTTCTTCTTTTAGCCCTATATAAAAAAATGTCGAAACCGTTAAGCGTCTTGACTGATAATTAGCTTTCTTGGTTCATTTCCCCCAAACAGTTTGTATAGACACTTGAGTCCACAAAGACTTCAAGTGTGTTAACTTTGATGTCAGTTGTGTCACAATGATGAATGAATATATATATAGAGTTCCTTTACCACCAATCACTGGCTGTCAACAGCCTACAAAGTCTCTTACCAAACAACAGAAACCATAGAAAAAGCCTCAAAGCTGATGGTAAACCCAAAAGACACAGAGCTTTATCCTAACAAAAGATGCTCTTAAAGGTTGTTTAGGAAGCAGAATCAACTGCGTATATATGCTATACAGTCCTTATAATAAACTCACAAACACAAGGATATTCTATATATACATATAATCTATCAATTATCAGATCTGTCTTGAACAGTTCCGATTGACTCTTTCAATTGCTTTCTGTTGCCTACAGTTAACCCTGAGCAACATAAAAAAGACATTCAACAATCATTCAAAACATAAAAAGACAATAAATTGTATATTTATTTTAAAACATTTTCACATCAAATGAAAATAATTTGTTTGCTTTTAGCCATTTGCTTTTTACACATACAAAAATTACTCATACGCACCATACGCTGCATGAGTTGTATGGCAAGTTGTGAATTTTTTTATGCAGTTGTTGCTATTATACTGTACAAGTACAAGTACATATATATATATATATATATATATAGTATATTGTATACACTATAGTGTATATATTCAATTGTCTTCTGCTTCTGTCGGCATATGGACAATACTTTTGTTGATTGTCAGAAATAAATCATTGAAAATCAACTTGAACGTTTCTCCACCCACTTCATGGGCAATTTATGTGCTTTTATTAGTCATTGATAGACAAAACTCTTCAATCGTTCAGCTGCTTTCAATAATTGAATGATTTGAGTACTTAAAGTGTGTGTGTGTGTGTGTGTCTGCTTATATGTGGCCTTTAACTAGTGATTGAATCTTATACCTAACATTTCCAAAGGCGCGTGCAGAAATCAAATAGTTTTGGCATCTAATTAATTTATTTTTATTGCTCATTTTGCTAAAGCAAATTAAAATTGTAATAGTCATGGCTAAAATGTAAAAAACATGACTATAAGATACCCTGAATTTTGTACAGCTGTTGTCTACTTTATTTAATAATATTATAATGATTGATTTCTAGTTTATATTTTTTCTTTTACAAATTTGAATTGTTTTTTAAATAAAATAAAATAAATAATAAAATAATAAAAATAATAAAATAAAGTTTAATATTATTTACTTTTATATATTTTAAAAAAAATAAACAATTTGGAAAATTTAAACCAATTTTTTTTATTTATTTTTTAATAATTCTTTTAATATTAAATAAATTTTAAAAATATTTTTATTACAATTTATACTAATAAATTTTCCTATTTCTTTGCTCTTTTCTTACAGGTAAGCAATCATTATATGAAAAGTTTTGGCATACTTGAAGTATTTATGGCCGTAAGTTTTATTGTTATCCTTTTTGGGTTGAGTCCTTGGCAGCATTTCTATGCTTTATGTTGACCTTTGTCAAAGTTTTCCACGCCAATCGCAAGAAGAATCAGAGCTCTACCTAATTGTTTATGTCAACACATTTCGTTACACACACCCACACCTACACACACACATATATATTTATTTGAGTTCTGCTTCTTTTGATGCTACTTGATTCGTGTTTAATTTTGCTTATTGCCTTGTAATGAAAATTAATTGCGGTCCAAGCCAAAACCCCAACGACAATTGCCCAATTCTCAATGGTTGAAATAAAACTGAAGCTGTCTAGCAAGAAGAAGAAAAATAACTTTTTGGTTGAACAAACATTAGGGAATATATTTGCTATAATATGTCCTTACTTCGCCTGGACACTTACTATCTGTGTGGGTGAAAGGACACAAATACGTGCCGCATATTTACACAACAGATTAATTTCTTTTGTTTGCCACTAATGAATGGCGCAGAGTACGTGGCAAGTTCAGAAACAGCAGCTTAATACTGTTTGCTCTTTTCAAAACTAATTGTTATCGTTTTATTACATCCCACTCTGTTTTTTTTTGGTATTTCTATAAATATTACTTCTATGGGAATTGATATATATTTGGCTTTTCTTTTAATTGGGAATCGAATTTCAATTCATTTGCCAAATCTGTTCTTAGTTGAAATAATATTTTTGTAAAATATTGAATAGAAAAAACTATAGATTTAAATCTTTATGAATATATGAATGATTCATGAAGAATAATCAGTTAAAATCATTATGAATTATTCATTAAAAATAATCACTTTTTTCAAAGTTTAAAACTGTAAAGTTAGAAAACTTCTTATGCCTGGTTTTAATTTTTAAATATATTCTTATATAACTCCAAGTAAGCTTCATTCATCCTCTACTTAAAGTCTTTACATACTGTTATTATTATAATAATAAATATAATATAATCTCTTTAAAAGTTAACAACCAAATCCTTTAATAATAACTCTTACTTTATCGCTTATATAAAAAGCATTTGTAAGACTTTTCACAGCTACTTAAATTGCATTTAACATTTCGAAAAACATTTCCATTAAATTTCAAGCATTTTGCTTTAAATTCATTTCACATTTTATTGTCCTATTCGCTGGTAACAAATCTCTTTTTTTATGAAGCAAATAGAAAGAGGAGACAACAAATCTTAAACTCTAGCACAGTTTGAACGAGCAGACACAAAAATTTAATTACCCCAAAAATGTTGGCCACAAACCCTTGACCACAAAATGTTATTTTAGCCAAATAGCACAACCAACTGTAGTCGACATATTAAAACAATTTATGTTGTCTTACTTTACGCCTTTTTTGACAATTTGTTTTGGAAATGAATTTTTGTTATAGGATTGCAGCAATTTATCAGGCAATATATAAATTCCAACACAATATATATATATATATATATATATATATGCATTTTGGGCAGAAAATATAAAGGCAGCTTAAGAGCTTCATAAATATTTTTTTATATTTGTTTGGGGCGCGATGTGACCAAACCCAAAACCAAATCCGCATCCCAAAAGTAAAATGGAAAAAAATACAACGCGCATTTCCTTATTGCATTTTGTTTAAAATATTTGTAAAAATACACTAATCTGGGGTATTATGATATTATCAATGTTTTTGCAATATTTAGAGAATATTTAAATAAGAATTAAATATATTGCTTGGAATTTTTATTAAAGGAAACTATTGAGAACATTTTATAAATATTTTGAATTAAAAGAAGTTTTAATATGAAAATGAAATAATGAAATTTAATACCCTTTTATATATAAATATATAAACTTTCTCCACAATAAGGATATATATATAATCTACCACAACGAATAATCAGAAATTGCTTTTAAAAATATCAATTTATTATATACTTTTGCTTATCAATATTAAAGGATATTTTATTTTCCGTTTTGTTTTACATTTACTATATACAAATATATATGTTTGATATATATATTTATATATATATATATATATATATATCTTTTGATTTTTGTTATTTATGTTGTATGGCGTACGCCTCAAATGCAAATATTTGCTCATGAGGCACCTTTTACTTGAATTTTTGTCGTTTCGTTTATTACTCATAGAATCCACTACGAGGCACCTGTACTATGGCTTTGGGCCGAGTTCAATGCCCTAAACTAAGTGTGACGCATAGATATACAGATATATATACACATATATATATATACTTGCAATATTTTGTATATTATTTAAAAAAAAAAAAAACTTGTACTATCTTTTTCAATATTTGTTTGCACCCAAAATAAAAAGAACAATAAATAAACCAAATCAAACTTAGCACTTAAAAAGTTTTATTTTCTGTTTAAACCTTAATGTTTTCTTTACTTCATATTTATGTTCCGATAAAGTTTTAGTTTTAGGTTGTAGTATTATATATATAATTCTATATACAGCTGCAAGTTTTAGTTTATATAAATAATTGCTAAGATTCTCACAAAAATTTGTGATTTTTTTTAAATTAAATAATTACTGCAAATAATTTGGATTTATGTCTTAATTTATATTAGTTTATTATGACATAAAATGTGATCAAATAATTATGATAATAGTTTTGGCACAATGTTCCTAAATATATCAAATGTTGAGCATGCTGTTAAAGCTTCAAAAAGTCTCTGTTAAACTATTAAATGGGAATATTTAAATTTCTAACTCGATTCTTGCATGCTATTTGAACCCCATTCAATGCAAGTTTATTTATTATGAGTTTTCGTACATGATTGAAATAGTTTTTATAGATCTGATAATATTTTTATTTAAGTATTATATAATATATATATTATCTTACACTTTAACTACTAATTAAAGCATTGCACAAATTAATTAATTTACTTAATTTTCTGTCAAATATCATAAATTATTTTATAGGCATAAATCTAGCTGTGCAAGAATTGATTGAAAACGAATCAATTAAAAACTTTAATTTGCAATTTATATATCAATTTATATAGTTGAATTGAATGATTATTCATATTGTATAAATAGTATTCATTAGTTTATTTTTAAGCTAAAAAGAAGCAGGGAAATTTAAAATAATTTACACATTTTATTCATAGAATAGAAGAAGTTAAAACAAATAAGGAAAAGCAGACAGTAGAAAAACAAAAACATAAAGAGGGAAACTTTAAGTTAAAAGTTAAGTAATTCAAGTTAAGAAAATGTTCTTTTATATAATATAATAATTTAATTTGTGTTTTAAATTACTTGTTAAAAATTTAATAACATTATATAAAGTTTTGTGTTTTTGTTTTTAAGTTGTAAAACGTTTCAAATAAAATTTGCAACTAACTTTATAAACAAAAAAAAAACATTCTAAATAAATGTTGCAGCAATTGTTTAAGTTGCGACAATTGACAACAATAACGAAATTGACCCTAAAGGTGGGGTCAACTTATAGTCTCTGCTCTCTCTCTCTCTATCTCTCTCTTTCTACTTTTGCCTATGGCTTACCTCTCTTTTCCACTGCAATTCTCAGTACGTATTCATCGTTTATACATTTGCTTAATTTAAACAATTTTTTTTCTACTATTTAACTAACAAATTTGTGCATAATTTACAAGCTACCGTTAAATTTGCAGTAATTTCATTTGACAAAAGGAGTATATACGACTGTTAGATACTACTTAAATAGTAGATAAGTATAATAAAAATATATTTATATATTTAGCATATGGAAATTGTACATTAAATTTCTTTTGCTTCGTTTTTCTTCTATGCCTTCGCAGGGTATAATTATGTTTAGCTTTTCAATTGATATTTGTGTTGATGTTTGTTTTGTATCATTATAACTGTACTTTTTTATAGTGCTCTTATTATAGAGGGAGGGTGTTGGAGGGGGTATGTTATTTATATGTTTATATGTTATATACAATTGCCTGACAAAATTTGCATGCATGTTGTGTGCGTTTTTGTGATTGTTTTGATTGTTGCCTTTGGCTGAGAATTGGCCCTAAGTACTACCTTATATAACTGTAGCATAGGCACACATATACATACATATGTATATACATATGTGTAGAATTACTATATCTTTTATTATCATACGCAGTGTCGATTTGCCTTTTGTTTTTTTTTGAGTGCATAAATGCGGCAATTGCTCTTAACCCTCAGAGACAAAGGTTCTCACGCTTTGGGGCCAGTTGCTACTCGAGTTTATTATTGGGCCCAAAAACTGTTACTTGATGGCAGCGATAACTCTTTTTGTTGTTGTTGTTGTTTTTGTTGGCTTCGTTTAGTTTTACATGTAGTTAAGTCGTTTTGTAGTCAATTTGCATAATGGTTTGTTGGAACGTTGAAATATTTTGGCGTTTTGCCTGTTGTAAATTTTATGGTACATTCGGCACTTGTATGTATGTGTATGTGTGTGTGTGTGTATCAGTTTTAATTTGTGGTTTTTGTGGCATGTTGAGCTTCGTTAAGTTCTTGATTTATATAGAGGCTCTTGCTATCAATCTTCATGTGGTTCAAACTGTACGCAGATATCAAAGTATCGTTAAGTTTCTCGTTTGAGTTTATACTTGTGTTTTTCTTTATGTTTCGTCAAGTACGTTTGTATTTGTTTTTACTGTACTCTATTGTAGCTTTGTTGTTAGTATTTACCGTTTATCGTACTGCCTGAAACTTGCTTCATTAAGCTGCTTGCTACCCGCTGCTGCCCCTCAATGTGTTATTCAACGAGAGTAGGAGAGAGCGCTTCACAAACTCTCACCCTCAGTCAGAGTATTGTAAATGCAGCTCTGACGTATATAAATATATATATATATATATATATATAGTGTGTGTGTGTATAAAAGAAACGAAAGAAAGAAATATTCATCTAGCTGTACTTTAACTGCAACTGCAACTGCAATTCCAACTACAACTGCAAATGCAACTGCTTTTAATCTGCGTTGGTTTTAACATATTTTTGCATTTACGTCACATGAAATTACACTATGCGTGACATGCTTTTATGTCAGTCGTTATATGCGTATGTGTGTGTGTGTGTGAGTGTGTGTTGGTGAGTGTGTGTGTGTGTGAATGTGAATGTGAATGTGAACATAACCTCACCTAACACAAGCAAACGACAGACAGAAGATGCAAACTTCAACTTCAAAACAACAAAAGCATCAACAGCAGCAGCAGCAACAACAACAGCAGCAGCAACAGCAACAACTACAACAACAACAATAACAAATGCAACGTTGACATATTTCCGCAATATGGCTGCAGGGCGAAACAGCAGCACAAAACAGCGAACGGACAAGTTTTCAATATGAGTGAAGTAGAGAGAAGAAAGAATGATAGTGAGAGAGAGAGAGAAAGAGAGAGAGAGGGAGTGGGTTAAGGGTGGGGGGAAGCAGTGTGCGTCTGTTGCACAATTAAGAATTTGTTATGCAAGTCTTTTTGGACTTCGAGTGCAACTGCTGCAGCAGCTACCCTGCGGCAATGTTATCCGGTGCATTATGAGTACACTGTGCTTACATGCACATAAAGTAACATTGGGGTAGGACCACAAAGCAGAATGCAAAAGGAAAAAAAAAGAAAGAAAAGGTGGAGAGAGACAGAGCGAAAGTCTGCGCTTTGAAGTTCCTTTTGCTGCTGCTGCTGCTGCTGCTGCTGCTAGCTGTAGCTGTAGCTGCTGCTACCCCAAATCAAGCATGATTGACCAGTTTAAAGCGCGTAATTAATGCAGTCCCTGTCATACATTGTATACGCTCTGTCTCTTTCACTCTATCTCTCTCTCTCTCTCTGTGTGATATTCTGCCTGTCAGTGATTCCTTCTTATTGCCATGGCAGAGGCACAAAAACAAAAGAATCAACCATCAGCCAGCGCACTTAACGAAGCATAAAATTGCGTAATTTACTGCGCATTTTATTTCAAGTTGCGTTGCCAAAGAGAATCAAAACCACAAAAAATTAGACGAGTGAAACCAAAAAAATATAAAACAAAACGAGCTCAAAAACAATCAAAGCTTAGTTTGAGCAAAGCTGAGCTTTCGATACGCTTGAGCCAAATACGATAAGAAGAAGCAGAAGAAACGCACTCATAAAATTATGATGGCGTCTGATTTCTTGTAATGAGCACACTAAAAAAAATGGGCCGTGGGTGCGAAAGGTGGCATATAGAGAGAGACAGCAGCAGGCAGCAGCAGCAAGAGTGAACAGTATAGAGAGTGCAAGTGAGTTGTGTGTGGAATGAGTGTAGAGTGGGTGGCTGTGTGGGTGGTGGTAGGGTTGTTCTTATAGTCGCGTGGCTGCTCAGTCGTAAAGTGAGTCGTAAAATGTGATTAACAGCAACATTTGAGCAAATTACGTTTTAACAATAATGCGCTCAAATTGTGGCTGTGATTTAAGTGCAGATTTGCTGCTCCTAAAGGGGTGTGAAGTAGAAGAAGAAGAAGAAGGAGAAGAAGACAATGTTCTTGTCAAATTTAATTAAATATTATATAATTTTTATAGGTTTATAGTCAAAGTAAGAGCATTAAATATGTTTTATCTTGTTTCAACATATTTACACACATTTCAGACATTGTTGTAAGTACTACACACACACAGACACACACGCACAACCAACATCTCTTCTCCATTCTCCTTTCTACATACTCAATTCTCCATTGTCATTCAGCCTGATGATCGAAAATCTTTTCAAGCAACTCCGTAGACAAAAGCTAACTGAGACAAAGGACGTTGCAGCTGAATGCCGCAACAACAAGAGCACCGTAATACTCATAGAGACCTACAGACCTACAACCATACACACAAACACACACACACACACACAGATGCACATGCACACATATGTACATGCATAAGAATTACAGAACAGACCGAGAACTTCTGTGTGTGTGTTTTTTTTGTGTGTTGTTTGGCAAATCAAGTTTGAAAATGCCGGATCCAGTTTAAAGCTGCTTTCCGTCTTGCTTCCCTCTCTCTCTCTCTCTCTCTTGCTCTGTGTATTACTGTCTCTTTTTTTCGCTTCGTGTTTATTTGCTTCGCCCTTTTTATACTTTTTGTACTGCAAAATAAAACAAACCGGCAAAATACAGGGCGTTGGTTGTTGCCGCCTCTGCCTTAGCCCTCTCGCATCTTTACTTTGGTTTTTTGTTGTTGTTGTTGTTGCTGCTGTTGTTGTTGTGGCAGCCACTGCCACTGCCATTGCCTGTGGCGGCTCTGGTTTTTGCTTTTATACTGAATAAAAATCTCAGCCATTGCTTTGTTTGTTGTTATTTTCGCCACTCTCCCTCTCCCTCTCCACCTCCAGCTCTATCCTTTAAACTTTTCGCTTCCTTTTTACCCTCCGCCAACAAGCCGTACGTTGAATCCGTTTGGTGCAGCGCTCTGTAATTAATTTGGCAGCTACACAGAGTACACAGCAACAGAGCAAAGAGAATTTTAAAAGCGGCATAATATATCGAATTACCATTGACAGACGTGTCGACGAGAGCAGGCCAAAGCTCCAACATTTACAGGGTGTCTCATTACAATACAAAAGAATAAACGAAATCTGAATCTGAAACCGAAAAAGACGATCATAATAGCTGAATAGGAATTTATTGCAAAAAAGCAGATCAAATTCCATAAATACAGGGTGTTTCTTAGATAAAAACTATAATCTCTGCCTAAAGATATAATAATTATAATGATATATAATAGTAGCTACAGTTGCCTTTACTATCTGATAGATAAATCTATAATAACTGTAAGATAAGTGAGTAGCATTAAAGAAAGAGAAATGAAAAAAGGTTTAATATAATAATTAAATATACTAGAATATTGTCAAATGGTTAAGTTGATTGCTGGTTAACCCTTTTGAGTCTTGTTTGACCCTTTATTAAGTTTGCATTCTACTTTGGCTCAACTTAATTAACTTGCCTCTACCTTTGTTGCATCTCTCCCCCTGCATCCCAGCACCCTGTTTGCTGTCAGAGCAGCGCTCAGCTTACAAACAACAACAAGAGCAATGGGAAAGGAAAAAAGAAACAGCAACAACAAAGTCCATTTAATTAAATTTGCATGAGAAACAAACAAACAACACAGAAACAACATCAACAGCAATCGCAATGAGACCAAATGTCCGTTCCAGTGCTTATCAAACTGTTTGAGGCAAGCGAGAGACACGAAAAAAATGAAAGAGAAGAGGTTTGAGGAGTGCAAAAGGAAAGCAGGTAGACAAATCTGTTAAAGGGATTTCACTAAAAGGATTTGCTCAACTGAAAAGCTGAGAAAAACTTTAGTTTTTCTTGCTTGTTTCTTTCTTTTTGTTTACAACAAAATAATCCTATCAAGAAAATGTTTGCCAGGAAGAAATCCCTAAAGCAGTTTCTGATGCTCTTAAGCAACAGCTTAGAACAGGTACTATATATACTTAATATGGTAATACACAGAAGTCAAAGTTAAGAGCAGTTCAATGTTGAATCAACATTGTTTGGTATCAATATATCAATATCAAACTTGAATAGTATATCAATATGCCGGAAACTTATTGAATTATTAACTAGATTATGCATTGCACCTGTCACTATACTCAAATAAAATACTGAAGCAAAAGGAAGTAGCAGGAAATATATTGAAACCCAACAGATAATAGCGGGAAATATACTTTCAATCCTCCTACGTTGCCCTTGTTAAACCTTGGGAGGAGTCGCATGTCGGTCAACAAGGCGAACATAGAAAACGCATCCAGGCAGGAAGGCATATGAGCGGAAAATTGGAAAAACTCTGTAACAAAAAAGTACAAAGCTATTATGAAGGGAGTTACAAAGAGCAAAATACAGAGGGGAAAGAGCGAGCGAGAGAGAAAGTAACTTTGAGTGTAAAATGTAAAGTGAAAAGCATACAATATGCTAGGCAATTGCTTTGGTCAGGCATAGGGTGCTGGGAGGTGAGAGTAGGTGGTATATAAAGTGAAATGTTAGACAAAGTGGCAGCTACACACACACACACACACACACACACACACACACACAGACATGGAGGACATATGCAAAGCGTTTGTTGTAAACTTATACTTTGAGCAAACAGTAAAAAAAAACACGAGAGCAACCAGCAGCGGCACACATGGAGACGCACAATTACATTTATGTGGGGGCTGGGAGGTTCTAAAGGACATGCCAGGACAACAGTAAAAAAGGCAAAAGCGTGAGCTTACTGATATGGTAGGAGGTGGGGGGTAGAACAATTGCAACCGCCGTGGCAACTGTGGAAACTGTGACAATGTGCAGTCGTGTGTGTAAACAATTGTAATCCGGTAGAAAAATCACAGACAGGACACAGTACAAAACAGCGCAAAACAGCACAAAACAGCACAAAATAGCACAAAATAGAACAGAACAGTATTAAATGGAAAAATGAAGAAAGCACAAAAGAAAGAGAAAATTGTAATAGACAGAGACATTTCATGGATATTTTATATATTTTTTATGTTAGTTTGAAATTTAATATAATATTGAACACATACAATTAAAGGTAATATAGAACGAGCATTTGACAGCAACAAAAATATATATATATATATATATATATTTATGTGAGAGTAAATGTGTAGAAAGAGATGCAGAACTCTTTTAAAGAGCATATAGAATGAATGAATGAAGTACAAAATGTGCAAGCGATAACAACATTTTGATAAGAGTTTGTTATCGAAACTTTTTTTTGTATGAAATACACGCAAATTGTAGGTTTACTTTTTTTTCTGTGTTTAATAAAAATTAATTATATAGAAGCTAAAGATTTTTAATTCTACCTTAATCAGTTGGTTTAGTCATGCGGAACTAGTACGTGTGGTTAGTAGTTAGCACAAAATTTGATTCTTTGCAACAATTTTGCTTTTCTATTTTCTATATATAATCAAAGCTGGTATTAAATAGGTGTTTACTAATTATATATGAACAATGCTCTTAATTGAAGCTTAACATCTGTATAATTAAGGAAAAGTTCTGATTAATCAGGTATTAAAAGTTTATGCAACTTAATTTAATATCAGTTTAATATTTTGAACACGTTTAAGCTGTCTAAAACGAACTACAGCTCTGCGCTGGGAATCAAATTTTACTTCCAGCTTTAGCCAAGCTCAGAACCCTTTGGTGCGTGCTATTGCTAAAGCAGCTGTAAGCGAATCCATTGCTTTGTTGTAGTTTTTATTATGCTATTAGTTTTAAAATACTTCACAAAAAAAAAAACAAAAACAAGTTAAAACTAATTTAAGCAAAATTTCACAAGCAAATGAAATGAGCTAATTGAATAAATTATAAAGAAATTAATACTTAAGTAAATAAACGTATATGCTTTGTATTAATCAACAAATTTTTGTTTTTTTCTCTCTCTTTCTCTTTACAGGTGAGTAAAATAAAACAACAAAAAAAAAGGGTGAAAAAATCTGACGATAATCGCAAATAAAAAGCACGCAACAAAATCAAACTAAAAAATAGCTGAAAAGAAAATAAAAAAAATAAATATATAATATAAAATAAAAATACAAATTGTACATTTAGTTGACTTTTTGTCGTCGTCTTTATGGCTTGTAAACAACATGCAAAATACACAAAATCAAGACCAAAAGCCACAGCAACAACAACAACAACGAAAACAACAACAAATTGCTGAAGGTTAGCTTATAAATTTTATTTACTCATAATTTAAATGTTTGCATTGCGTTTTCATTGAAACCTTGCCAAATGTGAAAAAAAAAATTATAAAAAATTAAAAAAAAAAATTAAATTTTTTTAATTGTTTTAAGTGTATAAAAAAAAGCGCAAAACTTTTCAATATAAAAAGACGCATCAGCATGCAAATGCTTCAATTATATATCAGTGTTTCTATATATATATATATATATATATATATATATTGTTATATATTTGATTTCCCTAAGCTGCACGTGCAACAATGCAACACGCACAGAACTCGCACAATTCTCTTGATAAGCTCAAATTTCATATAAAAGCTCCCCACAATCAACCCCTTGGCTGCAGTGTATTGAATTAGCCTTAGCCTAGTTCTGTTAACTAGTAGCTTAGTGCATACAGTGTGACCGTATTCTCTGCTTAGTTGACATACAAAGTCACAGCTGTTTCTCACTTGCGGCTAACCTTAGCCAAATGCAGCAACATCAACGGCAACGGCAACGGCAACGGCAACGGCAACGGCAACAAAACTGCCGCAAAATGCTAAATCGACTCTGACCCACTGACATTATTTTGCTATAGCGACTATGACGACGACAACAACAACAGCAATAAAATAAACAGCAACTGCAACTACTTAGACAGCACAAACAAGCAACAACAATAACAACAACAGTAACAACAACAACAACAACAAATAAACAAAGTGCAGTTTGCCAGCAGGTGGATTTCTGGGGCCGATTATACAATGTCAAACTGAAATCTATAAGTATATATAGAGACTATAAGCTTTAGAAGGCAAGGCAAGGGAGTGAGGGAGAGAGGTAGAGGAAGAGTGAGCTATAGAGACAAAGAGCGAGAGTATTTAGATGCCGGAAAGAGAACGACCCTGTTTTGTCTATAATATTCTGGTTTAACTTGGCTTGCGATTGATATGATTATAGATCGTGGCATACCCTGCACTATAACTAGACATATATAAATAGAAATATATATAGATAAAGTAAAGAGATATAGAACTAATATATATGATATTAAGTATGTATTGTATTAGAATTATTTAAGTATATATTTTTAAAAACTTTTTTTTTTTTGTTTAATTTTAAAGTGCTAAAAAATGTTGCAATTTCTTTTTAATTTTTTGTTTATTTTCAATTATTTCTTTTGATTTTTATTTATCTATTTTTTTTATTTATATTATTGCATTTGTTTTATTCGATTAGTTTACTAATTAGTTGTCAACTTTCATATCAATTTGATATTTTTTTTATTTTATTTTATTTTGTATTTTATTTTTCTTTTTGCACTTAATGAAAAGTGAAAACTGTCAACGCGTGGCCAATTACTTAGTGAAAGTAAAATAATAATATTTTATGAATCTCTTTCTTTATCTCTCTTTCTCTCTCTCTCTCTCTTTCTCTCTTTCCCCTTTTCTGCTGTTTCTTTTTGCTTTGTGCCATTGAAATTGCACCAATTAAAATGGCTAAAAGTAACAACAACAAAACAAAATGGTTAAAAAAATAAACAAATAAAAGAAAAATGTGTGAAAATTATGCGAAATTATAAATCAATGTCAATTAATTATTAATTATTAGTATAAATGAATTTATAGTTTATGCAGAAGTTATTAAATTAAATAAAATATGAGAGAACATAAAAAATAATTTATTATGCTTAAAAAATGTTAATATAAAAGTAAACTTAAAATAATTCGATTTAAAAATATGTTTCAGAGCAGATTAAAGAATGCAGCTAAATCACTTTTAATTAGCTGACAAAAATATATATATATTTAAAACATTTAAAAATATGTTCTATAATTAAATTTAATATATTTTTAACAGATATTCATTAATCTTCGACTGAGTTTTTGTTTTTTGGGTAATTCCAAAACAAAATAGAAAACAAATTTAAAAAATATATAGAAAAATAAACATATGTTAGTTCCGTAGCAAAAACAATCATGAATCATGCGAAATATCAAATAAATATATTTTATGCTATTTTTGCAAAAAAATAAAAAAACAAAAACAAAAAAACAACAACAACAAAACAACAAAAACAAGCGGCAATCGAAATACACTTGAACGTGAGTGAAACAAAATTCATGACCCACTTTATAAAACGCTTTTTCTTTCATCCATGACCCACTTTATTGTACCTAGCAATATTTAAGCAAGAGAGACAGAGAGAGAGAGAGAGAGAGAGAGAGAGCGAACACAATGAGAGAGGGAGATGTAGCGAATAGAGCATATGTTTTATATTCAGACAATTAGTTGCTAAAATGCAGGCTTACAACAACACTGACACAGACAACAACTAGCGGCACACACAGCTGAGCAAATTGTATTGGACTAGTCAAGTGGTGGGTGTCTAGTGGCAGGGGCGTGACGGCAGGTAGGAGGCGCGGCAATCATGCTCAGAGGCTGGCGACAGCTCAGTCAGCTGGAGGCATAGAGAGACAAACGCTGAAGCTGGCGCTGGCGATGGCAACGGCGGCTTAGTTAACTCAACTTTTAGTTAAAGAGGTTTTAGTGTGTGTGTGTGTGTGAGTGTGCGTGTGTTGTTGTGTGTGTATGATTGTGAATGTCAGTCAGTTGAAGAGGGCAGACAGCTAAAAAACAGCACTCGAAAATACAAAAACAAAAAACTCAATTGTGTGCATCAAACAGCAAAATGATTAGCAATGGAGGTTAAGAGCTAACAAAATAACATATTATAATACAAATAGAATCCTAATACACTTCAGATATATATTATATATACATATATATAAATAAATATCTAAGCATATAAAATAAATAATAAAACTCATTCAAAACTCTTAAAACGCAGCTCATGTCCCACTTAACAAATCAACCATTAAAACTGTACAAAAATTAACTACCTATAGTAGTTATCAATTTGTATGTTATAGCTGACTATATATACTCTATATTATATATATTATATATTATATATATATATATATATATATATGTATCTGGTATATGATTCACAATTTAAAGATATAGTCATACGTTGTTGTTTCTCAATGAATTTGTTGACACTTGCAAAAAAAAATAAAATAAAATCAAATCAAATTTATGTCAAGGATTTGTGAGTTTCAGGAAGTGATAAGTGATTCATTTTTTATGTATGTAAAATTGAAATTAATTTCAAATGAAAACTAATTTTATAACTTACAAATATGCATTAAAAAAAGTTAATGCAAGTACCAATAAAAATTTACTAAAGAGAAAACTAAAAGGAAAACAAAAAAATGCAAATAATTTTATCAAAATGTTTATCATATAATAGAGTTAAGTTCATTTAACTATATATAATGAAAATTATATTATCCTAGTTGCTTATACATATATAGTGTTATAAAGTTATAAATAATACGATTCTTAGCTAGATCAGTATAGATTATATAGCACCATAACCAGATTTCCTGCATCAGTTTAATAATTTGCACACTGAAATTCAACGACTTTTGGTATAAAATAGGCACAAAATTTGTACATTAAATTAATTATATTATATTATTTTAAAATTATATATTTATACTAGATAAATATATATTACTTTGTGTAAAGCTTTTAAATAAATCAAAGAAAATTCTAACTTCAATTAGCATCTTAGAAAAATAAGCAACAAATTTTACTTCCCTTTTTGCATTGCGACACAATATACCGACTGACTCTGGATGAAAAGACTGGCTTGAAAAGACTGGCTTGAATCTGCTGACCTTAAAGTACTGTCTAATTGCAGTGTCTACTCTTACCTAATGTTTAGATAAACACAACAAGCACACTCTGTCTGGGAGTCGCACTTAGCTTCCCCCAATCAATTATTCCAACTTCAAACTGTTCGTCGCTTGATGAAGTCTTTTTCAAGGCTTTGAAAAATTTGTTCATATAGTGCTTGATTCATTCGGATATAACTCTTTTTTCTGTATTATACCGTTATGTATTTCCATATAAACAAACAGTTATTTTATAGGTTTTATTTTAGGTTTGTCGAAACTTTGCCTAGTATGAGGCAGTTTTAGTTGGAAAATATTTGTAAAATTATTTTAAACAAAAGTTGTTACACTTTTCACATATTTTCCCTAAACACTTTTTCGAATAGGGAAAACAAATTTTCAAATTTTACAGTTACTATTTGTTGCTATTGTTGTTATTGGTTTTTATACTGCTGCTGCTGCTGTTGCATTTGATGTTGATGTTGCTGTTGCTGTTGCTGTTGTTGCGCGTCAGCAACATTTACTCGCACTTTGCCCAACGTTGTCATTGTGTTTATTGCAATTGTTGCTGTTTGCTGCTGTTGTTTTCAACTTGTTTTTTTGTTTTTCAACATATTGTTGTTGTTATTACTGCTGTTGTAACTGCTAGTGTTGGTGCTGTTACTGTTGTCATTGCATTTTGTACATTTTGTATTACATTTTCATTGCGCTTGTTATCGTTGTCACCGGCAGCTGCCTGCAATTGTTTAACTAGTGTTGTTGTTGCAGTTGTTGCTGTCGTTAGTGTTACTCTCACTCGTTTGCAATTAATTGGAATTGGCAGCATTGACAGCAACATGTTTGTTTTAGTGGGTGTAACAGTTGAAAGGATGCAGTGAAAGGTAGTGAAAAGGGAAGAGAAATGAAATCCCAAAGGCAACTAAACAACAAACAACAAATTGAAACGTTGTTATTTTTGATGTTTAAGCTGTTATACATGTGTGTGAAAGTGTATATCTGTGCGTGTGTGTGTGTGTGTGTATAGTTTGGCTACACTGTTTTTGTGTTTAAACCAAGTCTGTATAAATGTTTAGAGTCTCCATTGCTACGGAAATTCGTTTACTAACCAATTTACTGAATCACTTCAATTACGAATCTCGCCTAACACACACATTAAATACACACACACAGATAATAAGTTAAGTGTTTTCTAAGCTCGTCATTTATATGTAGACTTATATATACATATATTATATATATATATATATATGAATATATTTATATAGTACATATGTAGAGCTCAAATTGAACAATTTTAGCATAAATTACTTTGTTCCAGAGTTGACGAATTTCTATTTTATTTTTGGGTAATTTTGAAGAGTCCCCACGGTGTCTGACTACGTTATAAACAGCACGTAGACCAACCCAAATTGTACACACACATATTTATATATATATATGTATATACAAACATACATACAGAGACACAAAAGCAAATCTCAAAACATAAAATTTTAAACTTTGCCCCTGGCGGCTTCATCCAAGAAAAATTACTACCTTATGTCATATACGGTGCGTATGAGTAATTTGATGTTGACTCTAATGTTAACAGATTGTTGTGGCTGGGAAAGCAAGCAACAACAACAACAACAACATCATCATCATCATCATCATCATCATCATCATCATCATGTTAATGATTATGAATAACAATTTCTCTTAGTTGCTTTGTTACGCAGCTTTCAGGTGATAAATTCTTATATATAGAGTAATATAATATAACTTTGTTGTGCCATTAGAGTCCATATTAAAGTTAATTTAGAATTTTACCAAAATAACTTTATCAAGGGCTCTATAGTTAAGCCAAAGCTTTAATATACTTTGGGAATAAGTAAACATAACTTAAATTTAGCATTTAAATGTGAAAAGTTACTTAATGCAAACTGTTTGGGATAAATCAGTTCTCAACTGCCTTTTGACTTAATTTTTCCCAGCGAAAGAGTAGCTCAAGTTTCCTTCTCGAGTTGCTCTCAACTCAACTGTATCTGCAGTTAAGTCAAACTTTTGACTGACTTTATGATAGACAACTCCAACGCCTTTTGATTCACTCAACCATGCAGTGGCTTAGTTTAACTGGAATCTAGGAACTCCAACATGAATGCTGAGACCACACGGATAGTGTCCAGTCTGACAGCAAATGGAAAACGACTGTTGACTTCTTTTTTAATTACATTATATACATAATGAAGGCCTCGACAGATTCCCAAAGAGAATGCGAATGTGAATGCGAATGGGAATGCAGTCTATATAATTACAGGGACTGGACACAGCCCCAAGTCAGCGATGTAATCAGCATAAAGCAGCACAGTATAAAAAAATAGAATAGGAATGAAAAAAAATAGCCCGAATGTTATAAATAATCTATAAAAATGTGAGAGACTAAAGTATACCCTGTAAACACTTTTCAAATTATACTTTATTTCCAGTTAATTCATGAGCTTGTTATACCCCTTAATTTGTGCTTCAGCAATAGGTATTAAAGCCTAGGGAGCAGCAGGGAAAGGCTTTGGCTTTCCACCAAAGGTAGAGCTGCTGGGCAGCTGGCCAAAAACAGAGAAAAAAAATGGGAATAAAATGATAAAATGAAAAGAAAAAATGAAAAAAAAAACTATGTTCTGAATGGTTGCCCTATGCAATGAGCGCGAAAATGAGTGACGTACAAGCACCTCTCTCCCTGCCTTAAACCCAACCCCCACTCAAACAGCTCAGCCCCCCGCTGCTGTGCCAAAAAGCAAGGCATAGCCCACCAGATGGTTCCCTTGACAGGCGAAATAATTGTGCAGATTTTTTTTCCTTTTATTTTATTTTTTGTTTTGGCTTTTGGGTTTTGCTACGACAGGGCGACACATTAAAGTGCCAGCAAGATGATGTTGATAATTATCTTATTCATTATTATTACTCTGATGCTGTTAATAATTCTAATAATACTGATAATAATGATGATGATGATAAGGTATTCAATTTGGGCAGTTCTCTTAGCATGCAATGGCGCACGGGGCGTATGATTGACGCGCTTAATTAAAGCTGCTCGCTTATGTTAATTAATTAAGTTACAATTAATGCAGTTCGTTTTGCTGCTACTTCTTACTACTTTCTGATAATTTTTGCTGTTGTTGCTGTTATTATTATTATAGTTGTTATGGTTGTTGTTGCTATAGAGCCTTATCATTGTTTGCACTTTGCGGCTACTGTTAAGCCATATAAATAAATGTATATTTACATATATATATATACCGATTTATTTATATATATATTAATACACACATACACACACACACACACATACACAGAGGTAATTTCACAACTTATCAAGCGTAGACTGATGAGAGCCGTGATATTTTTAGAAATCCTCAAAAGAGACTGCTCTCAAGAGAGACACTCGCTCGCTCCCTCAGCTCTCGCTTAATATCTCTCCAAGCAACAAACATTAAACATGTTGTTGCTGTTGCTGCTGTTGTTGCCAATTATTTGTTTGTCAAGCCACAATGAAACAAAAACAAAAACAAAAACAATGCTGATTCAGCTTATAATTAGTCACGTTGGATTTCATTTAAATAATTTCACTTTCAATGTCAAAAGAGTATTTAAAGTAACATCGGAATGTATATATATAAAATTTGTCATAGAAATATATTAAAATTTGTATTACTTAAGATCTGAATATAAATACGTATATATCAGCCTAAATAACTGTTAAGCTTAGTTATATACTATGACTAATATTAAGGAGTTTATAGTCTCTGCCGAAGCACCTTTCATCTACGATTACAACATGATAAATTTATCATATATGTGTGATATATTCATATATATTTATACCCACTATCAATCATATATATATATAACAGATATATATGTATTTTATTTATATGCTAAAAACACTTGCTTCATATAAAAATCATATCTTATAGCTGTCCCAAAGATGAGTCAATGGCAGAGAACATTTTCAATATGTTTAGTTGTATGTGATTTTTGTTGCTTGAGAATTTCATAGAGAAATATGTAGAGAATCATATATATATTATATATTAGAATATATATTTCTATAATATCAAAATCACAATCAGAGTCTCAATGTGCTGAAAACCGAAATTTCTATATAATTTGTAATGGCAGCTATAAGTGGCACCCGTTTGTGCCACAGTTGCCGCAACGTGACTAAAATTAATGTTTTCAGTTTGCTGGCAGCTTTCCTGATGCTTTGGCCTATAAAAGAGACTCGGATTCAAGCTCAGCTCCAGCAGTAGATCCATATAACCTCAACTAGAAGTACCAATCCCCTAGTCATGGACCTACAGCGCCACATCGTTAGACTCAAGTGTAGTCATCATTGTCATTAACATTTCTGCAACAAAAACCACGTTTTGGTTTACAAAACTCATAAGAAATATTGAATACCCTTTCAGATTTGTTGAAGGGTATTTTATATATAAACAAAAATAAAATTCTTAATTTTTAACTTACCCATTCAACTTTCAACTGCAGTTTTCTATTTTATAATTTTGTGAACAAATTTTTATTTATTTCATTTGGTTAGGATAACTGATAGTCGTTCATTGCTTGTTGTACAACATTCTTTTGCGGGTATTCATTTAGTATATTTTTTTTGTATGTATTTTGTTACGTGATTAATTGTTTACTTTATGTGCCCAAAGTGTTTTTTATTTGCCTTTTCATTTACGTGAGGACCACTCAAAAAACACCAAAAAAAAATCGTTTGTATTTTTCTTCTTAATGATTTTTGCAGCTCTTTTCGACAGAATATTTTAATTAGGACTTAAATTTTTGAAAATAAAGATTTTTATTATTTTTTCTAAGTATCTTAATTTATTACAAAGAAAATAAAATTAGGGATAAGTATTTTCATTTGAATGATTTATTTTTTTTATTTAGTTTTTTTTTGCAGTAATTTAAAGTAAATTGTTTTAACAAACTAATTACGTAGAGTATTCAGTCTGTAATAGAATCAACTCATTAGCAAAACGTTAAACAGCTGCAGAATGAGTTAAACTTTAAGCAAATATTTACATTTATTTAGGGCGCGTGTAAACACAAACCTAAACCCAAAACCTAACCTCAAAGTCAAGGTTAGCCCCAAACTTAAGCAAAAATAATTACGAAAAACTCTTCATTTCTTTTACTTATTTGAAATATATTTTATGTTTTGTTATATTGCAGGCTTAGCCCAGGTGACTTACCAGATCATTGGGCTTCAGGTACAGCAACAACAAAAGGAACAGCAGCAGCGGCAACAGCAACAGCTACAAACAATAAGCAACACATTAGCATCAACAGCAGCAGCAACAACAATTCAATTTGCAATCTGCCGCGTTCATCGCCGGCCGCTGCGACCGCAGCCGTTACAATCGCAGCCACTGGCGGTAGCGTGGTAACTGGACCGGGCCCGGTCCCGGCACCGGTGGCGCAGCTGCAACACGGATTGGCACCCAGCACACCACTGCAGCGCGCAACGGCAGCAAGCGGAGGCGCTGGGCCTGGTGGTGCTGGCCCATTGGGCATAACAGCCGCCTCACCCTCACCAGGAGCAGCAGCAGCAGCTGCCAATAATTTACACACACTGCAGCAGCAACAGCAATTTCTCTATCAGCAACATCAACAGCAGCAGCAGCAACAACAATTTCAACAACAAATCAGCCTCCAGCAACACCAGCGGCAACAGCAGCATCACCAACAACAGCAGCAGCAGCAGCAGCAGCTTAACTCCAATCATTCACAGTATAAAATAGTTGCAGCTGCATTGCAGCAATCAGCTGCCATTATGAATGCGGTGGCATCGCCAATTCCGGCTAACTCAGCGACGTCGGCGCGAAAGATACGACGTAAAACTGATACGAAAGTTAATTTGGTAAGTTATTGCCAATAGACAAGTTTATAAAACTGTTAGACAAGTTTATAAAACAATTAACAAATAACAAATAAAAAAAACTAAACAATTGCCTAGAGCTCTCTGATATTTCAGAGCAGAATTTTTATCTATAAACTATCAAAAGTAAATAAATTAAAATTATTAATTTAAATTTAAAAAAATTAAAATTAAATATTTTCTATATAAAATTAATTTTTACATTCTACATTTTAACATAAAGAAATTCATTAATAAATAAAATAAATCAAATTCAAAAAGTTTTAGGCAATATTAAAATTTAAGGGCATTTTTACATTGTTAAATGATACAATAAAATAAAAATATAATTACTTAAAATAAAATATAATAAATGATACAATAAAATAAAAAAATAATTACTTAAAATAAAATATAATATTAAATATATATACATTTTTTAATAAATGTAATTCTTTCTGTTTAAAGAAGTTTTAAAAGTAAAAAAATTCATAGCTACTAAAGATAACAATAACAATTTAAATTAAGACATAAAGAGTTAATAAAAATAAAATTTAATATAGTGTATATAATAAAAAAAAAGATAAAATATTTATTTTATATAATACATTTTTTTTTTATATTTCTTTTTATTTTCTGCAGCCTCAATCACAAATAAACAAATGCAACAATGAGAAACGACGACGTGAAATGGAAAATAATTATATTGAGCAGCTCTCAGAGTTTCTGCAGCTCAATAAGCGTGGGGATATGACATCAACGAAACCGGATAAGGCGGCAATATTAAATCAAGTGGTTCGAACGGTAAGTAAAATTTTTAAAATTGCTTGCAATTATTATTATTATTATAAATAATAATAATTTTGTTATTATTATAAGTATGAAGAGTATTAAAAGCAGTTCAAAAGTAGTTAAGGAAGAAAAAAAAAAAAAACTAATCTAGCGACATTTCAATCAAAAACTCATCAAACTGAACCAATAAAAAGATGTTAAACAAGTTGTTGTTATGTTTGTATATTTGTATTAAAGATTGTGTGGTTGAAAGATTGCGAAATTGAGGGAATTGTGCCTGAGCTGTGTGCCTAGAATAGCTAATGATACGAATTACATAGACAAATCCCCAATGTAATTTCTCTGCACTTTTTCTATTAGGCGCGACACGCACGTTTCAATTAAAAACCAATTAATTTCAAATTAAAATCAAGCCACAATCAGGCAAGGATGTACTAAGAGAAAATACCCTGTAAAATGTAACATAAGGTCATAGGTATTACCTTAAATTTATATTGCAACTTTGACTCTTTCTGTAAGTATTATATAACTCCATCTGTAAAGGAAGTGTATCATTTAGACGTATTATAGAAAAGTGTTTTAACTCATCTAGAACCGTTCTGACGTAATTTTGTCTGCAAAAAAAAAATTAAATTTTAATTTTATTTTCTTTTTATTTTTATTTTTTTTTTTAACTTAATTTACATAAATTTATTTATTTATGTTTCAATGGCATCGACACGAGGCTCGCTATGAAGTTCATTTTTGTCATGTTATTTTAAGCATCGCATCTCTCACTCTCTCGCTCTGTCTTTCTCTCTTTATTATGTTTTGTTTTATTATCATTTTTTTTTGTTCTTTTGTTGTTTTTTTGGTATTTCTTTTATTGGTTTCAGGTAGCCTAAGCACTTTATTATGCAAATTATAAGCGCCACGCTTTGCCGAGCTTCAAATAACAAATTAAATTAAATGCGGCAACGACAACAAAGCAAAAAAAAAAATAGAAAAAAAACCAAAAAAAAATATACCCAAAAATAAAAACAAAGTACATCATTTTATTTAACTATTTAGGAAACGAAAAATAAGCAAAATTCATTAAAGGGTTTAGTATCTAATTATATTAGAGACATTCCCCTAGCATCAAATAGAAATAAATTTAATTAATTTGACTTTATTTATCTCTAATGAAACTGCGGCTACAGTAACTAATTTTGGGAATTTGCTAATCCAATTTTTGGCATCAGGAAGGATATTTTATTAGCCACTCTTAGCAATTAAACGTACATGTATAAATATGTTGCTAAATCCTTTTAATAACAATATTAGTTGGAAAAAAAAATTTGGAAATTTTTGCTCATATCAAGCAAGGTTATTATATTCATAAACTAATCAATTATCGTAATCGACTTATGGTTATATTAAATAGAAAATTTTGTAAAAATAAAATTTAATATTAAAATACAAAGAATATATTTTAAACCGTTTATAGTAATAGATTTATTATAAATTATTTTATAATAGGACTGAAAAGTATTTTTGCAATTAATTACAAAATGTTTTAAACTTGATTGGTTGATGTCCATGATAAAGAAGCTTATAAGCAAAACCTATAATGCAGACAAATTTTTGCTTATATTCGATATTTCCTTTTAAGCAATCATTTTTATATTTATATGAACTGATACCTAATGAACGATTTTTTATTTGTTTATACACAATATTTTCTTATATACAATCAATTTTTCGCTTTTATGAGGCTAAATTTAGTGTTAAATAATTTTCTGATGTTTAAAAATAACATAACTTTGTTTTTAACCAATATTTGCCTATAAACTATACACCTTATAGCCGATATATACTGTATAATTATTGTTTGTTTTTTTTTATTAAAGATAAAAGAGATCAATATATAGAGAAAGAGATCAATATATGTTAGTATTAAATTCTAAGACATATAATAGAAGAGTAGAAAATTTTCGTCTTATGCAAATAAAAAATCAAACATAAATAATTACTAAATAATTTTCAATTCATTTAATTTTCAAAATACAGTTATCGTTAATGAATAATTTATTTGATAACATGAAAGATGTTTGATATAATACGTAATTATTATATTATTATTACTCAATGAAATATACGTAATTATTTAGTTAGAAAACAAATTAAACATAAAACGTTGATAAATGGAGTACAGCAAAAGCTTAATCAAAGCTGTGTTTATTGCTTTGTACTCGGCTTGTAACTGTTTTCAAAAGCTTTTACTTGCTAGACTAAATGAACCGAGGCAATTCGCCAATTTGTATTGTTGTCACTCAACGACGCGTTTCTGCTCAGCATCTGTTGCTGTTAATTTTGAGTGTGAGTGCAAAATCTGAGTGTAAGTGAGTTATACTCAAGAGTATGGAACGCATTTTATTTTTGGCAAATGTTTAAATTGAGTAAATAATTTAAAATCATTTGCAAATATTACCAAATATATTTTTTTATATATTTATTCTTCTAATGTTCTCATTTACATTTATACAATTATTTTAGGTTTTATTTATAATGCTCATTAATTTATGCGAATCTTCATCCACTACTTCATTATCAACCCAAGCTCATGCTGTTTTTCCAATACAGATGTTACTTACCCCCTTTTTTTAACTGCTAGATATCTGTATCTTTATTCAGTTTTTGTGCATCTGCTTTTTTAAAAGCTTTTTTTTCCTTTTTTAAAAGTTCACACATTACCTGATGCGATTAATTGAAACTACGGGCCAAAGCCCGCAAAATACACATTTTATGTGTATATGTATGTATGTGTGTATGTGTGTATGTAAAATACATGCATATGTACAATATAAAGAACAAAAGGAACCAGACACGTTTTAGACATATTCGTCATTGCATGCTCCGGTTCGTATTGTTGTTGCTGTTATTGTTTATTTTATCATTTGACTGATATTTTCGGAGTACCTTCACCCCAAAATAAAAAATTTGTGTGTCCGTTGCTTGAGCAACTTTTCCTGGTTGGCTGGCGTAGCACACGCACACGCACACGCACACACACACAGACACATTCTTATATTCGTATTCACGCTGACACACATGTTGTTCCTTACAAACAAAAAAAAAAAAGAAGTAAAAGCTCGCTCTACGCTCTCTTCAACTTGCAATGGAAGATCAACGAACTGCGTTCGCTTTTTGGCGATGACGTCGCACTTCGCAATTTCATATTTTGTTTTTATTACTTGTATGTGCTGCAGCAGCACCAGCAACAGCAACACCAACAGCAGTAGCAAAAGTAGCAGCATTAACAACAGCAACGGCAGCTTCTTTGACGCCCTCTCGCACAAGGTGCAAAGGCAATGATGATAACAATACGCACACACAAGCCTACACATACAAGCACACGTGCGCCGGTAAACAAACGGCAAGAGAGCAATCGGCCCCCTTGAGAGCGCAAGAAAGAGAGCAACGCTTCGTAAGCTTCTGGCTTCTTTGTTGTTGCGCTCGTATTTTTGCCGTATTTTCGGGTTTTTATATTTTTTTTCTTTTTCTTTTTTTTTTTTTTTTAACACAATAATACAATTGCATCAAAATGTGTGTTTAGTATTTCGGCAACTTTGTGACAGTGCTGAGTGTGCGCAACGTTTCTGTGATTTTATATTTTATTTTAATTGCTTTTGACTAGCATTTCTACAGTGAGTACAAATAATTATCGGCTTGAAACGAGACGTGTTTGTGTTTTAGTTTTAAAACAAGCAACAGGACATTTATTTTGTTCAAGTTCATGAAACCACAAAAAAAAAATAACAACAGAAAACAAAACAAACAACAACAAATGAAATGACGACAAAGCCATTGACACGCTCAGAACTCAAAACTCTCGCGCCCACAAGTTGATTGACCTTGGGATTATTGTACAAAATAAAAAGTATAGTTATATGGGAAAACTACGTCTTGGCAGTTTTGAGTAAAAGCATTGCTCAGCGTTAACCTAATATTGGAAATGTATTTATTATGTGTTCATTGAGTATTATTGAGTGCTTATGCTTTGTATGTTTAGCATAACTATGTATGTGTGTATGTATATATATATATATATTTGTATATATATATGTGTTTGTATGTTATTATTGTCTGTGTCAATGACTCAAAGCTCAAACGCGCGCGCAAATTTTTGGTGGCGAAGTAAAAATATAACGCACATAGTCACACACACACACACACACATACCCATAGCCACTGTAGAAAAAAAAAACAGGCACACGCATACTGAGAAGAAATGAGACAAAATGCGGTTTATTGCACTTTACTGTGTAAACACACACAATGAGTAAAACGCCGACGCATGGCGACTATCTGTGAGAGCTTTTTATCTCTTTCAATGCTTCGACTTGCACTCACACTCAAGCAGTGGCCATGCAAAGCAAAGCTCCCAAAGTGTGCCGACCAGTTGATGTCGATCAAATTGCGAGCTATAATAATAATTATGAAGAGTAAAGTAAAGTGTTGTTGTTCTTCTTCTTGTTGTTGTTGTTGTTGCTGGCTTTGTGCAATACTTCTCTATACAACTCACTCCACAGAGAAATGAGTATAAAATGTGCATACAGAGAATACTTCCGCATGGCAAACGATTTGAGTGAAATAATTCTGCGTATATAATAAGTTAAGTTTTTTTTTATCTTGTCAGATAAGAACGCAATACATTAAGTAGTTTTCTTTACCTTTTCTTGGGAACTGGTATTTATATATTCGTGGATAATAATTAGCAAATCGTGTGTTAAAAAGAGCTTTTCGTATTTAAAAAATATTTTGAAATTCAGTTTATTATTCATATTTGATTATTGTTTTTTTTTTCTTCTTCTATATTTAGATTAAAAAATAATTATATTATTTGTTTTGATTTTTTGTTATTTTTCTTTGATTCTAGTATCGTGATATTTGTGACAAAGGCCAAAGCCGTGATATATCCTCAACATCTACCAATAATAACTCCACGTCAACGACCAACAACAATAATAATAATAATAACAACAATAACAATAATACAAACAACAATAATAGTAAACCACAAGGAACCTCAACACGCTGCGCACGTTGTGCCACTGACAATTGCTCTATACACCCTGTACAACAGGGTGAGGTCTCATCAACGGAACCACCATTGCCAGAACCATCGTTGCTTAACGGTCAAGTGCCTGAAATATCTGCATATTTTGAGGCACTCGAGCATTATATAAGCTCGGTGGGTTGGGTCCTGCTGCAGGTGAACGCAAACGGCATCATTGAGTCCTGTACGCAAAATATACGCGAACTGATCGGCTATGAGAAGCAGGAGCTCTTCCATCAGCCGCTCTACATGTACCTGTATGCGGGGGATCACGCCAAATTGGAGCCGATCATAAACAACATGTACAGCAGCAACAGTAGTGGTAATGGAGGATCTGGCAGCGGTGCCAGTTCTGCTAGTGGTGCAAGTGTTGGCAATACCACTGGCGGCTGGGGTGATCTCGATGAGCTAAATAATGGCAATGCTTCACAACAATCCGCTGGCTCCAATTCCAGTTCCAGTGCTGGCAATGGACTCGGCTCTGGTGGTATGGGTAAATCCAAGCGCAGCATATCCACCAAGGTACGCATGCTAGTCAAGGATACGCGACCAGCCACGCAAACTTCCTCCAATTGTGATCCCATGGATCAAAAGCCCTTGAGGCAATCCGGACATCAGGACAAGTATGAAGAGGTCGTATTGATTGCGGCACCAGTAAAGGGTGAGTCCTCGAACTGTTTATGTCAATTCGGAGTGGTTGTCGAAATAGTTTGTTTCAGTTACTTTTCATGACAGTTATTTCTCTTATCCGAAAACAAAAACTATCTTATGATCAACGAAATGTTATCCAAATACATCTTTAGTTAAAGTTAGGAAACAAAAAAAATATCTTGTCAGTTATAGAATTTATATATATATATATATATATATATATATATATATATATATTCTATTAAGTAATTTGAAAACATTTAAATCGTTACAAATTTTTATTCCGTATATATTTCCGAATATATTTATATATATGAGAATAGTTTTGAAGTATAATTTAATTTTCGCATAATAAGGAAAATAAAGCATAGTCCGAATCACTCCGAATGTCTTTAGGTTCGATTTGAATATTTTATAATTGATTTTCTTTATACTAAATTATTGTTAATGTTGCAGATGATGCAGATGCAAGCAGCTCTGTGCTGTGCTTGATTACCCGGCCCGAGGATGAGTCACCACTTGAGATGAATATGCAGCAACATGTGCAGCAGCAGCAAATCGAACAGATGACCTTCAAGCTGGACGTTCATGGCAAAATACTCAGCCTGGATGCGACGGCACTGCGTGAACCCTTCAAGCAGCATTTGCAATCGTGGGTGGGCCGTTTATGGCAGGATCTGTGTCATCAGCATGACTTATCCACACTCAAGTCGCATCTGCGCGATATACAAGATTCGGCTGCTGTGCATTCACCAGGTAGTTCCGGTGGTGCCAGTGGTGGTGGTTCGGTATTAAATGCACCCATACCGAATATTATATCACGTCCATTTCGACTACGCCTCGGCGCCGATGTTTATGTACATGTTAAAGCCAATTCGAGACTGTTCCTCAATGAGAGACCCGGTGAGACAGACTTCATTATGTCTGTGCAAACGCTGCTCAATTCCGAAAACGATATGAACAGCAATAACACAGGAACTGGTGGAATCGGAGTCGGAGTCGGAGGCATGGGCTTAAATCAAATGTGCGCCATGTCACCGGGCGCTTCATTGGCCAATTCATTGGTCAATACACTCTCCATGGAGGCACTTGGACATAGTTCTACATCCTCAGGTACTGGTTCAATGCTGCCAACACATTTGCTGGGCGGACTTGTTGGCGGTGGACAACACAACAACAACAACAACAACAGCAGCAGCAACAACAATAGCAACAGCAACAGCTCACAAGCCACCAATGTTGGTGGGCCCCTCATGAGCTCAGCGATCATCAATGGCAGCGGCATGCAACATCGTCTGAGCAATGCCAGCTCCTCGGCTGCAAATTCATCAGCGAATGCGCTGGTGAATTCCTTTTCTGCATCCCCTGCGCAAGGGGAGCACACGTTCTATAGCGCTGATACTTTTGAATTTGATATAGCACATTCCTCATTCGATATGGATCCAAGCGGTGGCGTTGGCGCCTGGACAGATTCGCGTCCCAATTCGCGTGCATCTGTGGCGACGCCAGTAAGTACGCCGCGTCCCTCGTCTGGTCATGGCTTTAGTCCGGCTGTCTGCGCCTCACCAGCCACTCCCTATCAGTTGTCGTCACACTCTGCGGCTAGTTTGCCATCGCCGCAATCGAATGCTAGCGCTGGAGCGGGCGGCAACTATGGTTTCAATTTTCACTCCTATGATCCGGCGGATACTAAGCCGGACAAGGAGCAACAACCGCAGCAGCAGCAGCAGCAACCAGGCAACGGCAACAATAATAGCAACAACAACAATCCTTTAATGTCTGCTGGTCTGCCGAATGGTGTTGGTGGACTACTTCTATCGCAACAACAACAGCAGCAACAACAGCAGCAACAACATCAGCAACAACAACATACAGAAACCTCAGAGCGACTGCGTAATCTGCTAACAAAAACGCAAAGCTTAGAAAACGCTGGACTCGGTGCCAGCGGCTTGGGGGATGAAGAAAAGGTAAGCTGCTTCTAGAGAAATCCCAAGTTCGATTTCCAACTAATATTGTACATCCATTGCAGTTCTTTAAGCAGGAATGCAACGAGGATGATAAGCTCAATGTTGGCGTTGGACAAATGGGAGCTGCAGCTGGTAGCTATAAGCTGGGCAACCAGGCGAGTCAAATGGGCATGTTTGGAGCCATGGGAAGGGGCGGTGTACTGAACTCAAATCTGCTGCAAAAGGCGGGTAACTCACAGAATCCTATGCTGTTGAAGGTATGTGCAGAGCTTTGGGGAATACTTTGTGACGTAATTAATGTAATTAATTTAATTTGTTTCAGCTACTGAATGAAAAGAGCGAGGAAGAGGATGGCAGTGGCAGCGGCTCAGCCACTGGAACTGCTGGCGCAGCACGTCCAAGTGAATTGATGCGTCAGCTGCAAAAAGACGATGGTGGCAACCATGGACCGGGTCATGGCTTGTTAGGCAGCGGTGGCGCCGGCAGCACGAACAACATGAGCAACGAGGATCTCAAGCGCATGCTCAAAATCCAAAGTGATCCGGCGATGAGTCGCAAGCGATCCCTGAACGAGCCAGATGATGATATCTCAGCGAAGCGCTCTGAGGATAAGCCAAGCAAGCTGTGCACTCAGAACAAGATGTTGGCCAAATTGCTGCAGAATCCACCCAAGCTACCCAAAGCACCCAATGCGGATCATCCGCTGCAGGTCAAAACGCTGCCGGATATCACCAGCTCCACGGTTAATAATGTGAGCAGCTCCTTGGCTGCGCCGGGCAATCTCATTAGCGCCGGCAGCACTGGACCTAAGGCAGCGGCTGCGGCAGCTTCTAATCGTGCACGTAAGCTGCTACAGCAACAGCAACAGCAGCAGCAGCAACAACAGCAGCAGCAACAACAACAACAGCAACAACAGCAGCAACAGCAGCAACAACAGCAACAGCAGCAGCAGCAGCAGCAACAACAACAGCAGCAGCAGCAGTCAACAACACAACAACAGCAGCAACAGCAAAACGATGTCTACCTCAGCCAGCAACAGCTGGCATACCAGCAGCAGCAGCAGCAGCAGCAACAACATCAGCAACAGCACCAGCAACTGGCAAACACAATAACTACCTCACATACCATAGCGGCCTCGAACTCAGCGGCTGCAACAGCTTCAGCCGCCGATTCAGAACTGTCCAAGCTGCTGGACAGCGTCATGGAGTATTATACGGATGACACGCCCATTGTGAATGCTGCTCCATCGGAGGCATCGGCCATCAACGATATACAGAAATCATTGATGTTAGATGTGGAATCTGGTGGATTTGGTCATGTCTTGAATCAACATATGCTCATGTCACAGCAGCAACAACAGCAGCTTTTATTACAGCAACAGCAGCAGCAGCAGCAGCAGCAACAACAACAACAGCAGCAACAACAGCAACGCCAGCAACATTTACAGCCGCCTGCTTATCCAGGTATGCTTGGGCTGCAGCAACAGCAACATCAACAACAACAACAACAACAACAACAGCAGCAGCAGCAGCAGCAACAGCAACAAACCCAACAACAGCAACAGCAACAGCAACTAATGCAACGACAATTAGTTGCAGAGGCTATACGCAATCAAGGCTTTCAACGCCCACCGCCCATGTATCCAGTACGTGGGCGTGGCCCCATGAATGCTGTGGCAACACCCGGCGGTGGCATAGTTCTGCCCAATCAACAACTGCGCAACATGCGACAGCAACAACAGATGGCGGCCCAACAAAAGGAGCGACTGCTGCAACAGCAGCAAAAGCAACAATTGCTTGTGCCCGAAAATGCCAGTGAGTATTCTTTGTAGCAGTTACCCACAGCTCAGTTCAAGCTTTAATTCATTCAATCCTTATGCAGCTGGCATCAATGCAGGCATCAATAATATTAGTTCACTTATGAATACAACTGTGGCGCCTAATGTGTCCTTGTCAAGGACCAATTTGCCAGCAGATGCGCAGCTAAGTCCCAACTTTGCGCAAACGCTGATGCAGCAGCAGCTCAGTCCTGGACGCAGTGGTGCACCCTATAGTCCGCAGCCAAATCCAAGTGAGATTCCATTCATATCCTTTCAAAGAAAAACTAATTATCCTTTGCTTCATTTGCAGGCTATGTAACGCAGTTCCCGCAGAGTGGGCAACGTCTGTCGCCGCAGCAGCAACAACAGCCGAACGCACAGCAATTAGCATACCTACAGCAGCAACAGCAACAGCAGCAACAGCAACAGCAGCAACAACAACAGCAGCAACAACAGCAGCAGCAGCAACAACAGCAGCAGCAACAACAAACTGCTGATGGTGGACGCTGCAATACACCATTTGGCAGTGGCTCCGGCTTACAATCGCCTGGCATGCAGAACAGTCCACAACAGTGGCCCACCGCTGGCGGTGCTGCAGCTGTTGGTGGTGCTGTCGTTGGTGCTGTGGGCAGCACTGCTGGTCCTGGTGGACCCTTACCCGCTGGCAATGCTGGACGTTCAGTGCAGCAGCACAATAATCCCCTGCTGATTGCGCAGCTGCAGGTGAGTAGTAAACATATAATAGATGCCCCAATGGAAACCAACGAATCACCCTTCACAGAGCAACTACAATGCGCGTCAATACCAGCAGCAAAGCCAGCAGCGTCGTGGTCTTAATTCACCCGGCGCTGTTGGAGCTGTAAGTGTGAATGCAGCCGCTTTGCAGCGACAAAACTCCTTCCAAGCTCAAAGTGGCGGCAATGGTGGTGGTGGCGCCACCACACCCGATGGCAACACAGGACCAGGCGGTCTAAATGTTGGCTTCGGTGCTGGACCACAGTCTCCATATGGCACTGCAGCAGCGGCCAATGCCTTCCAGCAACAGCAGCAACTGCAACGCCTGCAGCGACAGGGCAGCGTGCCGCAAGCCACACAGCATTTACCAGGTAAGACATGCAACAATTTGAATCGCAATCAATCACCCATCCCTGCCGTCTCAGGATATGGATGAGTATAAGGATATGAGAGCTTAGGCTTGGTTCTAGTTCAATGAAATTATTTGGCATAGTTTTAGTTTGCAGATGGAACTAGCGTTTAAGATCTATTATACAATATTCAACGGAAACTGGAACTGGTAGTAGAACTAGTTCCTTAAATAAAACTCTTTTTGCAGGCACACGCAACATATTGGAGCTGAAACTTAGATCAAGTGAATATATATAATATATGAATATATATATATATGTGTAAATGAATTAATATAAAACAGCTACTTGGATTAAATGAACAAGTTCAGAAATCCTAATGAAATTTGTTGGCAGCATTAAATATATTTAAGATTTTTTATCAGCCTAAAGTTTCTATGAACTAGTTTTGATTTAAATCTGACTTAATTAGTTCCTACTTAATTCTGAGCTAGTTTCATTAACTTTATGAACTAACTCCGGTTCCATAGGGCTTTCAAATTCACCAATTACTTAGTTCTCTCACAATTGCCGCTTCTTCAAAAGAAAAACCTCTACTAAATCTTCAAAACGAAAACATAAACAGCTTTATATACACAGCGTTTCACACACACACACTTACACCCACACTCAATATAGAGCCAGATACAGATACACACACAAACACACACACATATATATACATGTTATTATTTGAATAGTTTTTAACCAAAGCCAAACAAATAAAACGCTTAACCGAAACAGGCTCAACGCGCTTCGGTTTATCGCCGGGCCACAACAGCAGCAACATCAGCAATAGCAACAACAACAGCAGCAATCATAACAGTCATAATGAGAATGCAGCTGCCGCTGCCAGTCAACAACAACAGCAGCAGCAGCAGCAGCAGCAGCAGCAGCAGCAACACCAGCAACAACACCAGCAACAGCAACAACAACAGCAGCAACAGCTGATGAATGGAATGAGCATGTCACCGCATCCAGCCATGATGGGCGTGGGCGGTATGGGCAGCGGCGGTGGCAATGGTATAATTGGCCTTGGCGGCGGCGGTGGCGGCACCAGCGGTGGTGGCGTTGGCGGCGCTGGCGTTGGTAGTGACAACTATGCAGCAATGGTTGCCTATGGTCAGGCCCGTCAAATGCAATCATCGAATGATTTCTATGGTCGAGCGCAGACCGGTAAGCCGTGTGCTCACACTTTACACTTCTCTCTCTCTCTCTCTATATATATATATCTTTGTATCTACATATATATATATATATAACTGTATATATATATATTTCGCTCGCTGTAATCACCTGCCATACTACACACATAAATCTCTCTCTTTATATGTATATATAGAGTGCAGCATATATATATATCGAGCTAATCATCGTGTACATACATATAAAAAATACACAAAACTCGCTCACACACACACACATCACATACATACACACACACACACTCACATTTTGTATATAAAAACTTTAACCCTTGGGGCCAATACATATCTTTTGCCTAACCACATTTGCGTGTCTTGTATATTTGTATTACTGTATTATAGTATATAGTATATATATATATATAGTATATATATCTATGTATATATATATGTATATGAAATTGTATTGTATATAACCAACATCAACAGCAACAACAACAATATGTTTAGGTATATTGTTACGAGTTTGTATATAATAAAGAGTTAGTTCTAAGCGCTGCACCCTTTGTATTAACCCTGTAAAAAAACAAGAAAGAAAAAGCAATTCGAACCGATATTTATATATAATATATATAATCATAATCATTATCTGGGCATCGTATATATAATTCATGTATATATTAAGTATTATTTGGACAAATTTAAGAAGTATTTGTTTGCTTTGAGCTGCATTTCAATTGCAACACCTGAAATTGAGTTGTGAGATTTCAACGCAAGGTGGCAGCACTGTTCTAAAGCAAGCGAAATACTCAAAATGAATTATGTTCATGGAAACTGTATGGATTTATGTTTTATGTATAACATTTACCCTTTCCCATTTACTCCTTTGGTCCTTTTATCGAGTCTTATGTTTTAAGTATGTGTCGTATTTATTTATAATTCCCTTATATAAATATATATGTATATGTTTTTTGTTTATTATATGTTGTTCTTTCCCCTTGTCTGTTTCTTGTGTATTAATTTTATGTTTTGTGTCTAGCTAAGTTGGTACAAATAATTGTGACTAAAAATTAAATATATATATATATCTATATATTGTTATGGGTCGAAATGTTGTATATTTGAAGTACAATTTGTTGCATATTTTCTTAAACATGTGGAAAATTTGTTTAATGTGATTACAGCTGGAAATGCTGGAGGTGGCAATGGCGGAGGAGCTGGTGGTGGCAACGCCAGTTCGGAATTTGTTAAGCAGGAGCTGCGTGCAGTTGTTAGTGTGCGTGCGCAGCAGGCAGCAGCAGCATTAACAGGTGGCGGTGTTGGTGTCGGTGTGGCACAACGCGGCCAAACACCTCAAAGTCCATTGCAGCAGGGACCAATGATTGGCGGTGGCAATAGTACAAATGCCATGGGTAATGCCACACTTACTGGCAGTGGCAGCAGCGGCAGCGGCAGTGGCAACAACAACAATCCAATGCTCAATACAACATTAGATCCAACGCTTGGCTTTAGCTTCGAGACGCGTAAGTAACTCGATATAAAATTTCGTTTAAAAGTTGCAAAAGAGAAGTGAAAGTCATTTAAATTTTCTTTTATATATATAGCGGACTTTTTCACAAGCAGCGCAACGAGGTGACCCTAAGACCGCAAAGGATATTAGGGTTTAAATTCAATGGATTTAGGAGCAAAATCTACACCAACAACAACAACAGCAAACGAAAACAGAATTATGTTCTTCAAACGCATTTAAAACTTTCATAACTTTTTCTTTACAAAAGAAAAGAAAGTTAACGCATTTTTGTTAAGAGCATAGAAAAGCAAAGAAAATAACAAAACAGTAAAAAAAAGTAAAAACATAAATAAATTAATTAATAAATTAATTAAATAGCGAACGCAAGCAACGTTTAGAAATGTCTATAATAAACATGTAAAATAAAAGAAAAGGAAAAGTAAAAGCTAATTAGCAGCACTATTGAATAAGCCAAAACGTTATATATGTATATATATATATACATATATATATAAGAAACAGTATATATATATATAAATATATATATTTATTATTACTAGCAAATATTAATTATAAAACATAAAATGGGAACCTCGTTTACAACATAACAAATAAAACAAATGAAAGAAACGTTTGAAAAATTAAACAAATATATATTAAATTATAAACAAAAAACGGATAGTTAAATATTTTGAAAAAAACTGCTAAAAATTATATATATATATATATAAAATTAAATTGAAAAACAAAAAAATATATATATATATATATTAAAACATATTTATTTCATTTAATATAAAGCTTAAGCTAAGAAACAACACATATATATATATATATATATATATATATATATATATATGTATGTATAGCTATTTACATATAAATTTATATAAGAAACTGCGCGCAACGTTTCAAGCTGTTCAGATTTTGTTTTAATTATATATAATAATTATAAATTAAAATTAAAATAGTTAAAAAAAAAATTAACAGACAGAGAACGGCAGCCGCTCGCTAGGATTTAGTAAAGAGAAAACAAACAAAGCGTATACAATTATAATTATATATATATATATATATATCTATGGTATATATATATATATATATATACAGTTATGATAAACAATATGTATACATATTTAAACTTAGTGTTGAATTTTTTTCAGTGTGATAATTTGTTACATTTTAACGATAATTATTAACTAATGTTGCTTATTTTGTTGTCCTTAGACATTTCTATACGTTTAACCTTTCCATAATTATTTTTTACCATATTTTCATTGAAAAAAAAGAAAAACAAACTCTTTGGCATATCTTAAATTAATCAACAAAAACAACAACAATAACAGAAAATAAAATTTATAAATTGTTTAATTTAATTCGTTTAAATGTATATTTGTTATGCTATTAAATATGATTTGTGCTGCACTTAAAATTGTTGTGGCAAGTCTTTAGTTGTAAATATTTCATAAAAAATTTTATTATTTAGCTAATGCTTTATACATTAATTAATTATTTAATAGAATTGTCACTTATTTTAATTAACAAATTTAAAAGAAAATATTAAAAAAATATATGCACGCTTTGCACAATTTCTGTTTGGCGTTGCAATTGAATGTGAAGGCTATTTTACAGGTTTTTTCTTTTTTTATTGTTTAATTAACTAAATTTAAAAAAACAAATTTTTTAATGTTTTAATACGTACATAAAAAACTTGTACTATTTACAGATAATATTCTCTTTTTTGATTTTTGTAATTATTAGTTATTATTATTATTATATTATTATTATTATTATAATTGTAATAATTATTATTGATTTTTAAAAATGCATCTATAAATTGTAAACTTTAGTTGGGTTTTAAACGTTATTTTTATTATTATTTTTAAACAGCTATACAAATATATTAAATTTATATATATATGTATCTATCTATAAAATATAGTTTTTTAATTTTATTAATTATGTTTAAAATATAAACAAAAATAAAAAAAAAAGAAAATCTAAATAAAAATCTATATACAATATATATATACAAAAATAAAAAACTAAAGACATTTTTATTTTCTTTATAAACTTTTCTCATTTATTATACTATAACAAATTATGATGCTGAGGAAAAGACAACACAAACAACGATTGAAAATTATATAATATAATGAATATTTAATATAATAAATGAAAGTGTATACAAAATGGCGATATTAACACTTGGGAAAATAGAAATACCTCTCGTTAAGTTCAAAAAAACGTAAAATCTATAATAAAATACAAATTTATATATATACAATAAATATATATATATATATATATATATATATATATATATAAACAATTAACACACACATATATATAAACACGTATATATATATATTTAATGCTAGTTGCAAGTTTCACATAAATTAGTTTAATTAGTTTTTAAGCAATTTACTTTGAAGTAAATACAAAGCTAGTTCAATTTTCAGTTTTTAAAAGAGGCTAAGTTTAATGTAATTAAATTAAAAACAGTAAAAAAAAGGAACAAATTTAACTCGACGATCTAATACCCTTGCAGACTATCTTAACAAACACAATTCGTTTTCCATTTTTCAGTTAAGCTGCCAGAGTTATTCCAGGTAGACACTTTTGTGTCTTCTATATGATAAGATTTGCGTGTTCATAAAGCAAAATGTTTTAAGAACTTATTTAATCAAATAGTATACTTCATTCAATTATCCTTTTGAAATATGACTGCTATCAGATAAAACTATTATACATTAATTTGCTTTATAAGATCATGCAATTAGCAATAGGCCAAAATATATTGGTAAAATATCTGAAACATTTACGCTACATGCTTAGTTCTTTAACTAACTTTTTATTGGCATCAATAGAAAATTGTATGCAACAAATAAAAGGAAGCATTTCAAACCCCATAAACATCCACAAGTATAGTTTAGTACATTCTTTATATATTGATCATTTCATATATTATTGTAATAGAAAGAAAAAGTATTAAATGGAATTGAATGTTTAAATTTGGGTGAACTTTTTTATATGAAATGCTAATTTTATTAATTGCTGCATAAACATATGTGGGAAAATAATATGCAACAATCCAAAAGCTTGCACTAAAATATTTATAAACCTTTTTATGTTTTTTCTATAACTAAATAAAAATTCTTTGACAGAAAAATATCTGTTAAATGAATTTATTAAAAGGATCTGTACCAAGTGTCCTTGAAATAGCTTTAAAAGCTTCTTGCACGATCAGAAAAATAAACAAATAAAAAAACCAAAAAAAAAGAAAAGATTACAAATTAAAAAATGCTCTGCAAGGGTTCTGTTTAAATTAAAAGATATTTTCGATTCCAAGATAAACCTATAGTCTTGGATTTCACATACAATACTTTTTGATACAGAATAAAACCTCAAGCAGAAAAACAAGAAGTAAATATACACAAGTATACTGCATTTAGCATAGGTTTGATTAAGTAAACTTAATTACAAATTAATAAGTATATTAATGAAAAATTTAATAAAAATAAAATGATTAAGTATAATTATAAATATATATAAACATAGCAAATTTCACACACAGCAACACAAAAAGTACATATAAAGTGCATTAATGAATTTAAGCATTTAATGAAATTATTTAATTTATAAGAAAACCAAAAATTATATATGTATATGCCCATGTATGTGTACATATATAAGTATATACAAATATATAAAATAGTTATACACGCATACGTATTAATATATATACATATATATATATATATTTATTTAACAAAAAAATATTTACAAAAAAGTTTAAAAAAAAATATAAACAATATAAATTTCATAAAAAATAAAAGAAAAATAATAGTTTAACAAATTTATATAATAACACTAAAGCTAACCTCGAATTATACAGCAAGAAAATAACCATAATACATATATATACATATGTATAAGATGCAGATTCCATTTTGATAAATATATATTTAAATAAGTTGCATAAGAAGCACATCTATAAAAATAAGTTAATAATAATAATTAAATGTATATATTCATCATAATCATTATTTACATATTAAATTTAACTTAGTTATATAATATATTATAAAAATAAATATTATTTTATTTTTATTGTACATACACACAAACATTATGTTATGCAACCTAGTACCATAAATTTGTACCAAAAGAAAAGCAAAGAAGAAAATGAACATTTAACACAAAACAAATGCAACGCCCTGTACCCGTGCATAAGCCTAAACAAAATAAACAACAAAACAAAAAAAAAGGACAACCACAAATTGTTAAGAAATATTACAAAAAAAATAAAATATATATACATATATATGATACTATTTACTGATAACAAAGAAGCCCTGAACCGTAATAAGTAGTGCCCAAAACAAATACAAAAAATTGAAAGAAAATATTATATATATTAATTAGCATTTAAAGAAAGTTATAAGAAATTCTAAAACATTAAAGAAAACCAACAAACAGCCTATGCAAATAGTTTATAAAGGAAATAGTAAAAGAAAATAGCACAATTTTGTATAAAAAAGTAGAATTTTCCATAAAAAGAAAGGTTAGATACTCATACCAGACTCATCATAGAGCACACAGGCATAGAAATATTTAGAGATTCAACTCAGAGTTAAAAGAAAAATAATTGCAACAATCGAGCACTATACTAAATTATTTAATTTAAAATTAATTTTATATTTAATTAACATTTTTTGTTTCGAAATTTTGCTTATTGTATATATAAATTTGAATGAAAATAATTGCAACGGAAAAGCTGGGACGATGTCTTGTTGATTGGCTGTGTTAAAAACAAAAACAAAAAATGGAAAGTTGGAAAATGTGTGAGAGCATTGGCGTACAGCAATGTGTATAGCCGGAATATAGAAATTTGGAAAATTTTGTATGGAAATCTATATAATATGAGTAATTGTCGAGATTTGTATGGCTGGAAATTGAATAGCGTAGTTAGACGCGTTCTGGGAACGCTTAGTTAACTGATTTTCGTTAGGTTAGTTACGGCAGTTAAGCGTTAAGATAAGCTGATTGAATATAAGTTAATTAAGTTTTGGTCGAAGAACTTCAGTTCAAACACACATACATATTTGCATTAACCTTTTCGTATCACAAAAAAAGCACATATTATTATTAATAATATTATAATATTGTTTTCTTTCGCTATGTTACTTATATGTTTGATTAACTATTGATAAGGTCGGCTATGACTAAGTTTTATTATTCAGATTATAAAATTGTATTATCTATAACTGTATGCAAGCTACATAAGTGTTAAAAACTTAATATTATATTGTGTTGTTGTCACTGTCACTGTTTATATGTTGTATTTTGTCCCTCTATAAGTATATTAATGATAATTCAAACATATTTTATGTAAGTCTATGTACCTTTTGCTATATATTGTATTTCTATGTATAACACTACCCTTTCATTCATACACATACACACACACACACCAACATTTTACCTTTGAATGTTATAAGAAACAAGAACATGAAATCAACTTAAATTAACACTACAAAAATTTGTTACCAAAAATAAAAATCGAAAAAGCAAAATTACAAATAAGTAAAATTTAAAAAAATAAAACAAATTTTTAAAAATTAATATTGTAAAATGTGTAAATGTAATTTTTTGTGTAAAAAAAAACAAGTTGAAGATTTTTGAATTAACCTAATTCAAAACGCACTTTCAATTGAAGTTTTATATATGAAGAAAAGAGCTAAAAATTATGAAATTCTGTGCGGTGTTTATGTTTATTAATTAACTCTATTAATAATTAAATTTATTAATTAATTATAAATTAAATATACAACACAACAACAGCAACACGTACACAATTAATGTTTAAAAACTGATAAAAAAAAAAACAAAAAAGAAAAAAATAAGAAACATTAAAAATGAGAAAACGAAAAAGACTAAATAAAATATTAATAAAAATAAGTGAAAGTAAAATATTTTCAATTTTGGCGTTATTTTAGAGCTTATCCATATTCTTGGCCAAATCCACAAGCTTCAGTAGATTGGAGTTCAGAGTTTTTATCTGATTCAAAGTCGACGAATCCAATTGATTAAGCACTTCACGTTTCACCTCATTTAATTTAGTCGCGTGCAGCTTCAACACGCCCACTTTGGTGGGAATATGTACATTAGCCCGACGATCTGGAAAACTGCACATATAACACATGAATAAAACGCTTGGGCAAGATTCATTAACAAAGCTTACGTTTGTACAGCCAACGGGCTGCCACCTTTAGAAAGAGCTATTTCACCAGGTTTGGGCCAGCGCAGAAAGGAAACGGCATCCATTTTATCCTCCCTATGCCTATCCCTATCCATTGAATTAACCTGCATACGTGGCAAAATCGGCTGTAAAGGGGTACGTGCACGTCCCAAACGTGTGCAGATGGATTGACTACGTACCTTTGGTGGCACAGGTACTGCAATAGGTTTAGTTAATCAACAATATTTTATTGAAGACTCAAGATATGAACCTTTGTACAGATATTCCTCAAAATGTACTAGCTTCAGATTCAGAAAATCACTCCATTTCATATCCAGCACATACCGATTGGTACGACTCAGTATAAGTTTGATCTCATTATCCACTTGATGCATACAATTAATTTCCAGTTCATCGATCTTTTCCAGTGCTGTATCTAGTTTTATTTCTGCCATGCGCATCCTTTCATTGCGATCCGCCTCCATACGTACCACCATGCGTGTACGTTTGTACACTTTAGTTCTCGGCATTTTTATATAGGTTGATATATATTACAATTATTTTTAAAATATTGACAGGATTATGGATGAACATATGAAATTTTATTATTTTGTGCTTGAATAAAACTTACATTTAAATTTTAAACTATATTTTAAAAAATTAAAAATAATCGACGAACATAAAACATATTAAAAATATATAGGTAGAAATATATATGTGTATAGGTATAATATGTATATATGCATACGATGTTAGAATGGGGATTTTCTATTTAATGCCAGCCTTGTTGGCCGTATTCACGATCAATTGCAAGTTTTCGTGTAATGTTCTGATCTGGTTTAAAGTGTCTGAATCTAGATTTTCAAGCAGATCCGATTTAACTTCACCCAGTTTCTTGGGACGTAGGGATAATACGCCGTTACGTATGGGTATATTGACATTAGCAAACTTGTCAGGCATTCTATAAAATGATAATTTATTAGTTTTGTGAAAGGAATACTGTGTGATGTAAAATCGACTTACACTTGGGCTACAATTGGACTGCCATATTTGGATAGCGCTATCTCTCCGGGCTTGGGCCAACGCAGGAATGCCATTGGCGGTGTGCTGGGCGAAGATCTGCGCTCTTTGCGTGGTGTACGATCAGCACTGATTGCTTTCTGTCTTGATGCCATCGGCGTACGCATCTTGCTGCGTGAAGTACGCTGCGCGTTTGTTGAGGTTGTGTTGAGTGTCACTGGAATTGGCAGTTTGGCTGTGCCACAAGCAGAACGACTGCGTCGCTCACGACGCGCACGTGCTGAATGAAGGGGCCCAGGCGTCCGCATTGCCTTTGCTGAACGCAACATAGATCCAGTATAAGCAGATATTGTCGAAGCACTGCTACTTCCGACAGGAACGCCTAAGCTGCTGTCCTCTGTAAGGTAGCCTAAATAGAGTTTGACCAGACCAAAGTATGGAAGGAGCGGTGTGTGTATGTGTGTAACCAGACCACCAAATGCGTGCGATAGTGTGATGTGTAAGGGTGATTGTGACAAATGATAATGTTAGTAAAAGAATAAATAAGCAAAGGTTATAGAGCCCAATCATAGCAGCTATGAATACGATCATATGATTGACATGAATAGGCTGCATTAAAGTATATACCAACAAACAAAAAAGAATAATAATATTAAAACAAAATATGAAAATACCTTCATCATTGCGACTGCTGGTTGCAGCGCCTGTGTAATTACTGCTGTTTGTGTTGCTGCATATAGACTGTGATGCGATCTGCTGCGTCTGATCACTAGCCTTGTAATCTCCAAAGTGCTCCAGTTTGGCAAGTAGTTCCAGGAAATCAAACATTTTCATTTTACGTAGTTCAGTTTGTAGCCGCGACTCGATTAGTCTTAGCTCTGTGTCCACTGCACCCTTGAAGCGCATTTCCAAGTCGTCGATGCTCATGAGTACGGAATCCATTTTTAATTCAGATATGCGTATTTTCTCTTCTCGATTTGCCGCCTCACGGTTTCTCTTTGAGTTCTTCGTTACTTTCGTGCGTGGCATTATAACGAATTAGTTTATAATTTTTATTTAATAAAATTCTTTTAGGAAATATATTTTATATTGTTTTTTTTTTATGCTAACTGAGCAAGCGTCGACTTTCTTTTAAGTTTTTCCGCCTTTTCACTTCAGCTGGCGTCGATAAAGTACATCGATAGGCTACAATGTAAGCATACGCATATCGATATTTTTCACTGTTAAACATCGTACACGTAATTAATTAAATTTAAACATTTCTGTTAGCATAGTGTTAAAAAATTCGTTAATTTAAAATTTAGTGATTATACATTTTTTTTAATTATTTAATTATAAATAGTTTTATGTTTTTAGTGCAAGTTATATTATTTATCTGTAAAGATGTGGCGATATTCTGTTAAATTTATTAAAACTAAATTGTTAAACTTACGTTCGTTCAAAAACGGGACCAGTGTTGCAAGTTTATCATATAATAGGGGCTTGATGTTGTATGTGAAAAAGCTTATAAATTATAAGTTTAGCTTATAGCTTTAAATCTAGCATATTTAGATTATTATTGTATAAAGTTCAAATTGATAGCTTACAAAAAACAAAAGCAGTAAAAAAAAGAAACAACAAATACAGAAAATAGTTGCTCAATGCTATTCAGAAAATAATATAATAATGAAAATAAAATAATATATATATATAATAAAGCACAGCTTGACAAAGTTGTCGTCAAATATAATTTGTAATTTATTTTTTTATAATATTATAATACTAATACATAGAAGAACTAATTTATTTTACATTAAATGTGTAGAGAGTAAATGTGTTTGTCACATAATGAGGATCAGGATAAGTGTTTTGAATTTTATTTAAATTTATTAATTAGCCGCCGGCTAAGGCGTTAACAAAAATTTTAAAAAATTATTTTCTTGGAGAGCTGCAAACAAAAAATTCCTAATTACAGAAAAAATAGGATGTTCAGTGGAACTCATTATTGAGGAAACTGAATAATAATAGCACTGGTTAATCCTTGAATTTTTAGAATCACACCAAATACTCTATGAGAAGGTAAACCAAAGTAACCTTAACTTTAAACGGAAACGCAATAGTCAATTATACAAAACTTCGTCAAAACTAATTGGGAATTATAAGTGTTTTCTAACTTATGTTGTCCTTTGCTTTATATGTCACTTTATTTATTTCAATTCTTTTCATTCGTCTGTTTTGTTATGCAGATGCAGATGTGAAATTTGATAAATATTTTTATATACTTTTTTTTTTATTATTATTATATTTTTTATTTTTATTTTATTTTTAAAATTTATTTTATAAAGTCTTTATATGTTTGCAGTTATTAGTTAGTGTGTAGATAAGTAGCTGCTATAATTATTAATAATATATTTAATTGTATAGTTCACTTTTCTAATAATAATTATATCAATCAATAAGTATGGAATCCTTGCTTTTGGAAAGAAATACGCACGCATACATATATACATAAATGTACATATACACATATAAACATAAGTACATAGTCAAAGATCTAAATATGTTAAAAGAAAAGCAACGCTGGTTATTATGCATATAAATTAGCGGAGGCTTAAACTAGCTACAGTATAACATTTGTTTGAGCTGTGTAACAATAGTATTCAATTGATCTACAGTTATTATATATTTCGCACATGCCAAAAAGGATAAGCACGAACTAACAATAGCTGTTCTGCTTGCACATTATTCACATTCATTTTATGCTAATGGCTGACGCTGTTCGACTGTTACATAGCCATTGACGATGCTGCTAAAAATGGTTTTTTTCACAGAAGTTTTTATAAATTTTTAAATTACTTTTACAATTTATCTTCTTTTTATTAGTTTTAACATATGTTGAATTCCGTTTGCATTACATAAAAATGGCCATTGTACAAATAATATTTTAGCAATGGCCCTGCCACCAGTTAAAGGAACTAAACATGAGTTAGATCGTGCTGTCTTCTTTTCACAGTCAACGCAATCTCCGTTGCGTCTGTTCCAGCTATGCTCTGCGGCTGCTATGCATTGCTAACATATCAATTAGCGGAGGCGCAAACCAGTCACTGCCTAGTTGATAGCTGAGCCTTGTAAATGAGTAGTATCACTATAGTAGTCAATATCAATTCTAATTGGTTACTTGTCTCAGGGGAAATGCTTAAGATATAACAGTTTGTATGAGCAGTATAACTATAATAGTCAAATGATCTACCGTTATTTTAATTTAGGCACATGCTTAACAGGATAAGCACGAATCAACACCACAGCTGTGCTGCTTGCACATTATGTTACACTTTTAGTTTCATTTTATGCTAATGACTGACGCTGTTCGCCTGTTACATGGCCAATGACGATGCTACTAAAATTATTATTTTTAAAGAAGTTTATAAAAATTTTAAATTACTTTTACAATATGTCTTCTTCTTATAAGTTTGCAAATAAAATAAAAGCAAAAAATATGGCCATTACATAAATATTTATTTTAGCAATGGCCCTACCCCCTGTTAAAGGAACTAAGCAAGAGAAAGATTGTGCTGTCTTCTTTTCACACTCAACGCGTGATCTCTTGCGCCTATCAATTAGCCAAGGCGCACACCAGCCACTGCTTAGAATATTGCTGAGCCTTACATAAAATATAACAGTTTGTGTGAGCAGTACAACCATAGTTGTCAATTGAATTGAGCATTAATTAGAGCATGCGTCTTCTTTTTACACTAAACTCATGCTTTTGCGCCTGTTCCTGCAATATAACTGTTCATTCATTATTATATTTGATTGCGGTGGCTATCAGTACTGCCACTGTAGCATATAATATGCTAGATCTAGCATATTTGTAAGTGTAAGGTTATACATTTTGTGTTTAGCTTATAGCTTAAAATCTAGCATATTCAAAGTTTTGAAAAATATATTTTTTTTGTAGTGTTTGTAGGTCCTTTTGTTCTGTCGAAAGTTAGATGTCATATAACTGTTTTGTTCTCGCTATCTGCTTAATGCGTTGTTGCGTTGCACTGTCCAGAATGTGGCAGACAATTCAAAATTGCAAAAGTGGAGAGCCAAAAATTACAGCCGCAATCCTATTAGGCGACTTATTTGAGGCATCCTCATTCTGCCATCTGCCATGCACTAGGAACATAAATTGCAATTCAGTTCTAGTCTATGTTTAGGCGATGTGTAAGTAAATAGCTAGGTATAAATACAGTGGAACACATTACAAGCGAACCGAATGAATTGTTAAACTATATATACAGTGGCACACAGCTAAAACGAACTACAAGGGTTAACTTTCATAGCTAATAGTAAGAAAATTGTTGAACGGTGAGAGAAAACATATGACAGGATATAATATAAATAATATATCAAAAAATTAAAAATCCATTAGTGTAATTTATAAATTTTTAAATACATTGTAAGCAATTCTCGTATATAAAATATAATCCATTCTTGTACGGAAATTAACCAATCTATGGGCCACTGTAACTGGTATAAATGAAGCTGTATATATACTTATTGGAAGTGTAAGTACATTTGACTTCTTTGGCAGTTTATTTGAATGGTTGCCCATCTGACAATTCTATCATTTTCGAACCATTCATTGATTAGATTATCCTAATTAAATTGCCAGACGACAGAGTGTCAAAGTTCTTAATTGGCAGTTGGCAGCAGCAGTTTTACCACTCGATGTTGCTAGCATTAAAGCCAAAAACCACAATTGGTGTGTGGACATGTCAAAGGCATATCCAATCAGTAGAAACGTCAACAATTTTGCTCCACTTTATTTATAAAAGAAATGCAACAAAAGCGTCTGCCACAGCAGTAACTGTAGCAATAGCAACAACAAAAGCAATGGCAACAACAATAACAACACCAACTACAAGAACAACAGTAAAACTCAATTTGCGCGACCAAACGATGCGTTAAGCATACAAAATGCAAAACGGAAGCGAGTTTCATGGATAGATTACACAACGACTTACTTTCACAAACACATACACTACATACACTACACACACACACACACAGACACAAACACATACAGCACTATGTATGCATATATGTAAATTGTGCGTTTTACCATGACGCCACTTTCATACCAACCTCCATTTTCCCTCCAGTAACTGTTGCATATTGTAGTGCGTTTGACGCTTTTATTGTCCTGGCTGTCGTTGTACCTGCAGTTGGAAAGCCACCGTCACTGTGTATAAAACAGAAGCATCATTACATTTCGTATGTATTCCAGGTGGAAGAGGCGCAACGAAATGAATGCCGTACAAAGACCAGGATACAGGATACACAGCCCAGACAGGCTGCCAGATATACCCGAAAGATGTGAAAATAATGCTACTGTCCCTAAAATAACAACACCACCAATGGTATGTACTATCGAAATTGTGAACACCCTGTAAAAGTTCACTTAAGGTATAAGCAATTGAAATCAGTTTAATTTCATCCTTCATATCTACAAATTAAATTCCATATACCAAACTATATATATATATATATATATTGATATACTTTCAATATTATTATATTGAAGTTTAAGGTAGTCCCAAAAAAAGTAATAAAAGCAATAATTTCTGTTATGGCTTTTTAATATACTTAGAATTCATCCCCTCTTGGAAACTACCCTTACATTAATGAGCCAAATATTGAATTGTGTGCTTTTGACTCGTAAGTACGAGTAATTATAGTTAACTCAATTAAATGTTAGTCTAACGTTCTTGTTTGATATTAGGGCATACTTCATACCCAACCCTGTCACACACACACACACAAATACACACATTAACGCAGGTGTGTGCAACTTGAGTGCTTTACAGTAGTATGTATAGTGGGAGTAGTGTAGCATATTCCGTTCCGGAACACTCAAAACTGCAAGTTGCACTCAAAGCAACGATTTGTCGACTGTTCCAATACCGTGCGTTCCGTTCGTTCGTCTGTTGGCTCGTTGGTTGGCGACTTTGGTATATGCAACATACACTGAGTAGTCGCTTGGAGCAGGCAGCGGCAGCAGTTGCATTCGATTGCCAGCCATCAGCCAGCAGTTAGCAGTCATCCAGGCAGCCAAAGGAGCGTCCCTTTTTTACTGTGGACAGTTTTGTTTGCATTATTCGCATACGCATTCGCATTCGTTTTGCACTTAACATTGTATATTCATTCGCCATTCATTCGACATTCGCGAGCCCGCCAAAGTCGCATCGGTCGAAGGAATTAGAGCCGGATCCACATCTATATACGACCTCGTAATCGTTTTATTGTACGTCGGTTAGCTGCTTTTTGACTTCTATTTTTCTATTTTTCTATTTTTCTGTTTTTCTGTTATTGTTTTCTTTTGTTTATTAGTGCGTGTCTTTAGTAAGCGTTTGCTTTGAGCCATTTTTCGTATTTGCCGAGTGAGGCAAGAGAACGTGAGTGGCAAAGACGACGACATAATTAAATTAAAAATTTACTCACAACACACACACACACACACACACACACACACAAACACACATATATTCGCACATACAGGGCACACTCATCATATATCTGCGACGGAGGCCACCTAATCACATTACCAACCATCAGCCATTGACATCGTCGTAAGCAGTCGTTCAACAGCAAACCCAGAAGACATACACAGTTTGTGTTGCATAGTTTTTGGCGCGCGGCATCCATCTAGCTCTTAACACAAATTACAAAAACCTACTCTGTGTGGGTGTGGGTGTGTGTGTGTGTGTTTGCATTACCCGCGTCATCGTCTACGTCTACTTCACGACTGAAGCGGCGAAATTTAACAATTTTTCTGTCTGGTAAGTATATAATACAATATAAGTATATATATATATATATATATATTTATTTATTTATTTATTTATTTATTTTAATGTCAACTATGAGCAGTCGACCAAAAATTTTGGTACAAAATTGAAATATAATTAAAGTTAAAGATTAAAAATATATAATTATATTTAAATTTAAATTTTAAATTTTAATTTAAGTTTTAAGTTTTAAGTCTTAAGCTGGGAGTATTAAAATTGAATTAAAAATTAAAAATGATCCAACATTTGTTGCACAGAATTGGGAAAACCCAGAAAAACCCAATTAGATCATCAGTATTAGTAACGATGTTAATTATTATTAGTTAAAAAGTTAAGAATTAAATTTTTGTTAGTTTCTAAGGGTAATTCCGTACTGATAACTCTGTAGAGCTTGTTATAGTCAGAACAGAGTACCCTGAAAGGTTCATGCAATAAGTAATTAGTTGTACATGTGTTAAGAAAGATTGGGTTAAAGTTTCGCGAAAATCTAGAAGGATATATATATAACAATTCAATACAATAGAGTCCCTAGGAGCATATGTAATGCATGTGGGTGAAGTGCTCTAATTTTAGATCTAAAGATGTTTAACATTTATAATTACTAAATGGGTTCTAGTATGAGTTATATACTATTATTAAGTTATATTAAAGTTAATTTCTGAATAAGTTGGGAATTTAATTTAAAAGTTAAAATTGTTTTTAATGCTGGAAATTAAGAAATTATTTTAAGTTAAAGACTCAAATATATTATATAAAATTTACAGCTATTTTAATTTAATAGTATTACATTCATTTACTTTATCCAGATGTACTTTCCCCTATAACAAACTCAATTTAGTTAATGTATTTAGCAGCATAAGTAATTGTTGGAAATTAAGTGTTGCAGCTAACAATTTGACATTCTGCTTTACTCGTTTTTAATCTATAATTCATTTAGTTTTGTTAATGGGTTTCTTTTATTTTTATTTGTCATCATTTGCTCGCTATAAAAATGTCATATAATCAAGTTGGAACTGTTCAATTTCCTTGATAATGACATTATTATACCCCTACATTATTATCCTTATGGCCATGTGTAAGCATATTTAATGCCATTTTCAATTTCCTGTTGTGACCATAAATTCTGTCTTAATATATATAAAATAGCAGCTGAAAATTGATTAAATGATTAAAAGCCGTATAAGATTTTATTTTTTTTATTAACCGCAGGCTTCTTTCGGTTTGTTTAATACATTTTTTTTTCTCTTTTCCTTTCCATTTCTTTTTTTATTCGTTGCCAGTTGTATGGTATCCAAATCTAAAGAGCAATTTGCAAATAACAATTGCTATTAACTCACTGAGGACAATTTTCAATAAATATAGAATCCAGTTCAGACCAGTTCTGACCAGTCCACTCTGTATATACAAATAGGCCGTTTGTTGTCAATGTCCATTGTCCTGGCGCATCTGTGGTTAATGTGCGCGAGTTGTTCAACTGCAATTTGCTGTTGATTTTTGATTTACATTTCACAGTGGCGCTGCATGAAGAGGGTTGAAGAACCTAGAATTACTTTATTATATAGTATTTTCTTTAAATTGCCATATAATTGAGTTCATTGGGAAATTGCACATTCGTTTCTAAAACATCTTTCAGGGGAGGTTTTAAGCCCATTAAAACCCGCAGCTATGACACTGTACATTTATTTGTTTCCTTCTACTCTTATTGTCCACGGGACGGCCCCAAAAACGCCCTCTTGCAATTATTGTATCGACCAGTATTGTTTCCATTTTTATTGTTTTGTTTTTAAATACCCTGCAATTCTAAAGAGGGTATATTCCTGCTAATGAATACCAAGCAATAGCTCATAAATTCATTGCATTCTTTAAAATGAATCCATTTGCATTATAATAAATGAAAATTGTATTTAAAGCAATTCCTTTGATGTCCTTTTTTTTGTTTTTATGGGTCTATATACTTAATTTATTTACTCATATTAACACATATTTCGAACAAATTGTTTAAGTTCAGCAGTTAAATTGCAAATGCGTTTTATTTTCCTCGAAAAATCGTTGCATTTTTCGATTTGTATTTTATTTTCTGATTTTCAATGCATAATTAATTGAATTTTTTTGTATTGAAATGCACTGTGTGTTCATTTCTGTATGGACAATTGCATTCAGTCTCGCAAACACACACACACACAGATCACAATTTCACTTTGAGTATTATAGGGTGTTTGTCAATTTGTAAGAGTTTCAGTTAAATTTAGTTTAATTATCAAATTGAATGTATTATATTAGAATTAAATATGTTTCAATTAGATTTTTAATTAAAATGCAGCAGCTTTTACTATTGATGGATTGACAGTTTCATTATTGATAGGTTTACAGCTGAGTTTTTGTATTATTTATTTATCTAAATGGAAATTCTTTACAAAATGCAAATCCTTTAATCTATGCATACTATATTTAAATCCTTTGCTCAATTGAACACTTTTTTTCTATTTATTTAATGCCACAAAATGTATAAAAAAATATTGAATTTCCAACAAAACTTAATAAAATTATAATTGAAATTATTTACTGAATATTTTAGACTTGCAAAAACTACTCTCAGTACGTTGCATATTTCTTTTGAATTATATGGAAAAAAAAGTTGTCAATTTTCATAGCATTTTCCATATTAATGTGCATTTTTTTATTGCCTTCTTAGTACTTGAAAATCCTTTTAATAATGCTATAAGAACGTATGCATAAATTTAATAAAAAATATTTCTTTTTTATATATATATTTCGCCTGGGGCACAGCAACAATAATAATGTTGCTTTTGCTCTTCTTGCCCCTGTCATCCTCTAAGCGAGTGAAAGAGGATAAGAGAGAGAGAGAGCAAACGCTTCTGACTTGAAACTCTGTCACTGAGCAAGCAATTTTTGCTTATCCCATCCTCTGCTCGCCTTCTACTTAAGGCTGAGCGTCAACAAATTATAATTGTACAGCTTTAACCTAGCTGCAGTACAGGGCTGAAGAATAGTGAACTGCAAAAAGTGCTTGGCCAGGACTTTTATTTTACTGAAAGCCTTGTATATCTGTAAAGCAGGAGTTTGCCTTCTATCATCCACGTTGACTGCTGGACAAGTTTATGTAGAGATAGAGGCAGAGGGAGTTGTTGTTGTTTGGGAGGTAGACTTAGTAGGCTAGCATAAAGTATGTTAATAAAAAAATTTTAATTTATTGCCAAGCATAAAAAGTGGTAAAAGTTTCTGGACGCTATTTTAAGTTTTCACATTTTCTGTGTGCTTTAACACGCACAAAACGCATTCGTTGTCGCGACAACCCAACCTTCAGCTGCTTCATACTCAACGAATACCAAGAGGATACAATGCACCCACAACCAGCTCCAGTTCTAGTTCAAGCAGTTGGTGTCAGTAAATTGTCGTTGTTGTCGTTGTCGTTGTCGTCGTCCTTCTTGTTTTTGTCCTCGTCCTCGTTGTGACCCTTAGTTATAGTCTTTGTATTAACGCGCGTGTTCATCAACAATAGTTCCAACTTGTTTTGTCCAAGCAAAACAGAAATGCACGCCATGTGCAGAGGCAGCAGCAGCAGCAGCAGCAGCAGCAGCAGCAGCAGCAGTTGCATTGGCAGCATTGCAACCAAAGCTAAACTCTGCACCCTCTTTGTACTTCTATCCCCCTTCCCCCTCCTCCTAACCTCACACTATTATAATCCCCGAAGCCGTAGGTGGTGCGACAGGGCCCACTTCAAAGTTCGATTTTCTGGTATTAAATATTGGCGTGCATTAGTTTCTGTCAAGCTGACAAGAAAAGCTGTGGGTTGGGGTAAGAGGTGTAAAAGGTTAGAGGGGCAATTTATAAATGTATATGTGTATGTGTTGCATATATTTTTGGCATTTCATAAATTAGGGGCAAGGCCTAAAGCTTAAAAAGCTTTAACATTGCTAATAAAATTTTTCTTAGCTGGTAACCAGGCTTACCTCCATTTTCCTCTTGGACTCTACTTGAATAAGTACAAGAATTTTCAATTTCCTATTCTAAATTACGGTAAGGTTTTGGCTTTCTTCGGTGCTAATTTAATTAAATATATTTATAAAATAAGAGCCTGTCAACCACTTCTCCATTCTAATTAATTATTAAATATAATAATATAAATATTGCCTGGCACATAAAGTAAGCTATATTCTTAGTATTTATGTCTACAATTTTATTAAAATGAAATCAGCTTTTATGGAAATTATTTTGGTTTATTTTAAAATAAATTTTAAAAGCGTCTTCATTGTTGAACCTTTTCCTTTTGGATGTCTGAAAGTTAAAACAAATGCTTTAAACTTCACAATAATAAATATAACATTTAGATATCCTTCCGTTTAGGTGTGTCTCGTGGTTGAAATACAATGACAAGTTGATTGACACCTTGTTTAGGTCAGCTAGTTGACCTGTCACAATATGAAATTCTGTTCCTGGAAGCTTATTTATACTCTATACAGTTGGAAAGGGTATATTTTCGTCCATTAATAATCAATGAAATGAACGATGACCTTATTTATTAGTGAAATAAAAACAATGTTTTTAGCATACAATTATTTTATTTTATTTTATTTTTATATTTTCTACTTTATATTTAATAATTAAAATAACATTTCATATCGAGTTCTTTTTTTATATTTACAATTGTATGAATCAAATTTCTTTTATTGATTTACCAAAAAAATTGAGTTACATTCAATTATTTATAATAGTTTGTGTATTAACTGTGAGTTGTAGCAAATTAAATGAATTTTTTTTTCTCAGTGTAATCATAAAAAATTAATAAAAAGTTAATTGAAAACACTTTGACTAATAAGGATAATAAGGTTAAATGCTCCCAATGTGCATATAATGTATATAATTTATATACAATTATTTTGATTTATACTTCAATATTAAACACACACAATAGAACAAATGATATACATGCCACACAGATTGTTGCACGTGTGTATTGTACTGCACTGCATATAAATCTTGGTGCATTATAAATTTAAGTACAGTTTATTTCGACATTCGCTAGTTGAATTATTTATAATAAAACCTGCACACATAACTATTACAGTTCACATTTGTTGTTGGTCTCCAAACCACATATAGTCGTAACCCACAATCCGCACCCCGCAGCCCGCAACTTGCAACTTGCAACCTGCAATATACAACGTGCAACCATACAGCCAGGCAACCAGGCAACCCACTAAGCGGAAGTGCATTCACAAAATTTGCGCTCTACTTCCGGTTTCCTTTGGTGTCTCTATCTGCTTGTCTGTCCCTTCATGTAAGTGTGCGACTGTACATATATATATATATATATATATATATATATATACATGTGTGTGGTTGTTGTGTTGTTCGGCATGCAACGTACCAGAAGTTTTGATAAATTTAATTTAACAAGCAAGTTTCATAGTAAATTTTATTTTTGTTTTACAAAATTTCATTAAATATTCCAGGCGATTTTTCAACTGTTACTCAAGCCAATAATGAAATATTTAGTACACGTTTTCACAACGAAACTTTATAGACATACACATACACATGTATATACACATATATAGACGTATATATAGACATATATCCACCCACATATATATACATACTTCCCATATTTAATATTATTACAAATTATTACAAATAAAATCAAATTTTTTTCTGTAATGAAAATAGTTTGCAATTTTTATATTTTTTTTATAATTTTTTACTGTTATTTTATACCAAAACCGCATCAGTTAAAGCAACTTATATAAACTTTAATTTGTTAAAATAATATTATTAAAATTCTGTTTACCTTTTGGTTTATTTTTGCTAGTGAAACATACTACAAAATTTTTTATCAGCATAAAAACTAATGAAAAGGTAAAAGTGAATCATATGAAAAATGTTTTTATAAATGTTTTTCATTTATGTTTTTTGTATTTCTTGAGTATATTTTTTTAATATATATTTTTTTTATATTTTTTCAATATTTTATATATATTTTTTCTATATTTTTTGTATAGTTGTATAATGTTTATATTTATTTAATTTTTTTTTAATTTTTTTGTCTCTTGTATATTCTTTTGTATTTTTGTTAATTTTGTTTTAATTGCGGTTTAACTGTTAGGCAACAGATTGTCTACTTTTTTCCATTAAAAAATATAATTTTTTTTTATTATTTTTTTCTATATGTTTATTTAAATCTGATTCACAACATTTTTAAAAAATCCCCAATTCAGTTTGTTTTTCTATAATATATCTTTTTAAAAATTGCATTCATTTATTTTCTTTATCCAATTTAAATGGCCATATGTTTTCCTATACGTTTTAACATTGAATCATTTGAGTTGAATATAAAAACAGAGTTTTAAGCCTATTAAATATTTGGGAGATATCGTGTATAAAATTTATAAAGGTAAACTGCAGCTGAACTGCTACGTCTAATTAAAACTATAAATTATTATTTTCGCTTAAATCCATTTGGGTGTGTTTTTCACCCACTTATTTTGACTGGATTTTAATTGCTATTTGCCGAACGAATTAAGGGGCATGCAACAGCAATAGCAGCAACAGCAGCAACAGCAGCAACAGCAGCAACAGCAGTAGCAGCAACAGCAGCAGTTGCTGTTGCAACTGTGAGTACACAATACGACAACAAAAACAGAAGACAACAAAAACCAACAATAAACGCCAGGCTGCTGTAGGTGTAAAAGGGTGGGTGATGCATAATTTAGCACCTACATTTACCCCTAAAAGTAGGCCAAAATATAATCAGTGGGCGTGGCAGCATGAGGGTATGCCATGGGGCTTGTAAATGCAAGCAAAAAAAAAAAAGATATTGAAAAAAGTAGGAAAGAAAATAATAATAAAAGAAAAACTAAACAGTAAAATTATACGAGCGCGTATGAATTTGTGGCACAACCACATGCAGCATGCACCATGCACCATGCACCATGCACCATGCAGCAGATAGCATGAAGTAGTAGCATAGAGGCAGGTGCTGAAGTCGTGGCAATTGCTAGTGGTTACAGATAATTTCTTTGCCTTTTCCATTGCAACGAGCACTCTTCCAATGTATTTTTCGCAAAGTTTCCGGTACGCTCGGCAGCAAATTTATTGAACCATGAAATGTTTGTGTACGTGTCTGGGTATAGCCAGTTAAAGGTATAAGAGAAAAGGGAAAAGAAGGGATATGCCAGAAGCACAGCACGAAGAGACAACAATGTTACACTCTAACTGGGAGGCTGCAGGACAAATGCTTGTTAGTTGTTGCTTCAATTTGGTACTCTATCGATGCAAAAGCCAAATCGAATTTTATGGTAAAGTTTGCCTCAATTATAGTCATGCTTATGAATATATATAATATAACTATTATATATATATGGATATTCAATTGATTTCTTAGAGAGAAAGTGTATTTAGAAAGTGGCATATGCTTGATGTCAACTTCATTCTCACTTTTCAGTTGATGGTTTTTACTTGTTTACACAAAGTCTCTTTGGCTGCTTTTATTTCAGACATTGTGGTCTTCTTCTTCTTCTGTTTCTTCTAGCTCTTTAGTTCACATGTGTGTGTGTGTGTGTGTGTGTAAACTTTGCATCAGTTTGGTACTCGTTTAAACGTCTCCTCCTGCAACTCCTGTTTGGGAATTCACTTGTTTTTGCTTTGAAAAATATTTAGTTGAAGTTTTTATTTAACGCATCAATGGCCACTTGGCTATTGGCTCGTCCTGGTCGATTGCAGATTGTAGATTGCCAAAGGACTTGCTCTCTCTCTCTCTCACTTTTCTAAAACTTTGTTTGTTATTGTTATAGTCATCGTTTGGTTTGTTGTTACATTCTCCATTGTTGTTATTGTTGTTGCTCTTATTGCCACATGCCTCATAATTTTTCATTGCTATTTCTATTCTTCCTTTTTGCTTTTAACATTTTGTGCCATGAAAAATTGATGACGGTTTCAATTTGATTGAATTTTGAAATGCTATCAAAGTGAGTTAAATTGCATTTGCCAAGGATAAGAAAAGGATATTATAGAGAATACAGTTTATATGTCGGTTTATACTAATTGCTACAAATTTTTCAATTACCTTCAGGTTAAAGGTCACAGCACAAGGTGATTAATCTTCTTGATTATCTAATGTACAGGTGGCAGCTTGTGCTCCTAAATTTAATTACCATATAATGCCAGTAGGTTGAGAAAAGCTGTGAATGAAAGGAGTTAACTTTATGTAATATATAACTACAGACTAAAAGAGTTATATATACTTACAGAAATTTAAATTTATGCTTGTTTATAAACTTACTTTACACTATTAAGGATTGCTTCTGCTGAAAAGGATATTGCTGCAAATTTATATGTGAAATTTCTATTTCTTTTTCGAAATTACTCAAAGAGAAGTTATTTACTCTCTTAAAGGAAATAACATTTTACTTGTGAATAGTTTTTGAAAAATGTATTTGGCCTTGTTCTCTGCCAAAATAGATACTTCTGTAGGGTAAAATAGTCAAAGGATGTTATATTACAGGTAAAAGTATATATATATATATATATATATAGCCAGAAGGAGATACTTTTATGATTTATCGCTACATTGCTACATCCTTTTACATCATTCGATGCACTTGAATTGCTCAAGCCATAGTTTGTGTCCAATGTTATAAATTTGGAATAAACTTTACACAAAGTAAATTTACAATATAAGTTCTCTAACATAAAGATAGTATTATATGGTCCCTCGATATAAAAGAATTGGCTATGGATAAAATTTTCTCGCTCTTGAATTTAAATTTGAAAAATGTTTTCATAACGTTTAGCGAAAGGCTTCAATTTTGAGCCTGTCGACTAAGCACGGAAAGCAATTATCTAAAAAATCCTTTTTCATTTTGTTACCAACAACAAACAATAGCAAAAAAGCGTTTGAAATCTCAGTTTACTGTCTAAAAAGTTAAAAGCCGAAAGAGCAGGTAGTTTTTTATTTGTTTGTTCAGGCTTTTGGCCGTTGTTGACCCGGGCTTGAGCTAATTCAATTAAACATTTTCTCAGTTTTCTTTTTTTTGCGTTTTCTTTTTTCATTGAGTTTTTCGAGTTTTGAATTTTTGGGGCCTTGGAACTTGTTCACCTATTGATCGCCTATTCAATTATTTACGCCGTCATTCATAGACCCGTCCGAACCGACGGCAATTTGGCGCCTGGCCCTTAACCAAAATGCCAAACAAAGGCGACAGTTGCACACCCAACGCAGGGCGCACAGCGCACATCGTGCAACACCCGCCGCCTGCCACAGTCTAATAGCTTGGAATGATGCAACTCGGCATTTCTATGGATGCTTTGCAATGGGCAACATTTCCGTGGTATTGCATTGCTTGGCACAAACTATAGACGCTTCCCGCAGTCCCCCTGCTACACCATGCCACGCCACCCACTCAGTGCGTTGCGCTTTTCATGCTTCAATTTTTGACTTGCTGTGCGACAGCAGAGTGTAATGTGGGAGGGATGGGTGGTAGCGATTTCGTATCCTGGTCAAGGACCGAAAAACTGCCGTAAACTAAATTCAATTAGAGTATTCTTTTTTCTGGCTCAGCTTTGGCTCTTCCATGTCCATCACAATGGATTTACATAGAGCAATGGTAAATGCTTAATGTGTGGGCCAACAGGAGCAGGGGAAGGAAAGGGTCTGCTCGCTCTGCTTTACAGTTTGCAAATGGTTGGAACATTTGTAACATGTGTAAAAAGAAATGGGGAAAAAATTGATTTGATTAAACGGCGCTGCGTTTGCAACAAGTGTGGAGCAACTGGATGCGGGCGTAACGGGATCTAGATACGTTAAGTGATTGGGTGTGGACAGAAATGGGGCGTGTCAGCTGTTTATGCACCGTTTGCCCATTTTGATACTGATTCCAATTGCATTCCTGACTCTGATTGAAATCGTTTGTGCGTGGACTCTAGTTTCAAATGGCTTTAAGCGCTGCGACTATTTGCCACTGGACAAGGACTTCTACCAAACCAATGACACTTATTTTTATTTTCGAGGGTAAATCCTTTCAAATAGTAAAAGGACACTTTGAGGGCACTTATGATAAGTTAAAATGCAACGTAGAAATTGTTTAACCTTTAACAATATTGAAAGTTCATTTAAGCATTTCATTTTTACTTTTACAAAGCATTTTATTAACTTCAGTTTAGGTTAATAAACAAAAATGAAATTCTACTTAGATTAAGATTTTTTTTTATAAGCATTTGTTGTAGATGCTTAGGGCTCTTACTGGCTTTCAAGGATAATCAAAGATACTTTGCGTATAGGAATTTATTTGCCCCTGAAACTCAATTAAAAATTCAACAAAATGGCTGTTCAGTATCTCAACTGTAATCAAAAGTCTGCAATTGCTTTAGTCTGTATGTGTATGTGTATGTTTCTGTGTGAGTGTGCTTTAGCTAGTGTGTTGTGATATCGAAAATTTATGACCATTGCTTAAAGTAAATTGTGTCGGATTTAAAACTAAGCGCTCAAGAGCAACCACTAACTAAATGGCTGTCTGTGTGTGTCGAAATGAAAGGGTGTGCATAGATATATGCATATGTGTGAGTGTGCGTTTATGTATGTACATGTATGTGTGCATTAGTTGGGAAGAACAACACAAGTAAATCCGTAGAGCAAGCTTCAGCCACAGTCATGCAGCTGTTAAACTTTGCTGCATACTTTGCGGTGCTCTTAAATATGCAGACACTCACACGCCCATGTATATACATATATATGTATATATATATATGGAAGCACGCATGTTCACAGCTGCTGACTGCAGTGTAACTCATTTTTGACATACGCACACACACACACACACACACAAACACACATGGATACATAGAGAACAAAGAAGTGAATGGGTAGCTAGCAGCTGTGAGCTGCAGTCTTTTCGTACATATTTACAACTTAATACCAAGTCCAATGAGCTCAAGTGTGTGCCTGCTTCTGTGTATATGTAGATGAGTGTGTGTGTGTGTATGTATGGGCTTAACTTTACATGCTACAAATAATTAAAGCATAAAAGAAGACGCCACAGACTAAGGCAGACTGAAAGCTATACTTATAGATAGAGATTAGTGAGAGTACAAGGCAAGAGGCAAGGGCCAGCTATAGGGTGTGGTGGGGCAGGGCGAACAGCTAGCTGAACAGCAGGATATGTCATCCTCATCTCATAAAAGTCGTTAGCTCGCCTTTGATGCACTCTACAAGAAGCAACCACAGACGTAGCCAGAGCTATAGAACCATTTGCCATATCTTTTGCTGCAACTTCTATGCATCTTGTGTGTGTCCTATGTGTGTCGTATGTCCTCTCTAAATTGAATATTTTAATGCAAATTTAATGGCTGGGTTTTTGTGTCAGTGCTTACATTTAATTTTCTCACAAAGTTTTAAGGTATCACTTTTTTCTGACACAACTCTCCTGTGTCATATTCTCTCCCTCTGTCTCTGCGGTAGCTTTTGCATCTGTTTAAATAATTTAGTTTAAGTACATGTCATTTACAGGATAATAAAGTGCAACCTTATAAGTATATTTTCAAGTGAAAGTATTTTACTGAAAATGCTGATAACATACATACAGTTATATCACTATTTTCCTTTTACCTATTTTCTATTTTCCCAGTCAAATGTGCTTTTGTTTTTGTCTTTATAAATGACTGTATCGATTTTATTTATTTCATTTGCCTTTTAATGCACTTAACAACATGTGTCAATTAATTTCTAGTGCTCTATTATTCGCAAGTATCTTTATCGATAACCTTTTTTTAACTTGTCTATACATCAATTTGGTACTTTATCTATTATTCTACTTTCTTTTCCACCTGCAATTCTCGACTCTCATATGACTATTATGCAATAGTACTTCAGGCTAGTCAAACATATTGACAACGACCTCATACACCTGCAACATCGAATAGACACAGAGCACAAATAAATTGTGTGGGTGGAGCAAATGTGTAGCAACTGAAGTGTCACATGAAACGCTTTTAATTGCATTTTTTTGTATCCCTGCTGTTTTTTCTGCTCTTAACATCGACAAGGACAACGACATCGACATCAGCATCCACATCAACATCAACGTTAAACAAACAAACAAAAAAACAAACAGATAAACAAACTGAGGCGCAGTAAAACGATTACAAAATGGCTGCATCTTGCATACCTATCCCTGTACATGTTTTTTCTCTATCCAACTCCTCTCTTTCTCTCACTCTCTCTTAATGTCAACAGCCCACTGCTATAAGGCCACTGGTTAGGTCGTAAATTTAATAGCCATTGGGCATCGGTTGCATCCTTTGATTTATGTGATTTTCCTCACACAAAGTTGGCAAACTTTCTTTTAATGCTATAACTTAGACAATGTTCTGCTCTTTTCTGCATTCTCTTTGCTCCTTTCGACCAATTCAAAGCAAACAACAAACAATTGCCTTAAATGCAACATTTTGTAATACTGAACATATGAAAACTAGTTAACAGATTATTGCTTTAAAGTTTAGCATATATAAACCAATCCCATATCAACTCATATAATCAATAAGTAGTTTTCCTTAGTCCTTTTTTGATTCTCTATTAACTTTATATAAAGCACATTTATTTTACCTATTCATGTATATATATACAAGCTATTGTAACTGGTTATTATGAAAATATTTACTAGTGCAATGCATAGGCTTCTAGTGTTAGCTGTTGAAGGGTATTTAGAAATTAATTTGCTATGCGGCAACATATGGCGCGTGCATAAATCACGCATACGCCCCGGTGGTGCGTGCCGGTGGAGCTGCGGTTGCCTTTCAGTGAGTAGCATAAGCGAATTTGATTCGCTTTCGGAGTTATAATTAAATACATTTTATGGTAGTTAGGTACGTTAATAAGCCTGGTTAACCAAATACCGGTCCGGAACTCAATATCCCGCACACACATACACACACACACACACACACACAATAGTTATTTGATCGAAAGCTGACCGCATTTCATAGTTTAATAATTTATCTATTGCAAATTGATTTAATGACTGTGGTTTATTCATCGTTTCATCTAAAATTAGAGTTGCAATTGTTGATGGAATAAAGTTTTCTTTAAACTGTCGTTATCCTTGATGTCTATGCAATTGTTGGTTAAAGGGACAAACTTGAAAAGTGCAACAAAAGGTACGCAAAGTATTTACTAATGACTATATAAACATTTATGATACAATTTTGTATAGTTAAAGTAAGTTAGGGCAGTATATGACGAATTGTAGATAAATTATTTAGATTAACAACTATGAACTTTGACATGAAAAGTTTCCACTTAGTTGTGGTTTACCTTGTAAGTCCTCTTGCAACTCTACAGGACATTGTTTGAATTTTGTGTTAATTATAAACTTCTGTTTAACTTTTGCTGCATGTGTTGCATAGGGTCAAGAAAAGGGGAAATAAGTAAAACATTGTTTAATAATTGAAATATTGCCCTCTATTATCCCTTTTTTGGTACTCTTAGTCATATAAGCAGCGGCTACAAACTTGCACCTTGCGGCAACATTTAAATTCCTGAGAAATATTCAAATTTTACAAGTCAAAAAAATACACAAAAAATACTCAACAGTTTGTGAAAATAATAACACATTTAAGCTAAACTTAACAAGCTGAAAATTTTTGCCTGAAGCAAACCATTTTTTTTTTTTATATATATATATTTATATACTTATATATATACCCATTTAGAGGCAGGACTCAGTCAGGCGGATTTAGGCTAATGCCAATTATTCTAATAACTTTACTTTGACGCCTTGGGGGTGTGCCGCAGCGTAAAAAAATTTAAGCATAATAATAGGAAAATAAAGAGAAGAAAAGAAAAGTAAACTCAAAGTGCTTGGAAAATTGTTGTGGGGAAAAATTGTGGCTGGGCGTAAAGTAAATTGCTTGTGCGGGAAAATTTTTGAAATTTACTTGACGCTTCATAGCACAAAAAAAATTTGTTACTTTTTTTTTTATCAGTTTATACATTATATATATATATATATACATGTATATATACTTGTAGTTTATGTTTAACTAACTGTCTGACAGGATCCAGCTGTTGGCTGACAATTTGTTTTTGTCGGACAACCACAAAACAACAACATCAACAACATCAACAGCAACAAAACAACAACAGGATGCGAACAACAATCAGTAAAGAAACAAAATCACTTGACTTCTCGTAGTTGTCCTTGTCGCTTGCAGAGTGCCTGTGCTTTATGTTGGGGGCAAGAGCATGGGGATTGGGGGAAGGGTGTCAAAAACTTGAGCGCCTGTTGACACACACGCGAAATAGTCGAGTAGTTTGGACTGTTTTAGTGTGTATGTATGTGTGTGGGTGAGCATAGACTGTTCGTGTAGAACAACAAAGAGAAAGGGTAGGGGAGGGAGGGGGGGGTGGGTTGGGAAAGCAGAGATGCCAGTAACCGCCAAAAACATTTTGCTAACGATTTATGTCCGTTGCATGTGCTCAATTCGAGCTGCGAGATAAATTTCAGCTACTTTTTTTTTTTTTTCTGCTACAGCTGCATCCTCCAGTGCAGGTCCTGACCCTGCTCCCTTGGTTACAGCAATCTCAAGAGCTCCTGCTGTGTTTGAGTTTAATGGAGCATCATAGTCTTACTGTTGGGTTAAATGAATGCCGAAGGTTGCCTTAACCTAAGACAGCCAAGCAATTAGCTTAAAAATATCTTTGGTTCAACTGTGTGTCAGAGGTGCAAAGTCGTCTTGGTTTACTGCAAAAATGCTACAAGAGCAGTCAGCATCAGTCCGCATCAGTCAGCATGTTAAGGATGCTTCACATATATTTGCTTAAATTTTCCTATTCAGAAAGAATCTATAGAAAGTTTAATGAAAAGAAATATGTATACTATTCATCTGCCTTGCAATTTTCATTTACACTTTAAGACTTTAAGAAATGCTCTTAGATTTTTCTTAAATCATTAAATATTTTACAGTTCCTTTACGTTTTTCTTTCATCCTTATAAATCCCAATTCAGGCATGTTATGTTCTGTAAAAAAAACACGCTCATGTAAGCATGTTTTATTATATTTTCCTTCTTTTTTTTTTTGACTGTTCAAAACTGAATGATTTGCACATTTGACCGGCGAAAAGGAAAATGTTCGCCTAAAGCTTGTGAGCATCGAGTGGAAAGCGAGCAGAAAAACTTTTAATTAAACCAACTTTAAGCTTTTTGTCCTGCTGGTCGACTAACACTGTCAACAGCTGTGAACACAGTAGTAGTGAGTACACATGTTAAACACATACAGTCGCAGGGACAGCAGAGAAAGAGATGAAAAAAGATGAGTTGAGATGAGATGAGATGAAATGCTCTGGCTCGGGTTGACAGTGCAACATTAAATCTGGGCTTTTACAACAATTTTGGTATTAACACTTTGGCCAACGATTAAAGCCAACCTTTAAAAAACAAAAAAAAAAATAAAGAAAAAAGAAAAAGGCAGCCCGCAGGCAAGTTGGGTTAAAGCCTAAAATCCTATCATAGCTTGACAGCTGCTGCAACCCATAGAGAAAAGCTGCCGCGTGTCAGATGTCTACCGAAGCGGCAAGAAATGATGTACTGGTATATAGCTGACCAGAGGCAGCACACACAGGCCAACTAACTGTGCCTGTGTCCTTTTTGTATTTTAAGTTACACCTACAAAAAGCGACAGCTGTGCATTAATGTGCTCGCTCCGCCCTCGTTCCGCCCCGGCAGTGTCATGTTTTGTCTGTTTGCGTGTGAATCTATTGTAGATGTGGATGCAGGATTGGCCCCCTTTCCAGGCAGTAAAAAGCCAATGACATTGATTATAGCCAAGGATTTTTGAGACGTTGTGGCCTGGTTACCTTATGGCAAAATATTTGGGTAGAAACTTGTGGTTTACAGCTGTCAGACCCGCAGAACCCGATAATGTCAATACCCAAAGCCCCTTGCCTATTGCGCTTGTTTATGTTGAGGCTTATTTATTTCAGTTTTGGTGTTAGTTATTTTATCCCAAATCATTTTTAGCCCCATTCACCCAGATTGAGGCATTTCCGACCCTCATGCCAGATATAGTTCTTGTCATTATTAAAATTCAAGTTAATCTTTCTCACATTCAGAAGTGAGTCTATTTTATATCAAGGGTTCTTTACTTCATATATACCAATATTGAAAATTATGGCAGCTTGTGTTCGCTTAATCTATAAATATGCAGGGTATGTTGTAGTCGAGTTAACTCTAAACTTTTATTAAGCATATTAACTTGTTGATGTTTTAATAAACGTTTTGTTGAGTGTTTTAAGTGCATGTAACATGCGATAATCTTTACTGTAAACAAAGTATTTCATGCAATTTTTAACAGTTCTGTTAGCAATGGTTTGTGTCTACGCTATGAGCAGCAGCTGTAACCAGCGCCAGTTTTGCAGCCTTGTCTAACATTCGGCTGTTAAGTTAGAATCAGTTGAATAGATAATTAAAATAATAAACAAAATAAATTGAAAAATTATTAATAAATAAAAGAATTATTAATTAATTATATTTCCATTTGAATATAAAAATAAGTTGACTTCAACACCCAATAAATTTACTTAGCCAACTCAACGTGTGATGCTAAGTTGGCTTTGTCTTTGTTTAAACCAAATGCGTTGTTAATTAGTGATTAATGTGTTTAACTACCAAAATATAATGCTAAATACAAATTTGAATTCTATTACTTTTTATCTAGAGTCAGCAGTTTTTTACTTAGCTCTATTTATATTTTTTATTAGTATAAATTATCAAGTACCTAAGCTAGAAATAGATAATTTATGTAATTTATTTTTGTTAGTTATCTTGTCAATTATCTGAAATTTAGTTCCCCTTAGTTTGCCAGCGTGTACTTAAAGCTGTTTATTTATTTTATGCCAGAAATAGACAATAAATTTGCTTAGTTAAACAATTGCTTGGTAACGGAAATAAATTGTCCTACAGCACGCAGCATTTTCACACTCACTCAACAAAAATTTGTCTAACAAGAGAAAATATATATATACAATATATATATATATGTATATATATATATATTTGACACTCTGTTTTTATTTATGATGTGGCAATCCAGCCCAAAACCAAGAAACCAGAAAAGTAAGACTTTGACTAAATAAACAAAGTAGCAGATTAATAAATTACACCAAGAAAGCCGGTCAATGTGAGTAGAAAGAAGAAGGTGCTAAGTGCTTATGAGTGATGCATAAGGACGGATAGAGAGTGAGTGATATATAGGGAAAGAGAGGGTGAGAGAGACATGTATACTTGGCTCAGCTGTTTTTTTGTTAAGTTTTTCGTTTTGAGTTTTTGGCATTTAAAAGGTTTTGGGCGCGCCCTTTTATTTTTGCCTGCATTTTTTTTCTCTTCAACCAGACAGAGGTAAACAAATGACTTTTCGGGCAGATTAACAACGGCGGTAAAAGGGGGTTAGATTTATAGCAACATTTTAGGCGGCACTGTTAAACTTTGCCGTTTCTTACTCTTATGCTCTCTGTTACGTTCTCTTTTTCTCTGTTACTATTGATTTGTTGTTAACGCGCCGCGCAGGCGTTAGCTATGCTGGTACTCCAGACACCGGTCATTAATATACAGGGTGCTCAGTAGCAAGGCCTACGGCAGTTGGTTTTGAATAGAAGGGAAAACCAGGCGCTTCCAACCCCCAAAGCAGCAGCAACTTATAAACTATAACTGTAACGGAGTTAAGGGGTGCTACCAAATGGGTGGTAGTATAAAATACACAAAGAAAGAGGGAGAAAGCAAGAGAGAGAGAGTGGCTACAGCAAGAGAGTGTTAGCGTGTGAATGATAGAGACAGAGAGAGAGAGAGAGAGAGCGAGCAGTTTTAGTCTTGCAGCTTTTTATAGCATCTCACATTTTACTCTCTGTTGGCTTTGCAGGGGTGGTATGTGGATAAATTTTAGCCGCCATGGATCCCAGTGCTCTACAAAACATGGATCGGGACGCATTAAAGAAGCAAATCGAGAATATGAAATATCAGGCCTCCATGGAGCGCTGGCCGTTGTCTAAAAGCATTGCTGAGTGAGTACCAGAATATATATAAATATTTCTATAATAAATAAATATCTAAAAATAAACAAAAAAAATAAAAAAAAAAACAGTATATATATATATATATATATTTATATATAAATATTAATAAAGTGTGCAAAGCCAAAAATATAAATAAATATAAAAAAAATACGTGATAAATTCAATATTTTTAACGTTAAATTAAGTTCAACGTAATTATATTTTTGTGACTAATTTGTGCCAAGCACTCAACGCGTGTTTTTTCTATTTGAATAGAAATATAAATATAAATATAAATATAAATATATATATATAAATATAAATATATATGTATAAATGTGTTTGAATGTGTTTGTATGTAATTGTGTGTGCTTCTGTGTGTTCATTTGTGTGTTTGCTTGTGTCTTATGAGTTACCAAAAAGCATTTCAAGCTCAAGTTCGTCTAGACAAATTGTCCAGGGCTCAGTACAGATGCTGCTACCAAGTTGACACAGTGCCTGCGTTAAATATTCATACACTTTATTTCAACGTAAGCCAAACAAGGCAACACCTGTGCTTGGGCTGGCCAAATGTACGTTTTCTGCTGTTATATTCTGTTCTGTTTGTTTTTGCAAAATATTTACATAAATATAAAGTTGTTGTTCTTCTTGTCGCATTGGTGGTTGTTATTGCTCAGTTCAAACCTGCCCCCATTAAAAGTCTCCCTCTATATACACAAGTATAAAGGCTTTTATATGTTTGCATGTGTGTGTGTGTGTGTGTGCTGATGTGGTTGTGGATGTGTAGACAACGGCTAGACAAAGTTCCGCTGAACACAAAAAACAGCTCCACAAATATACTGAGCACTTTTCAAGGCACATTTTACCCATGGAAACACACGTGCAAACATTAATAACTCTGCCGAACTCAAAGAGAATTTACCGTCGGTAAATGGATTTTGTGTATACAATTTATGTAGAGCCTTGGCAACATTTATTTCTTATACAACCCAGAAAAATAATATACTTTTATTGCCTATTCAGCCATAAGCTCTGGCTTTTCATAGAAGCAAAAGGAATTTTATTTCTTCATTTGCATTGCGATTGCAACTGCTTTCGCTCTGATGATTTGAAATGAATTCTAAAAGAAATTCCGTCTGGCAAACACAGCTTGAACATTTTATTCTTTAAAACTGTTTATAAATTGTAGAAAAACAGTTATTTAATTTATCATTTTATGGCTTGCATATATTATACAGCAAAAACTTCAAATACATTCCGATTCTCTGTTAATGTTTCGCTTATAGCATTTAAACAGAATTAAAACATTTGTTGTTTCAATAAATAAATAATTAATTATTAATATTTTTTTTTAATATTCACATTACAACTAAAATGAAACAAAGTTGCTTCAATATTCTATTAATAATATATAGTATTATTTATATTTTTGATTTCTTATTAAAAATTTAAATTTGAAATTATGAAAAATGCAAAACATTTGCTCTATATATAAGCCCCCCAATTGGCTTTTTAAAATTCTAATTTGATACTAATTAAAGAAGCAACAAAATCAGTTTTAGATTTAAAGTCGAGGTATTTAATTAAAGATTTAGCAAGCAGTTAATTGTAAATAATTAATTAGCACACAGCAGTAAGGATTTGCCTTGCCACAAATCTCACCTGAGGCGCACCTGAAGCTTGGCCTAAATAATTGATATAACTCATTCGATGGCAAAACCTTTCCCTTTACCCTACTCCCCTCATATCTATCTTATAACTCATACAATTCTAACACCTTTAGAACTAAGTTAAGTCAGATTAATGTTTACTAATTAGCAATACGCTACGTCAAAACCAAAATGTTTATTTAGAGCTTTACTGCTTCAAGTTGTTGTCATAATATATGTGCAACGATTTTCCACATTTTCACTCAACATTACTGTGAAAATCACAATGTTTCAGCTGTTCTAGCTTTTGCTGACAGCTGCACTCAGAATTTTCAGCTGTCAGGTGTTAATTAGTTTAAATGCATTTATCACAATTTTTTTATTAAATAAATCTTGGAGTATATTTAATCTAATTATTTAGCTTTTTTATAAAATAGTTTTATGAATTTTGAATTCTTTATTAAAAGCTGACAAAAATCAAATTCAAATATTTATATTTTAATTTGTAACTGAAGTACTTCAAGAATTTTAATTAAAAGTCACTTTGCTGAGAGAAAGATCAAGGTTTTAATAGTAAAAGGTCAAACAAAACAAAATTAATTTGCACAATTGTGTAATGGAAATCTAAGAAACTCAAATTAAACAATTTTTTTTATTTTGTTTATGTAACAATATTGACAGCAGCAAATTAACAAGAACAGCAGCAAATTGAGAAATTGAGAAATTGAATGAAAAAATCATTAGAAATGCAATTTGGCAAAACGATTTGTTGTTGATTCTCTTGGTACTTAACGATGGCATCAACTCAATTTCACGTAACATCAAACATTTGTCACACAATCCGAGCCAAATTAGACAAACTGTCACACACATTCTCACTACACATACACAAACACACACATGTATAGAAAGAGCTTTCAACTTTACAAAATCAAAGTCAATTAAATTTTGAGAGTTGAAATCAAGGCGCATGATTGATGTACAAATTGCACTGAGTGACCCACGGATGATCACAAATGGGCAAGTGGTTAACGTTGGGGTTTGTTTGGGATATCGATGCGTGTGGTGGTTGGTGGGTGGTGGCTCGTTAGATGCAGCAAACACTGTACTTAACGTAGATTTCGTGCCATCAAGCGGTTACCAAACATGCAACAACCTAATGGAACGCCAATCCCTTAAAATTTACCACCCTTACCTATGCTGCGCTTACTGTACATCAGTCATGATTGATTGACACCCTGTGTTTGTGGTTATAACCACACGAGCACGCACGCACGCACGCACACATATATACATACACACACAGGGGCATACACATGACCAGCTTAACCGCATGAATGCCTAAAGTCTGGTCATTTGGGTGTCGTAGACAAAATGTTTCTGCTGCGCAGCCATAGGTGGCGTACTATCAAAATTTCCCATGGCAAATACTTTACCTTAATGATACGTCCAAGTTTCATGTTTGCCATTGTTTCTCTGTTCTGCTCTTATGCTACACACTAAAGGAGACTTACAAAACTTTATGTTACTTGAGCAAAAAGTTTGCCATGGACTCCAGGCGAAAGCAAAACTTTCACCTGAAAAACCCTTTCCCCTACATAAACTGTGCATAACTCTCAGCTCAGTGCTCAACTACTTACACTGCATGCTGGCATGCTTTTTACGGCATTCTGAGCTCCATGTGCATATAAATCTGTTGTACATTTTAATACACAATCAACAACAAGTGCAAATTTATTTTCGGTATCATCACAGCGGTGTAGAGCCACCACCAGACAGAAGCTATAACTAAAAGTAGCTTATAACTTCCAGTTCATGGAGTATCTTATAGATATATAAGAGAATGAAGGATCAATCTGATCTAATAAATTAAATAATTAAATAAATATATTTATACCAGTGTAACTGCAAAGATAAATAGTTATGTTTAGACAGTTAATTAATATAAATTTTAAAATTATTATATAGGCCTTTGTATACCCGCCTGCAGTATTTGTATAGGGTATAATGTATGTGAATTGCTTTAGCATTTCAAGCAGAAAATTGTGTTACTTTTGAAGCCACAACAGAAAGAAAGATATAAAGAAAAGCAGTATAAGGAGGGGAAGGCAGAGAAAGTGAGCATTAAAGATGAGGCGAATTTCTGACATTTCATATATCATATATGCCTGTGGATTTTCCCCCTACTGTTTTTCCGTTATTTCGTTTCGTTTTCTCTTTTTTTTTCCACATTTTTATGGCAATTTATATGTTGCTAGGGATGCTTGGGGGCGTGGAGGAGTGATAGGTAAACCTCAGCAACAAGGAATTTGGGTGCAATTTATGGTTTCTGTTGTCGCTTTTGTTGCGGTTTATTGTAGGATATAAATTTCAGAATATGTGTGCGATTCGCAGCCAGCGAACAAACGGATGCATTCAATAGTGGTCTGAAGGGGCATAAAGCGGGGAAGGAACTTGTAGCAACATGCGTATCTATAATACCATAAACTTCAATTGGTTTTTGGGGATTTCAAATGGTTATTTGTGCTGGAAACATCAAATTTAATTAGCTTTAAAATATTATTAGACATAACCTTAAATCTATTCTTTATCCTTTTTTTATTTGCTATTATTTTTCTAACTCTTTCGCATTAAATATAACTAATTCTATAAATTTTAAATGTGCTTTTTGCTTCATCGTAAAAACTGCAAATTCAGATAAAAACGAGTAAAAAGACAATTTGACCTTTACCTACGAACAAGAGTATCGATTGACAAAAGGACCTCAAAGGTCCGCTGGCAAAAGGTAAATTCAATATTTTGTTTGTTTTATCAATTTGTGCAGCTTTGACAAAAATTTTGTCACGACTTGTAGATTGACCTCAAAGCTCCTTAAACCAAAATCAATATTCAATATTCTTCAAAATAGTTAAAATAATTCTCAATATTTTAAACTATTTTTATATGCCAGCAAGTTGCATGTAAAAAGCCTTTGAATTTCCAAAAAGGATACGGATTAGGTTTCTCGTTGCAGAAATTGCTTGAGGACAAAGAGAGTTCTGTTAAATAGAAATCCTTTAGTCCACAATAAACTAGAAAAGGACTTAAGCTGCACAAGGATATGCCTTTTGCTCTAGCCTAGTTAAATATACCTTAATTCAAAATTGCTAACTTAAAAGCTATTTAAAGCCATTTAAAGCCACTTGAATGACTTGACAGTTGGTAAAACTATGAGCATGATTCAGCATTTTCCGCATTTTCAGCATTTCATTTCTTCAAGTTTTGGCCACTTGCCAATTTTGTGCTCGTTGCTTGCACACCACATTTAATAGAGCTAACCAATAATCACACGAACAGATGACAACAACTATAAATTACATTGTTTCTGTGTGTCGAATGCAGCTTAAGTGAGCTCCAGACAGGAGCATAAAGAGCATCCAACTGAATATCCAAAAGTCTGGTCAACTAAGGCTTGGCCAATAGTGTGCCAAAAATGGAAGCCACAGCCGAAGGCAGAATCAGTCAGCCGTTTTTGCCAGTTTCGCGGCACATTAAGCACACACAACAAAAACACACGCACACACATAGACATACCATACTTATGGGAAATTTCAGCCACATACTGTCACTGAAACTAATATGTAGTGCACACTTTTAGGCGCCAATCTGCTGTGTCAGGACTCTTTTCTATTCACAACTCTAATTTGCCATGCACAAAACTTCTTACTTGGCTAACTAATTGACATTGTGAGGGGCGTTATTGTTAGTGTGTTTAAGCTGATTGTTCAACAGTTTTCATTTTCTCTAATTTTTGCTTTTTTTCGTACAACTGTTAAAATTGCGTCGCTTCAACATGCAAATTAAATGGCGGTGGAACTGACAATAGAAACAGAAGGATATGGAAATTGTTTTGTTTTGTATCTTGACTTGGCCTTTTGTTTGTTGTGAAAGTGGGAGGTGGTGGTGGTGGTTGCAGGTGGCTGAGTGCGGCCAGTAAATTGGATTAGCGGTTTATTCAATTTAATTTAAATGCAAAACATTTTATAAACCGCTGACTCTATGGCCAAAGGTCAAACGAAAGCCACGTGAATAAAGTTTGTTTTTTTTTTCGAAAATGAAAGAAAATCACAAAGAGCAGCATAATGCTTAAATTGTATATTGTGTGTGTGTATGTGTATTGTGAATTGTGTGTGTATTGTATATCTGTTGTGTTTTCGCTTTAATAATAATATTTGCAGCAATTTTCGTATAACATTTGCGAGTTGCGGCAAGCCTTAACTTTCAGCATAAGCTGAAAATGTTGAGTAATCCTATGAGAAATAGGAAACAATGATTTGTTTTTCCTGACTGTATAGACTGTATACAGTTACATTTCTATATATATACTCTTATTTGTAGTATATATCAATACTATATTTAACTATTGTTAAAGGCTGTTTGAAATTGGCATTCCTTTAACTAAGGGCAAAGCAAATAAATGCTTGATAAAACCCTATACAAAGCACAATATACATACAAGAACCTGTTATGAACACACAATGGAAACTGTGCTTAATGTTGAAATGTTGAAATGTTGTATGCTGCATGTTGTATGTTGTATATTGTATGTTGAATGGTGTATTCTCAAGTTGCGAGAGGCAAATAAATTATATGTTGTATATGGCAAACACCTGCTGATTGCTACTCAGTCTCTAACTATCTCTTTCTATCTTGATAATGCTGCAACTTCTATCTCTCATCCTCTTACATTTCCTCTTATACTCTCTCTACTTGTTCAGTGTATTTTACTTAGAGCCTTGTCAGCTATTTATGAGTGCTTTTCACATTTTATTTTGCATACAACAAGGCGCTTGATTCGCATTTTCATTTTTACTTTCTGTTGCCCTTGTTATTTTCTTTTTTTTTTTTTGTTATTATTTCTGTTGCTGGTGCTATTGTTATTGTTGCTGTTGTTGTTGACACCTTTAATGTTGATTAATGGTAGCAGTGCAAAGTATGCCATAAAACATGCCACACATATAAATGAATTGTAATGGTAACAGCCAGACAAGGCCAATTCAAGTATGGCCCAAAACAAAATGCTTATGCTTCATGCATACCCGACTTGCAGCCTCATAACAAACTTACTGCCAGAATCTGCTTATATATTATTCACATACAAAAGCACACACAGAGAGAGAGAGCGAGAGAGACACACACACACACACACACACTGACTATCTGAGTGCTAGCCACATTAATCTTTCAATGTCTATGACAATGTGAGCCATAAATTATTCTATACTCTACCAAAATTTATGCCTAGTTATTCCTCTATAAAATGTTTCGAATTTTCTGCCACAAAACGCAATACCAAAAGACATGATGAAAATTAATCAGTTTTTCTTACCACAAACTCAGCTTTCGACTTTAATTATTCAAGGCTAAAAGTTGAATGGTTAGAAAAGTTATAGGAAAATTCTAGATACACTTTAATCGAAAGCATAAATTATTATGACATTAAAGTTTTTCAAATCTGTTGAATTAGATTTCTAATAAACTGAGCTTGAGCTCTCTTAATGCTGTCTTAATGCTCTCTTGAGCACTTGACAGTTGTCTATTATTGCATGCTAGATCCTTGCTGCTAGAAGTCAATTTAGAAATAAATGTCATTGCATGATAGCAGGATAACGTAAGGAATTCTGAGAGAGAATAAGAAATAAAAATGGAAAGGATGCTATAAATTTTTGAGCTCTTTTCATTGTTCTTGTGTGTGTGTGTCTTATCCACAGCAATTGTGGATGAAGGAAAGAAATTTTGTTGCAATGGGAAAAGGCAATTAAGCGTTTGTCTATTAGTTAACTGCAGCAGCTGAAATCAGAAGCTGCAACATGCAGCATGTGCACGCCACCATGCCACGCCCCAGCGCATTGCAATTACGCCCAGTTTAGTTGAAAGTTCGCCCATTCTATTAGTTGAATGATTGAACAATTGACTCGAGGGGTGCGTCTGTTGGAGCCACAAGAAGGACATTGAAGACACAATGTGGTAACTATGTTGCCACCATTGGTGGCAATCGCTTCCAGCAACAAACAATTAAGTGTGCAACATTATTAGGTCAGAAAACAAGCAATTTAATTGTCAAGACAGATACACAGCATAAAAGCCAAAGACAACGACTAAACCACTAAAAGAGAGAGTATAGAGAGGGAGAGAGAGTGTCAGTATAAATTACTGATGGCCTTTAAGCGTTCGCTCATTAGCCTTTTACACTTTAGTTTATGTTATGTCATTTATTATAACAAATATTATTATAATGCGGCTTGTTAATTAAAGTTGATACATAAATTTAGGTAAGCATTAAGTAGATAATAAAAATAAAATAAAAGGCTAATTAAAATAGCCTTTGAAGTACTCTTTATGCCATCAAAATTCACTACAACAAAAATGAAATGGAAACTCTGTTAATTAATTGGTTAATTGTTACACATACTTATTGAGTATGTGTATATGAGTGTGTGTATATATAGTGTATACATGTGTTTGTGTATGTTTGTTTCTGATGCTTTTTTTCTCTGGTTGACTTAGCACACTGACAGGTTCAATCTTGCATGAGGTTAATTAAAAAGTTATGAAGACTATCCGAGAGCTCAGCTCTGGCTTAGCTGCTAATGAATTGGTTGCTAAGAAGATTTCAGTATGTGAAGTATTTAAGTCGAGCCAAGTGGAATAAACCGTTAATTATTAAGTAGTTTCATATACTAAGCAGCTTAGAAGAATTTTGATTTGTTTTTTTCTTCTATCTAAAGTCATTTTTTTTGTCAGTCGCGTGGCATTGAGAGCAGCTCTTTGAACTGATCATGATATTATTTTACTAATCAGAATTGCAAATTTGAACATAAATATTTTCTAATTATATATTATTTCTTATGTTTTGTGTAAACAATCTGATTATGTATACTTAAAGCTTACATAATTGGAATTAATTGATTTTCACAGCAATTAGCAGAGAGTTTAGGTACTGCTCACTCTTTGGGGTTATTTCGGTCTTTTCTATATAGAAGCTGAGTCCATTAAATAAACCATTTATTTGCTTTATTTGTTTATTTCTTACCGCAAAAGTTTATAATCAAATGTTGTATAATATAGACATTATTTTGTTTAGATTGTCGAGTAAGAATTTCACTTGAAAGTTTTCAATGATAATCTGCATAATACGCACTAAATTTGGTCAATTCTTTCAATTTTCCAATAGGCAAAATTTAATATAAAAAACTTTCGATATTTACGACAATTTTAATAAAGTCGTGGAGAAAATTAGTTTTCTGAGTTGTTAAGTTTATATGTTTTTGCCTTGATTGGTATTATTTAGGCCAAGTTTAAATTGTATACATTATATTTGAAATATTTATGTCATAATTTGTACAATATTATTACTTTTATTTTATTATATTTTATTTTATTATATTTTATTTTATTTTATGATTTCGCGGCAATTTGTTTTGGTTTTGCTGTCATTCGTATTGTTAATAAAGCTCAAAATTATTGACATATATATATATAATAAAGAAGCATGTGAACAAGTAAAATACAAAGAGAAAGTAATAGAAAGAGAGACAGAGAGAGAGAGAGAATTGTAGCTTGAGTAAAAGGTCACATAAATTTTGCTGGAAAACTGCGACATTTTGGCATTTCATATTTTTTTATCGCGATTACATTTTTTTTCTTCTTTTTGTTGCCATTGACACATGACCGAGCGAGAGAAAATTGCAGCATTTACTGTATTGGCGTTCTTTTTTTTCAGTGTAGCAGTAAAGGACAGCACACATATACGCACACATGCTATGAGTATTGGCATTACTATAAACAATTTATGAACAAACAACAGTTACAACTCGTTATGTATCCAACAACCACATTTGCCGCTCAAACTCTTTCCTCTCTCTCTTTCTGCCTTGCTGCCACCCAATCGAGCTGTACAGTTAGCCTTTGACAGCCAGAACTGTAATTGAATTCCATTGCATTCACCACCCTCCCTCGCTCTCCTCGTTCTCCTTACTCTACTCTCGCTTTCATATGTATTCTATTTTTTTGTTCAACTTTTTTTCATCTCGTTTTTTATTGACCATTCCTTTTGGCAGTTTTGGATTGCATTTTTGACAGCAAACACAGAACTTAAATAATAAATGCAATGACTTAATACCATATTAATGTAACATGTACCACATCGCCACGCCTACTTAATTATTTACCGTTACATTCAAAATATAAATAACAATCTATGCCGGAAAAATGGCTGCGGATTGTTTCTCTGATCAACTGGGGTAAGGGAAATCAAGGCAAATGAATAATATGAATCGCATAAATAGCATAACATGATTAAGTACAGTTTAAACAAAAGGTCTCCATTCATTGAATTTAACTACTTATAACTGTTTATTATATTAATTGTGTAATAAATATCTTATTTGATTTCTTTTCTTTCTTTGCAGGTGAGTATGCCCAAAGGCTTTTCCATATATAAATTTATGCTTTTTTTTTTTTTGCTAAAAAAAGTATTTGCGGTAAGTTATATATATAAAATTCTCGGGAGAATTATTTAAAGGGTGATGACTACTTACTGATATTCAGTTTTTCCACAATTTTACTTGTTTTACGGGTAATAGAGTAAAAGTTTGCAATTAGTTTTTAAAAATCTGTTAGTTAATGAAACATTCCATCCGTTAGTTATGTTATGCCCTTGGGTTGTCCAAGCGGTAACAGCCTGCAGGATGTATATATATATATATATAGATATGTTGTATCTATGGCTACCACAGTTGCCCCACTTTCAGTCAGTGTGAATTTTGCATATTTCTTCCCTTAGAATGGAAAATGGTCTTGGTCATGGTCACTTTTCATTACATTTTGTACGTTTCGGTCCGGTTTATTCTTCCTGCCTTACTGCCTTACTGCTGTATTGCTGTACTGCTGGTCCTGCCATCCTTTCCGCCTCTTTGCTGCGCCCTTTTTTTTAATTTGTTAAATTGTGTCTGGTTGCAAAATACTCGCATATTTGTATACTCCAAAAAGCAGGCCTCTGTAACGCCAGGGACAAGGACAATGGCAGAAATACCAAAAGAGATATCTATGAATGTCAGTAAGAAAGGGTGTGACAGAGAGAGAGAGAGAGAGAGTAGGGAAAGGATGTAGTATAGAACTATAAGATAGAGAAAGTGTGATTTAAATTTCAGTTAAAATTACAATCACTCTTTTGCACTTACTGTGAAAATTTTTCTCATTTTGTGGAATTAAATTTTGCATATAGAATTTGACTGTCTACTTCTTGCACTGACTGTACTATACTTGCGTCTTATATATATATACACACACACACACACACATATATATATATATAGGCACATACGGAATTTTAGCCTTCAGGTGTTATAATTAAAACAGGCTTTTCCTCGGAAAAATACCAACATAAAAATCGCATTCCCCGTGTTTGTCATTGCGCATCATTGTACGTAACAATGAGGCGTTGTCGAGCGTCGAAAACTGCTCGTAAAGCTTTATGACCCACAGCCAACACAGTCATATACTTGCACGTACATACACATAAACATACCTGTGTATGTATTATATGTATGTGAGCTGTTGTGTGCTCAAAGGATCCAACATTTCGCATCCATGAACCCCCGCGTTGCACGTTCACTTACAGGTGCGGTCTTTAAAAAAAATTCCTGCTTTATTTATAAAAACGAAATGGTCAACAAATTCTGATTGCACATTTGAACGAATGGCGAATGACGACGTGAAGTGACCATAAAAATCGACAGGATACAATTCTATATTAGGTAGTTTAAATTCGCAACCAAAAGGCAATTAAAATTGAGCTTAAAAATAATTAAATTTTATTTTACAACTCGTACTGAAACTGCGAGCAGTTTTCCAAACTAAAAATAGAAAAGTTTAAGCTTATAAAATTCATATAATATTATTAATGTCATTATTAATTCTTATTATCAATAATCTAGTTATTAGTTATAATATATTCTATATAAACTAAATGCAATTAGTCAACTGTTGGTCTATAAATTTTAAAGCAAGTGCAATGATCATTAAAAGTAACTTTTAAATATAAATAAAAAATTGCAACTATTTATTTGGATAGCATCCTGTAGACGTATCCTTTACGACAAACTTTTACACAACATCAGTTAATACTAGCAATTTCTGTTAAAGTTGTTCAAGAACACTTTAAACACTTTGTTGTTCAAGTCTTGAGCCACCCAAAAAAAACTTCTCTGCTGTCACTCATTAATTTACCACAACAGAATTTGAGAAGCGGACATTTGTTAACACTGGCAAAACCACAATCAAACCAGCCAAAAGTATCGACTGTACAACAACGGGAACTACGAATATAGTAAGTGAATAAGAACAAAAGAAAAAGAAAAAGTGAAACAAAAAAAGTTTTGCAACAAATGTCCAAAAGCCACTTAACAGCGAATTAGAGCGCAAACATGCACAACAACAGTAAAAACCTGAAGAACTCAGTGCTGAGAACTGCGAACAGAGAACAGCAGCAGCATCAGGAATAACCGCAGTAACAACAACAACTACAACAGCAATAAATTACAGTTAGCACTAAGAGTATACACCCAACCATAGCAGCGCCACAGCTCGAGATTAAGGCATCAATTAGAGGATACGCTTCGCTTACCCGTTTACCAGCTTTCCCGTTTACCAGTTTACCCGTTTACCAGTTTACCCGCTAACCGAGTAAACTAAGCATAAATTTCTCTGTTATAATATAAATTTAAATCCGCGTTGTAAACTGGTTATTCCTCAGTGTTTTATTTAGCTTTTTACTTGAGAGTATATATTTTAATAATAATTATAATTAAATAATTTCGTAATAACTTCCAGTTAAAGTTAATTATTTATTTTATTTACTTTTTTATGTATATATTTATTTAAAATATTTATTTCCACAATTAGCTAAAAATAAATACAATAAATATATATAGAATATAATAAATATAATAAGAATAATATGTAAAAGAAATATAATAAATATTAATTATATAATAAATATAACTAATATTAATAAAATAATAAATATAATAAAATTAAATATTCATTATATAATAAATGAAATTATTATAATAAAAATAAATATAATGAAAATATTAATTATAATAAATATAAAAAAATAATAAATATAATTAATATTAATATAATAAATATAAGTATAATAATAATAAATAACAAATATAATTAAAATAATAAATATAATATGATAAACGTAATAAATATAATAAATAAACAAAATATAATAAATATAATTAATATAATTAATATAATAAATATAATAAATATAATAAATATAATAAATATAATAAATATAATAAATATAATATATATAATATATATAATAAATATAATATATATAATAAATATAATAAATATAATATATATAATAAATATAATAAATATAATAAATATAATAAATATAATAAATATAATAAATATAATAAATATTATATATATAATATATATAATAAATATATATATATATATATATATATATATATAATAAATATGATAAAATAACCAATCGAGGAAAACTTTGTTAACTGTAATATATTCCGAATTATTATTTATCTTAAAAAGCACAGAAGGATTTCTTTCGTTGTGTTCCCTACTTGTGTTGTCCTGTATAATCATATCTAGTACAATAACTTTATCCGAAATCCTCACACATTTGAAAAATTTACAGTAGTTGGGGCAGGACATTACCTAGTATTACATACTATATATCACTCTATTTTAATGGAATGTAGAGTCCTTTGTGTGTTATTTCTATAAGAAATTTATATGTTTGTAAAGGACATTCCAGGGACAATAGAATTTTCATGATGCCACGCTGATTTATTGCTTTTGCAATATAGTTGCCGTGTTTTTCATTGTGTACAGTTGTGCACAGTTGTACTAGTTAGTTACTGGTCACAAAATCAACTGTCTGTCATTAATTTGGTTTACTCTTTCAGGGTTTTTCCTTTTGCAGTTCTAGCATATCTTTTTGCAACAAATTAATTGTTGCAGTTGGGCATTACGAGCGCTTGCCACAAAATTGTTGGTCGGTTTTCGTTTCGTTTTTCGTTTTTCGTTTGTTGATTTCCTTTTTTTTTTTGGTGTTGTTTTTAGCTACAAAAACATCAACAAACTACGCAATTTACATGGTAAATGAAAATCCTTGTCAGTTGTTGTTTTTGTTGTTAATCACATCATGTCATTTGCTGGTTTCTCTGCGCGTTGCTGTTGCACGTTGGATACTGCAAATGAACACTCCATTTCCACTTAGTTCATCAAACGCTTTTCACATTTTTCATGCAATTATCCCGAGCTGCGTAAAGTTTTTACCTAAAATCAACTATGCGTACTATGTGCATACAACTTAGCAGTTCACAAACTTTAACTAAGCTCTAACGTTGCTGTTCTTGTTATTATTAGTGTTGTTGTTGTTGTTGATGTTGTTGGATATCACTTGCATTGTGGCACCTCTGAACTAATTTAGGATAAAGTACAGCAGCAACATTTGTAACCTTCATAAAAGTTCACCCAAAGGCTCATTAAATCCAGCTTAAGCCATCAATCATACTCGCTCTCTGTGAGGGCTTTGCCCAGCAATTTTCCACTTCAATTAATCAACCAGAGGAAAAACTGTTTAGCCTACTTCTTGCAAAGTCAACTATACTATATTTGTGTGTACCTCTGTGTGTGCCACTGTGTGTGCCGTAAAAGACAAATGCGCAAAAATAAAGCCAACTAGCAACGAGTAAACGTACATATAATATTACCCTTAGGGTTTTCTACGTAACTTAAGTAGAAACTAGACTAAGCCAGATTTGCCAGTTCAGAACTGGATTTATATATTAAGGGATCTCTTACTTCCCTTAATACAAAGGAGCCATAAGACGAGCTGACTGTATACTACCAAACGTGTGAATGTTGTGTTTGTCTAAGGCAAGGACAGAGGCTGTTTCTATGGAAATGTTGAAACTTAATAATCATAATGCTTTATATAACATTCATAAGATTTCAAAGGAAACTTAATTTGCTAATTGTGCAACCTCATGATAGTATTATTAATTAATATTTTAAAAACTGCAATGTTTCAGCTGCAGTTAATTACCAGTAGAATGTTGGTTCTATTTGCCACAATTAGTATTAAATATGCATGTGCCGGAGGCGAATAGTTGCGGATATCGCAGAGTATATGGAATGAAGATGAGAAACGAAAGCAAAACCAAAAGCAATTATAGAACAGATTGTGGCTTATAATGAAAAATAAAAAAACAAACATTCTGTGTCATTGATTAAATCCAGCTAAATACCAATTCTACAGACAATGACAATGACAGGTATTTAAGGCTGGTTTTAATTGTGTGTTGCATACCTAGAGGCGTATTGCTCGATGTCGCATTCTACATAATGAGCTTAGCCAGCATATAGCCAAACAGACATATGCATAACCAAAGGCAAATTCTCTAATGTGAATGAAGAATACGTTGAATACCGCACGTGTACTATTATTTCTACAGTAGAAGAGCAAGACAAAAAGATAAAAAGAGGGACAACAAAGAGAGACACATACATAACTTTACTGTCAGCTGCAAATCAAATATGCAAATTATAAGGCACAAGGAGTGCAGTGACAGTGACAGCAGAGGCAACAGCAGCAGCAGGCAGTTCAACAAACCGTTTATACTGGTAACTGGCACTGAAGCTGAATATATATCCTGGCAGTTTGAAGGTAAAACTCGACAAGTTTTTAATAGCAGGAAATTTGCAATTTCTGGCATTAAATTTCCTCTATACATATATTACGCAATATGTAAAGCAAACAACAAATATCAAAGACTCAGAAGAGTGATATCTAAACTCACCTGCGTATATATATTTGTAATTATCGATTGTGTGGAGAAGTCATGTACTAAAGCTGCTTAGCACATCCTATCAGCTGAAACAGAAGCACGTACAGGACCTATGAAATCCTTGCCGCGTGTCTGGCATGTGCAATTGCAGGAATTAAGCAAACAGTGTGCCAAATATACAATAAGCTGCTCTGCCATACACACATACACAGAAATACTTTAACGATAATGGCATTTATTGGTATTTTATATTGGCATTTGCGTTTATTAATGATTCCCATTTCATTAGGGATTAAGAGAGATGATATGATCAAAGATTATGCAAATTGAAAGCATTTCTTCATATATATTAAAGTAAAACTTTGTAAATTATTAATATTATAGTATATATATATTATTTAGGTTTTCTTTTAACAATGAGCAAATACTTTGATTCAACTTAAATTTGTGCTAAAAGTTTTCTCTATACCTTCATGCCACATTTCACCTCTAATTGTTGCCTATTTATTTGCATATTTTCTTGAAATAAGCAAAAGGATATTTCGTATTGCCCTTTTCATTCTTACTTTTTTGCATGTAATAACTATCCTGCTTGGTCGCACTTGTCATACGTCATTTGATTTGCTGCTCTCTGAAATGGCAACTGTGTGGCAAATGCAACAAATTTGAATGGGCACAGCCTGAGGCAAAACTTTGAAAAACACTTGAAAAGACGACAACGAAGATGATGAGTACATTTCTGATGATGTTTATAATGATAATAATGATGATGATCTTGGTGATGATGATGTAAAAAACTTGGCTCAAGTGTTTTTGCACAATTTCTTTTCAATTCAACAAAAGTGGACCAGAGAAAGCCTGCAAAAAACATTTCTAGTGCAACTATACACTCAATTCCCATACCAGGTTCGACCTCCGTCTCACTATTACCCCTTCAAAAGCTGACTAACTGTATATATATATATATATATCTTTGCAATGCTAAACAATTTTTTTGTGTCCCTTTTTGTTTTAGGATTTTTGTTGTCGCCTTTCGTCGACGTTTCGTATTTTGTATGCATAGAACTAAAGAGCTAAAAGCTGAGAACTTGCGGCTTTTGGCCGTCCAAGCACCCTCACTCGTTCACACACCCCTCCCCCCTACCACAACATGCCGACCTGACGAGGATTGTCTTTCAACCTGATTTGTTATTCATGAAAAGGCAAATGCGAGAGCATCTACAAGTCTCAGCCTCTACAACGAACCCATTTGAGAGCCCAGAAAGTGGTTAAGAAATTGCCGAGCACTCTTGTGCGGCGGTCGAGTTGCCGGCTTGTGGATTGTGGCAACTCTGGTAATGCTATGTATTGCTAGTTGCCTAGTGGCAAAAAACTATTCATCGAGTAGGTCAGCAGGTGAGCTGAACGATACCCATGGCCCTTTTCAATTTGAGCCGAGTTTCTTTTAGTAAAGTTCCTTTTGTTGTAAGATGGCAAAACGATTAGCGTTCATGATTCGGTTTTGTCCTTAAAGTTCACAACTGTAACAGAGACTCAGTGCAGCAGACTGTTCACTGAATTCTACCAAATTGAAATGCAAACAAAATCAGGACATTGCAATGACAGCTGCTTACAGCTTCAACCAGAACATGCTAAAAAAAACACCCTGTAGCAATTGATATGAAGACCTTTTCTGCCAACCTTTGCAGTCCGATTATTCAGGTCAAACTCTTACACTTTACCAAGTAAATATGGAAAAACTATTATATACTCTTTTTTTTTTGTGATTTATCAGAGCATATCACAAGTCTAAGTTCTTGCTTGTGTTATTTGCCTTTTGCTATTCATTGCACATTTTTTTTCTTTTTGTCTGGATTTTAGATTTTGTGGCGCAAATCAGTCTCAGGGTTTTGTTCTCTTCCGGCTTCTGTTTATGCCACTTGCTACGTGCAGCGTTGAGCTTCCTAATCTATGCAACGAAGCCAACATTTGTGGCATTGTGACATTTTCTCTAGCAACTATTTTGTTGTTCTCTTTGTTATTGTTGTTGCTGTTGTTGTTGATATAAACCAAGCACAATGAATAGAGAAGTCACAGCTGTTGATTTGATTGGCCGCTGGTTAAAAATACTGCACAATTTTCTCTTATTTTTTTTTTACTATTTTTTGTCAGGCGAACAATCCGATAAAGAATAAAATCTTTTAAACCGCTTTCTGTGTGACAGTTTTGCAGTTTTTAAAGGCTTAAGCGTATAGGATGTGCTTTTAAATAATCTATTAGGATCAGGCAAGGACTTAAAGTTTATTTAGGTCTTCAATAGATATGAAGACTTTGGTAAATATATAATGGAATGTTTGTTTTTTAGCATCTTTGAACTGGACTGCTGATAATTTATCAGTTATATAATATGCTATCCAGGCATAAAACTTATTATTCAAATGTTTATTTTGCAATTTAATTTACATATATATGAATTTAGATTAAAAAAGTGACTTTTAAAGCTTTAACTGCTTTGACAACGACAGTTGAAGCCACCACAATCGTCTCTTCATTAACTCATTTTCATAAGCCCCTCCAACTACTTAAACCTAATCTAACGAGTCACATGTTCCATGTACATAAATCCATTTACATATTTCATGCAAATTATTTATGACACGCAATGACATACACGCGGTATACTAATACCCTGTAACAAATATATAGCTGCGGAGTATCAAGTTCTTAGCTGACAATGTGAATTTTTGCAGAAATGTCTTGAAGCTAAAACTTTTATAGCGCATCTCATATGTTCCGCAAAGTTCTCTGCTTAACAATAGCTGGAAGTTTGGTATGTTAGTTGAATAATGCACAGCAAATGCAATTACCTTACCACATTCACACCCATATAGACACACACACATTAGTAGCAAGAACACAATACATACATTCATATGAATATAAATGTCGTATATTATATGCATGAAAACAAAATGCTTCAACTTGGCGGGTTGGTGGAAAGGCTTCTTACCGGATTTTAAGTGCCTTTGGCTTGTTTTCTGTCGCTGCTGCTGTTAAAGTATGCTAAATTTAGCATAGACAAAGCTAAGCGAAGGCCAAAACACATAGCACACGCACAAAGATATGAAATGAGCTAGAAATTAGTTTATGACGAAGGTCGTACATAGCGCTGAAAAGCATGCTACAGTTTTTATTATAAACAAACCGATTGTTAGGAGCTGGCAACATTTTGGTGTGTTTCGCTTGTCCAATTAAAATATGCAGAAATGAAATTTAAAGCTTTTCATTTATATCATAAATACACACAAACACACACACACATACACACACACACACACATGAAACAGAATTATATATACAAAACAAACAAGTGGAAGCAAAACTCAAAGTGAAATACAATAAGTAGGAGTAAAAAGATAAGGGCAAAAAATACACACGCAAATGCGAATTGACATGTGGCTGTCGCATTCTGTTTACACAAACTGAATATGAAATTTATGTGCGAGGCTGTCGCAATGTAGAGACGTGCGTGGGATATGGTATAGATGGGGTTACTGGTTACCATATAGAAGATAATATGGCACCAAAGTATGCACACGATATGGCTTGTGATTATTATAGTCGATAGATGACTAGAATGTTGACGCCATCGATAAATAATGCTTTTTGTAGCATGTTGCCCCGGTCTTCTTAGATTGGTCTTGTGTGCTCTGTGTGGCTGTCATAAATCAACATTTAAATCCTGCTCAGGTCTGCCACATCAGGCATACTACCAACTAAGCATAGAAATAGAAGTATGTAACTAACCATTCAGCGTTGAATAAGTCTGTGAAAGGTATGCTTAAAGGTGCCAGCAGGGGATTGACAGCGGTATTAACATTTAATTAATAGCATAACTTTGCTTTCTATTGATTGCTTTCTTCTATTCATTATTGATTTAATATTAAAGAAGTTGTTTCCTTTATATTAAGGCAACTTGAAGCGATTTGAAGTATACATATTAAAGATATATAAAAAGCTTTAAACAAGGTTACTTTTGGGATAGTTTTGTGGCTCGCTTTTTCGGCATCATGCCAGCGGATACCGAGACAATCTACTGTATTGATTGTTAAATTGTAATTTTGTACAGATAAATGAATATTCATAAATTATAGATATAATCATCAGAACCGCAAATCATATCAAACAGCAAAAGGGTTGTTTGGTCTTATGTTGAATGAGAAAGAGGTTTGGTCCTTTTTCTTTAAGGACTTTAACTGATGATTTAATGCCATTAATAAAAGTAAGTATTAACTATTATGAAAGTTTATAAGAGAGTCTCTTAACACACTCTTCACTTCCGCAATTGTCAATATTTTAGGAGTGTAACCAAGCCTTTTATAGTAACTGGCTATGTTACAATGTTATTTATATACTGTTATATATGTATTAAATAGGCAAACCCTAAAAGCAAAATGCTGTCAAGCCCATTTTACAGATGGCAGGAAATACATCTAAATGAGTTTTATAGCATTTCGCAACTGTTCAACGCACTTTCACACAAGTCTGGCTTCAACGGAAGGGCTTTTAATTAGCTCATAAAAGCACAGTTGGTAGGTCATGGGAAAACCCAAAAGGAAAAGCAGACCGACCCAGAAAGAAATGGGCAAGGTTTCTATGTGAATTGTGCACATATTTAATTAAAGGTTTTGAATTAGTTTTCAATGCAATGGCAGACACACTTCAAAATTACTTAACTTCCGCTGACTACTTTATGGTTAAAAAAGAATGAGAGAAAGTAAAAGCCAGAGTAGGGGCACTTCTCTGGGGTTTTGCCTCTTCAGTTTTTTCCCCCGGAATGTTATTTAAGTGATGCTTCAATTTATTGCAGCTGCTGCACGAAATAGGGTAAACTTTTTATACCCTGCATATATAAAATTAAATAGGGTATTATCAAAGTTAAAACTCCATAATCAACGATATGTTATATACTTAAAATCTAATTATTATTATCTTTAATGAGTTTAGATTTCAATAATATGCTATTAGGAGTAAAAGTTTGTTATGTTAGGCCATTTTTTAGTCGAGCAACCGAAAGTATTTGGTATTTTATCTTGTTTTTATGTTTCTCTCGTATTCCATCAACTTTTTGCCTTTTCTTATTAAAAGCATCTTACAGTTATGAGCAAACTTGTGACAACAAATTGTGAATACAGCTGTTGATGACATCATCATCATCATCATCAACATCATTATCGTCAACATCAAACACAGACATAGCGATTCCAGCTTTAAGCAGCTTCTACATTTTTTATATACCTCAATCCTCTTAGTCCTTAGATAAATCTCTCTTGACGAAATTCATGCATTAAATACCTGAATATCAAATCTATTTAAATGTGTTGAACGAGCTTCTAGAGCCTACAGACATCTTTGCCCAAATAAGTAGGCTATAAATTTTAAACACAGTTCGTGATAGGAAAACGTGCAAAATGAATTAAAGACAAAATGTAGCTTAAAGCACATATAAATATATTTCTACCATTTTCAGTATGCTTCTGCTCTCTCTATCTATTTCTCTTTCTCTCTGTATCCAAGTTGTTTTGTTACTTTTGCTAAATGAGATACTTAAAAGATAGGAAAACCTTTTCCGGTCGTTTCTTGCTAATCTGCTCATTAAATATACATGATAAGCAGCCTTTTCCAGTACCGAAATGTTGAAACTAAACAAAAATGAAATGTCATAGTAGGCATAGCCTTTGACCTGGTGTTATAGAAATTTACTTTCAACTTTAACAGTTTCAACTGAGGCTCACCACAGCAAAAACGTCATCATCACAACTTTGTTGACTGAGTTTTTTGGGCCAAAACCCCATCAACCCTGCAATATCCTTGAATGTCGAAGCAAAATCTAAACAAAACAAAAAAAAGAATGCAAACCTTTTGCCTCTTATTTTATGTTTTTTGTGGATTTAAGGCAGGTTTTTTTCTTCAAGCTGTGTACAGGCTAAAAACCGCAGAGTCATAAGCCCATTAGCCTCGCTGGGGCATTGTTTTATGTATCTACATAACTGTCTATTCCCTCGTTCTGTTTATCCTGCTCTATCTCTCTAGCATGACGTTGCCTTTTGCTCTGTTGATGCGGAAAATGAGCAAGGAAATAGAGACGCCCATACACATATATATAAACGAACACACACAAAGTACACAAACACACACACATACGCATGCACGAACAAACATAACAAGGACAACAGAGTCGACAAGGTCTTGTTAGTTAAATTATGCATAAATGCGGCAACATGAGTGGGCGTGCCCCCGGCGCCTACACCTGGCAAACACAATAGTTTCTAAAGTACATTGCGTACACGTTAAATGTATGTTAGAAGGAAAAGAAGAAAAAATAACAATAAATCTACAGAAATAGAAGAGAGTTTAAATAATTCTTAAGATATTCCGAACAAAATATTTATCTACCGCAGGAAATTAATGAGGAAATTGAGGTGAAAGCAACAAACGTTACAATAAACAATAACAAATATATGTGTTCAATGAATCGGATGCAATTTGCTTACAGCCAAATGTTTGCAATCAATAAACTAACTCTGATCGAAAGCAACTTGTTAAAAGTATTACCAAAAAATAAAGAAACTACTGTAAATTAAAAGTTTTTCCTTTCGAAATTTCAATCGTAAAACAAACATTTCAATTATATATTTGCTGAATACTCAAATATATTTTAAATGAATTTTGTTTACAGAGTTTTCCTTAACGTTTTTCTACTGCAAAAATTGCAAAAATAATTTGCAGGTACAACGAAAAATAACGCATACGCCATGTTGTAAATAAAGAAATTCACGCACGAAATTGAGATGCGTAACATGTTTTATTTGGGAGTTGCCACGCCTCTTTATAAATAAATTCTTGCATATTTTCAAATGTAACAAAAAAATAGGAGTAGTGGAAGAGAAAAAGTAACAATAAAAACGTGCCAAGAAAAGTGCACAATATTTCGTACAGTGAAAAAGTAGCGCTAAGAAATGAACAGAGACAAACCGGAAGACAGTCAGACAGCGGGATAGCGGGCGAGCGAGGCAGTGCGACAGACAAAACGGATGAAAGAGAGACAATTGCAAACGACAGGGCAGCCATTTTTATAGCTCTAAAGGATAAGTGTATTACAAAAACAAAAGCAAACACTTGTATGCAAACGGGGTTTTTCGTTTCATTCCTTTTCCACTACTTTTATTTTCTTTTCTTTTCCATGTTTCTTTCGTTTTTTCTTTCTTTTTTTTTGGCACTAAAACTGGTCAGAGTAGTAGATCTGATCTGGTGCCTTCTTCTACTTCTTCTTTGGCTTCCTTTGGCGCGTGTAAAGCGTTCAACATTTTTAATGTCCATCTGCGTGCAGATTAGCATAAAAGCTGCTGAATGGCCCCTCAATCTCTCTCTTTCTCACTCTCTCTATTTCTCTCTCTGTGTGTCATTTTTTTTTAATCCTCTTGCCTCTTTCTACTACGTCTAACAAATGCTGCCTGACCCGCCCAGCTCGAAATGTTGTCTTGTTTTTTATGACTATGCCCGATTGGACTAAGGATTGCGGATGGTGGCCTGACCTTCATTCGATGAAGCGTGCGGTGTCGTTTTATGTCTGCTTGGCTTTAACTACGTGGCCGTTATGCAATTTTTGAAATGGCTTGATTTTTGTTGTAGTCCCATAGGAAGCTTACATGTTTTATGATCTTTAAAGTGGAATACTAAGCTGGCTTTAACGTAGGTGTTAAAGCAGTTACAATCGCAACTATGTTAACTTACAAAGCTTATTTTGGCACTTTAAGAACTTTATTTTATGATTCAACTGAAACTTATAGTAAAATTTATAAACCCAGATAACTATATAGAAGGATATAGTAAAAAATTTATTGTGTACTTTATCACGGATTTTATGTAGAAACACTGTATAAGCCATTGTTAAGAACAATATTATTACAATATTTAAGCTCATATTTCTAGTTACTAATACCATTTAAATGATTTTATTTTCTTACACAGAATGCGCTCCTTTATTGAGGAGAATGAGAAGAATGATCCTTTGATTAATGCGCCGGACAAAAAGAACAATCCGTGGGCTGAAAAAGGCAAATGTATCATCATGTAATATTATCGTAAACCACAGAAATACCGTAATGATGAGCATCAAAACAACAATAACATAAATTCAACCAACAACCCAACAACAACAACAGCAACAGATAGAGCTACAACATCCGCAATAGCAACAAACCAATATAATAATATAAATAATGATAATTATTTTACGAGCAATCGATATAGCAGCTATGAATCAAATTCCCTAGGTCATATACCAGTAGAACTGCAGCAGGAACAACAGCAGCATTATAACAACAATTACTACTATTATTATAACTACAATTTAAGTTATGCACCACCAGCATCAGCACCACTCGAGTGCCTACTCGGTGGTTCCAAGAGTCGTCTCCAACAATTAAAGCGACGCACACGGCACGAGCTGCAGCAATGGCCATTGCTGATGCAGTTGGTGGTGTTGCTGCTGTGGCTTCATGGCAAGTTCTGGCAGATTGTAAACAAACATTTCTTAATGCGCAGAAGACGTTGGCATTAGGATACTTAGAAGTGGAGCTGGAGCAGAGAGCAGGAGAAAGTGATGGAGCAAGGAATGAAATGTTTGTTTATTGGGGACAGTTCTTTGGTTTTGTATGCCGTGAGATCTAAGCTTAAGTTTAAATTTATGCCACTTCCTCGAACTCAATCTTAATAAATACAACTTAATTATGCTGCATAATACAAATGCTCCCTTCTACAACAACTACAAAAACAAGAACAATAACAACAACAAGATGCAACATACAACATGTACTACAAGTTATACATAAAGCATAATGTTTTGGGTACGTTGTTTATAAACTGTACCCAAAATGTTACTCTTGTCATCGTACATAATCGTACAGCACTGTACGCTTTCATCGTTGTTTCTGTCTTCTCTATTTTTCTCTCTTTCTCTCTGTTATTGTTATACTATCGCTCGCTCTTCTTGTTACTACTATTAGCTCGCTCGATCGTTCATCTACGTTCATCTCTACGTTCTTTTCTAGCAATCGTACGTAGTCGTTATTGCTCCTTTAGTTATCGCATGCATTCATCTCTTATTTAAATATTATTATTTTCTTTAATAACTATAATTATTTTATTGTACCATCATCATATCATCATCAATTCCCAGCCAACAATCCACATTCCATAAACCACAATTCACACAAGTCGTCCAACAAGACGCTTACAATCATATCATATAAGCCAGAAATTCTACAATTTTCCAAGTTAAGCCTCGATAACTGTAACCCACCCATCATAATTAGTAGACAAGAAAATGTACCAAAAACCAAACTGTTTGCAACAATCTTTGGTAACCCAAGTAGCATATTTAACTAAACTGCAAATTACTTTTATTTAAATGAAAGCCTATAATCAAATTTAAACTTTTCTATGGGCAGCATTTTATATACAATTTTACTTTTGCTTAGGCTTAAGCTGCAGCTGCTTAGCAGCTAGACGAAACATGGAAAGTGAAACGAACGATGTCTCATGAACAACGTTTCAGTCTAGCCTATGCTATGCTATACGAAGAGTGGCTGTTAAGCTGGCAAGAGGAAGCTAATACAAATAGTTTTGTATCCAAGAGACATGCTGAAACGTGGGGAGAGAAACAGTTGAATTTGTTGTTTCATATCTTACGTTTCAGTTATGTGTGAAACAGTTTGCCAAAACAAAATTTGTTTTCTATAAAAAGCTGCTTAAAAATGTGACAAATTTGAATAAGAAAAAACCCAACAAAAAACTATTAAATTATTCATAAAAAAAGTAAAATATTTTATGTAAAATGTAGCAAAAGAAATCAAAGGAAAAAAGCACATAATTATGGCAAATGCAAATCGATAGACAATTTTATGTATAATTTTATATATATCTTAATATATATAACACATACTTATGTATAATATATGATTTCATATATATATATGTATGATAACAAAATATGTATATGTGTTTAGGCAAACAAAGGCAGACGCTGTATTAACTGGAAGATGATAATACTTATTTAGTTTTTAATACTATGTTTATTATTAACTAGATATTATTATATACGCAAAAACACAACAAACACAATACACAAACATAAAAAATACATAACTAAAATTTAGAATGATACAAAGCATAAATAATATGGCTAATAGTTCAACAATTTAGTATAATATAATGAATATACTTTAGAGAATCAGTTTGCAAAATATAAAACAAGTCGGCTTCAACTTTATATGCAATATTTTGTTGCAAATCGAGACTTGAGAAGCTGTTACTGTTTGCAACATACTCGTATAGAGTATTAAGAGGTTCTATTTAAAAAGGAAAAAAACAAAAAAATATATAGAAAATGCGAAAAAAAAACTAAGACGCTGTTCAACTGTTTGAAATAAGTATATAAAAATATATATATTTTATTCAGTTTACGTTATATATAAAATGCTAAGTTCTTAATTAGTTATTTGATTAATTTTGATAATTCTCTAATAATATAGTTTCTTTAGTAGAAAGATAAAAGACAACAACACATACACTTACACAAAACACTGAGGTTACCAAGAGAATATAAAATCACAAGATAAACCTTAAATATAATCAGTAAATCAGTAAATAACATATTAAGTGATCATACATATATTGTAAACAATTGATCTTAGATGAAAATACAAAAGAGTAAAACATTGTAGCAGACTCCATTAAAAGTAAAACGCGCAAAGCACAACAACAACAACCAAAGATGTCTAATGAAAATTTGAAAATTATATCCCTAAGAAAAAATATGGGAAATACAACAAAAGATAATGTACGATTAGCTAATAGCAAATAGTACTAAAAATAATACAACAAAAAGAAGAGGAATCCATTAAAACGGAGCAACAGAAAGGAGCTAAAGAACACAAATCACACACCAAAACGTAGATGCAACACCATTGTAGCAGTAAGCAACAGAACAACGTGGATATAATAAAGTCAACAAATAACGATGGATACATACACGTATATATATTGTAAAGATCTTAAGATCTAGGGAAAAACAAGCAGAACCTTTGAACAGCTCAATAAAATGTTGAGCAAAGTGGTTTAAACATTAGCACAAAGTAGCATACAGCTACAACAAAATGGAGTGGTTCAAGGATTAAACCAAGTCAACAAAACTACAAAACAACAAGTTAAGAAATAAATAAATAGAAAAATACAAATTACAATTACAAATTCATAATTAAATAATAAAAAAAGAACAAAATTAATTAAGGTATTGGTGGTTACAAAAAATATTACTTAACGAATTATATTCCAAATAATGCGTAAACTTCGAAGCAAATATTGCTTACTTTATATTGTTATAGTATAATCAAAAGAAGTGTTGAGTGTTGGCAATGCAACAAGTTTTATTCATATATATTGAAGCATTGTCAAGGCTTACAAACATTGAAAGGATTGCTATTTGGGGCACACAACGTTGTGCCACAAATTACTTTCCATTGCGTGTTTGAATAGCAATTAAAATCAAAGCATAAACAACAACAAAATTATATTGTATTGTAAGTAGGTGTCTGTTGCATGAAGCAGCTGCTATATTGTGCCACAAAATTTGCCCACATAACGCTTTAAATATATTCACTAATACGATTGAAAAGTTTTCACAAAAGCTCAGCTGTACACTTGCTCAAGAGCGCATTAAACACGCTGAGTAGCCTGGCATGGAGTCCAGGCGAAACGGGTGCGAGGGTGCCACTAAAATTGAGCACGTTGCAACAGGACTTTTTTTTTTCAAAAAAGAAATTCATATTTGAGAAGTCTCCCAGTGCATTGTCATACTTAGTTTTAGTTGTTTGGGCATTCCTTGCAGCATTATGTGGCATGCTTCAGCAACCTGATGCCAACTTATATATACAAAATATACAAAAATATATATATATATAAATATATATCAATCGTATTATTCGTTAAATGAAATTTATTCAGAAATTAGTAAAGTTAAAGGAAATACAAATAATAATTAAAAAATCAAAGAAAAATTTAATGTTGAGGGTCATATAAGATGTGGAGAGTTAATCGAAAGTTACATAAATTAATAAATATATTATATATATAAAATTATAGCGATTTTTCCGATGTTCTTAAAATACAATATGCAAATTTATAAATGTTAAAGCTTAAATTAAAAAACAATTAAATATTTATATATATATATATAACGAAATATATTCAATGCATACAAAAAACTCATAAATTAATTAAAAAATATTCATGTTAAAGCGAAACTCAATTAAAGTAGCAAATAAGTAAATAAAATGAATGGATTCAGAAAGGTAGCAAAATGGTCATTTGGCCTATTGCAGGTATGAAGGATATGATAAAGATGTAGGAGAAAATCGAAAGAAAACAAAAACATAAGTACAGTATGTGCCAAAAGTTGGCGTACCATAGTCAAAGCAAACGTACTTCTATATAAAAATCAATTCTTTAGTCAGTAAGTTGATGTTACAAGTTCATTCAAAATGTTTAAACTCAATAATAACTATACAATTAATTATATATGGACATACCATAAAATATTACTTAAATGTGTGTAAAAGTTATGAAAAAAAAAACTTTATTGTTACAATTTAGGTTATTAAGTCACGTTAACTAATAAGATATTTGGACATATAGATTATAACTTAATTTAAGATAAATGATTGATTCTTAAACTTGTCGAAATGCGAACTCTAAAGACAAAAAAAACCAAGCACGGTGCCGCACAACATCTTAGGACCAGAAACCAAATAAAAAGCATAAAAAAAAAACAAAACAAAAATAAAAAAAACAACAATTATAATTTAGATCAAACATAATAAAAAAAAAAGAATTAGTTAATAAGTGAATTTTAACGCAGCAAAACGAAAACGAATACAGAAAAAACAACAAAAAACACAAACAAATATACACAAAAAGATCAAAATACATTGAAATACAACAAAAGAAACACAACAAAATGGAATACAAAACAACATTTAAAAACAAAATTATAATAAATATAACAAACAACATGTATTTAGCTGTTAAACAACAACAACTATATAACAAACAAACAAACAAAAAACAAAAAAAAAAAAAACTTTTAAACAAAAAATCGAAAACCGAAAGGCAAACAGAACATAAAAGTAAAAAGTAAAAGTATGATTATCATTAAAGGAACTTCTCTAAATAAAAGTAAACTTTAAAAATCCTTAGCGGAGAATACTACCCTCTCTCTATAAAAAAAAACTAAAAAAAACCAAAAAAAAAAACTAAAAAACTACAAAAAAAAAATGTTAATTGTGTTTTATTTTTTGCCTCCCAACGACTCAGTCTCTCCCTCTAAACAGCAATTACTAAACCTGAAGTTGCTTTGAATATTCCCCCCTCCAAAATGGTATGATGATGCTGCTAACTTTTGCTTTTATTTACATTTTTGCTGCGCTTTTGCTTTCAACTATAATTTGCCAGTAATATTTTCGTTTATGCTTTATATTATTTGAATGCTTTCAGTCAACTTGCTGCTGTCATCTTGCTAACAATATCTACAATTCTCATTTTATATATATATACAAAATTCAGTAGAACTGAAAGTAAGTAATTATATATATATATGAATAGTATAAGTTAAGCTGCTGTGTGTCAGCAGCTGCTTTGCGAACAGCTCATCAGGCGCTTAATGTCAAGGAAATTGCGTGCAACTTTTTTTTGGCTTTTCCAAGCAGAACGAAGCAGAAAGAATCTTATTACTAGCCAAAAAGTTTGCTTTTGATACCAGCGATAATGCTTTGATCCAACTTCTTTACAAACTTTTCATATAATTAGCAAAACAGTGCGTATACTTAATGTTATTATGCGAAACATTAAGTAAATTTCTAATTGCACTAAATTTCACTTATTGCATTTGATATTTGATATATAAATTAAATAAAAATCACTCATTGGATAATAGCATTAGCCTGATCAAACATAGTAAATGTTGCATTAAGTATTGTTTTTAAATATGTATAGGAAATAGAAATTGGCAATTGAAATCTGGCTTTTGGCATTTGGCGTTCTATTGTTAGTTAGTACAACGATTGAGAGTCAGTGAACTGTGGAAATGCCTGGCTGTCAGTTGAAACTGATTTGAGTATTTGAATGGAAATGCAGTGCATTGAATATTGGATTGAGTTTTCACATCAATTTTTTATATGGAAATGTACTTTATGATGGGTATTAGTTGACATTTCGTATAAAAGGTACTTTAAAGGTTTGCTTAAATATGAAAAGTTGTTGTTTACTGGAAAGAAGCTTTAAATTTGTTGCTTTGTTTTTGATGTGCAAGCATCTTTAGTGCCCTTTAGAAATTTCGTATAATGGTAAATAATTTAAATAATGTGTTCATCACATGGCATAATGCATGCAAGATTGCAAGGTAATCTATTGTTAGGCTAATTTGAATTTACCTTAACCGCAGGTAAAAGCAGCTAACACCAAATTTTACACATGCTGTTGGCTTTGCAATTTTCTGCAAAAAATTCGCTCAAGTGGCGCAAAAATTTGCATACTTAGACACATTTCATATGCAAATTTACGTGAGGCAGCCACAACACAAACATTTCAGCAAGACAATATAACGAATGCACGACTATAAGATACGCTATAACTATTGTTGTTATAGCCTAGACAAAAGCATAAAGAGTACTTTCAGACCATCTTCTTTAGCCGAACTAATTTGAGTTATTTGCTTCATGCATACCTAATTAATATGCCCAGTTTGCCGCATTAGTTACAAGGTATAAATGTGGCAGCCATGCTGAATTTATAGGCGAGTTGGCACAGCGAGAAATTAATGCCACCCTGGTGACCGATTCAACAAAAGAAGCAGTCGAATATAACTGAAGAACTTGGCATACTTCTGTTCATCGGGCCGTAAGCTAGCGGAAGTATCCAAATTACCATGAAGCAATAAACAACACAAAAAAAAAGTCAATGTGAGTGGTTAGCATGCTACAAGTATGTAAACTAAAGAGTATAAGGATATATGTCTATCTTGTTTTAAACAACATCTTATCCTTAGGAATGCAAATATACATTAAGTATGCACAGCTCTAACAATTGGCCATTTGCTGTGTTTCCAATTCATGTTGGTCAATTGTGTTGAGATCTTTTGCTTATTTCAGCCATTATTTCGTGAACAGGAAATGCCTAAACCAAAGAATACAAATTGTAAAGAGAAAAGTTCAAACTTCACTCAATCGAGATTGTTGTAATTGATAAAATTTATAAATATTTACATATAGTAAGGGCTTATTTAAAACTCAATAGCTTTGATAATTATGCATTGAAAAGTATGAGCAAAATATTTGATTTTAATTAGGCAAATTCAAAACACAAAACACAATTAAATTTATCATTTAATGCAAATCAATGCTGATTTTCAACACTCTGCGACTAACAATAACATGAAATTGTTTGTTAGAAGGTAAGTAGATAATATATTACAGATGCGAAATTGTTGGTGGCATGGTTATTAAAATGAACAAAGGCATTGATTATAATTACAAATGTATAGCATCCAGGCACACATACACACATATATATGTGTATATATAAGCTGCAAAGGATAACGATTATTGTGCACAAATACAATTCTACTGTGGAAATTCCTTTGATATTCATGCAATGCTTATACTCGAAAATATATATATATTTATACATATATATACATACATATATACATATATATATATAAAGAGTCTCAACTAGCTAAGCTCACATTTGCAAGTCTATTCTATAGACCGCGTAGAACGCCATTTTGTCGTCTCAGTGTCGCCATTTTCTGCGCCATTTGCCTGACTGACAATGGCAGCTGGTGACTGCTAACTGCTAGCTGCTAGCTGTTACACCCTTGGCCCACGCCATTTTTGTGTCTGTCTCTGTGGCGCGGTGCTCATTAAATGCAATTCCTAATGCAATTGACGTGGCTAACGCTGTGGTCCCTATTTGGGCAACCATCTCCATATCCTCCCACGATACTCAGCTTGGTGTCCTTGTATTTTGTGCTATGTGATTTGCAGTTTGTGTTTGATTATGAAAATGACTTCGTAGTGGCATGTTCTTGTTGTTGCTGTATTTTTTCGTTTTTTCGTTTTTTTTTTTTGTTTTGTGGTTTGCCAACATGCTGATTTTTAATGAGTCGACAATATGCAGAGCACAAAGCCAGTGGGAGTTTTGGATTGCTTACCGCTCAAGGCTGCCATTCACAGGCCCAGCACAGCAGAGCCCTGCACTGTTGGACCTGTTACCTTATCTGAAACTTAGTGCTTACGTGCCTGTCCACAAAAGTCACACTAATTAACACGTCGCTAACATTTTTTCAGCCAACAAACACAGAAAACAGAACGAAAAGAGATTTTATTTTATCAACCATACGCAGCGTGGTACGAGCTTAAAAACTTCTGCAATTCCATTTTCAACAGCAGGTAAAGGACTATGCGTAACTTTTGTTTTTTTTTTCGATTTTTTGGAAGGATTTTACCCATCAAATAAGTAACGAAAATACAGAAGAAGGCTTCAAGCACAATCAAAAAGACTCACTGACTGCTTGCTTGACTGACTGCTTGACAAGCTGTAAGCGACACATCTGCCGCACACAAATATATATTTTGTTCGCTGTTGCCGTTGCTGTTGCTGGCACGTGGCTTGATATATATTTTATTTAAAGAAATACCATAAAAAAAGCGAAAGTAAAGGCAAATTATCAGCTTTGACCTTTTCCTCAATTCTTCTTTTTTTTTCTTCTCCTTTGGTTGCCTTGGATAAAGTTTGTTTAACATTTATCTTGCGGTCGCTTTGCGTATCTGCTCAGGCATCAAGGATGCTTTGAGTATGAAACCAATGGCGATGGAGAGCGAGTAAATGTGCAGAAGGAGTAACAAGTTCTTGCAAGTTTAAGTGAAATTTAAGCATAAATAATTAAACTAACAGTACGCAATCGGTTGCTGGATTGTGGCAAGTGGAAAGTCGATGCATAACACAAGGGATTAAGCCAAATTAATAAAGTTTCTAGCAATTGAAATGCATAAACTATGCATGAATCGATCTATAACTTATTCATGGTTACCTGCCTAATTATTGGCTGTAAATTACACAAATTGAACTCAATTCTATTCATTAAATCGATTGGCATATAAAGCAGGTCTTATTGCAAGTTAAGACTACTATAAATAGTGTCCTTATTGGTTGCTTTAAGACACTTTAATAGCCACTGACATATGTCACAACAGGTGCTTATGTCTAAGCAAGTGAAAGCTTTCTACTCTTGTAAGCATTTATTCTCATTAGGGTTAATTTTAGTTGATTTGGGTGAAGCTGTGTAATATGTTTATGTTGCTATTAAAAAAAGCAAAATGAAAAAAAAAATAATATGCAAATGACTTGGGACCTTAGAGACGTTAAACCCTTTGTGAGCTGAGGCGTCAAAAGCTTACGCAACCAATTACCTTAAAAATGTTCACCTGCCGAAACAAAAACCCCAATCAAAAGCGCAAATTGCTTAACACCAAATAGTGGAGAAAGCAGCATAAAAACTTTGGCATCAAATACAAAAAAAAAACGCAGCGAGAGAGGGAGAGCGGGAGAGAAGTAAACTAAAAAGCAGCTAAATGAAATTTGTTTCACAATTTTCTAGTGAATTTGTTGCCAAACAAATTAATTGAAGCGCCAAATGGCAGCCTGTCAACAGCTTTCTCTGCCTCCTTTTCCCTTCCCACACCTCAACTTTCCACTCATTTCAATTAATTTCCCCAGTGTACATCATAAGGGATAAACTTGTTTAAAATTTTGGTAAGAGCAAAGCAGAAAACTACTTTATTGTATTCCTACTCTTAGTGGTTTTGCATTGCCAACAATTTGGCAAGTGTTTTGGCAATAAGCTTGGCCCATTAAAACAACCGCTTCTTGATGACAAAACAACTCAAAGTAGAAAAGATACAAGTATCTTGTGGATACCACTAGACAAATATGTATAATGAAGTGTTAGGTAAATACAAATTAAAACTATGAAAACTTCTGTGCTCAAATATAAAACTTTAATTTTGATTTTATTCTTTAAGTAGATTTTCTTCTACTTCCTGTTCCTTATAAAACAAACAAGATACAAAAAGAAAAAGGTTGCAATACCAATATCAAAGGCGGAAATTGTAATATTTGCTTGTCTATCATAGAAACTGAAAGCCTTGCGATACTATATCCGTTATGTTTTGCATTTCCTTTTATGTTTTGCATATAACATCGATTTAAACTGAGCATCCTTTGGGTAAACTTTCCGTCGGGATCTGTTTAATAACTGTAGTCAGCTCCGATAACACTAAAACGTTGGGCAACACTCAGTAGACAGCTTGGTTTACATATTCTATAAATTGCTTATAAACGCCTGGCGCATGTTACAATGCTGCAAAAAAGAAAACACCCCTCTCCCTATCATCCTTTCACAAGCATCTTTATCTATATTTGCCTCTGTTGACTTAATAGACGTCCGGTATGCTGACTCTTACCCCAATCTACTCCTTGCTACTACATGTTACTCCTTGCTACCCTGACAACTTTGTTTACAGCCGCATGTACTGAAGGCAACATTTTTATTAAACAAAAAATTTGATCTAACACGAGTAGCTGCTTAGGGCTTGGCTGCTCTCTACTCTACTTAGTCTTATAGCTTAGCAGCGACTTAAAGTATGCCATAAATAGAGTAAAACGCAGAGGATATAAAATTCACTTGAGACTCTAATGCGATTTACTTAGCACTCGCTCAAGAGTTGCTCGCTTAACTGCTAGAGCAGCGCTTTTAAATAGGCAACATGAAAGTTCTTCAAATGGCTAACGGGAAGTTGTTGTCAAAACGTCACAGTTGAAATTCAACAATGCTACGTGACTTAAATACACACCAACACACACACACACATACATACATATTTACCTATACAAATATAAATATATATATTTATGTAGGTATTTATGTTAGCCACGCCCAGTTGTGGGTACGCGAATACTTAAATTATGCGCAGCATGTCCAGAATCCCAGCCAGGCATGACCAGGATGCACGTGTGTGTGTGCTGTATAGTATTATCTACTTTTCATCCCGTTCATATCCTTCTTGCTGCTAACGTACAATATCCTTTTGTTATTTAGTTTTTGCTGTGCTTTGTACAAAACGGTCAACATTGCTGCTGTCATACGCTGCGTATACGTAATCGCATTTGTAGCAGCGTGTTGCACACTTGTTACGGACACCAAGCCAGTGAAAGCCGTGGCAATGTCACATTTTATGTACCCATAACCGTTGACTTTTACACGACCACACAAACAAGAACGACAACAACAACAACAACAGCAACGAAAAGAACAACAAAAGGAACAACAACAATAAGCCAAAATGTGTCAAGAATTTTTCGCAATTGTTCGTTGAATACAAAAAAGGATGATATATATATATATATATATATATAAGGAAGCGAAAGGACTCATAATGAAATGCAGTTTGCTGATTGCTACGCGTCATACATACAGAATTTTTGCTTACGTTAGAGTCCTGTAATCAAAAGTCCTTTCTATATGCTGAGCTATTTCTGACATTTCTTTTGATTTCACTTTTTATTTTTAGACACAAAAAATTTAATAAGCGTCGCGCATAAATGAAGTGAAAATTATTTATTAATATGAAATTCTATAAACAATTTGCAGCACTAATTAATTAAAGATTATATATTAATTTAAAAGAAATAATAAAGAAAATTTGAAATAGAATCAGTTTTAGTAGAGGAAATTGTGATCAAGATTTTAAACACCTTTAAGCCAATTTTATAATTTTCCATTGAAGTGTTGAACAAAGGTTAACAAAATTTCTCTTTAGCTGTCGTTTCTCGTTTTGGTTTTTACTGCTCTACGCTTTTGTTTGCTGTTGTTGTGGAAAAGTGTGCCCGAAAAGTCGGAAAATCAGAGGTAACAATGGAGCTGTTGGCACGTTGCTTGAATGCGGCTAGTTAGCGCCTTTTCAAGTTTCAAGAACTGTTGGCAGAAAGGACTTTGATTTTGATTGAAATGTATATGTGTGTGTGTGTGTGTAGGTATATATAGCTACCACTGGCTGCAGACTGTGTTGACTGCTGGTTGCTGGCTACTGGCTGCTGGCTACTTAGAGGTCCTTTTCGTATTGCTACACTCAGAAAACTTAACCCATTTGCTTTAAACTTTGCTTCAAGAGCAGCAAAAATTGAACTTTTACTCTGCCTTTTCCATGCCAAAAACTGTGAAAACTTTAACAACTGCAACTATTCAGCTGACAGTGTCCACTTGGAGTATATGGATGGGGTATTGAGTGTTTAATGTGCATATGAAAATGGTATTGCAATGCTTTTGGTTGTGTGTCTTCTGCCTTTATTTATATACATAGCACATCGTTTAAAACAAATACTAACTAAAGTGACAAGTGGCGTAAAGCATAGAAATTATATATCATTTTATGCTTTTATATAGAAAAAACTCTTTGATTAGTTCTAGCTTAGTTTTAACAATAAAAATATAGCCATCAAATGTGGCTTAGATAAGCAGAACGCACTCAATCAAGCAGATCAGAAAAACAAATACAATCAGCTTTATATCTGCCTGACTTCACACACATACACACATCATCACCCATAAAACTGAGCAGTAAGCATTATCTTTTGGACGGATATCCTGACGAGTATCCGTAAAATGCTGTGCAACTCGTTGTGACATCAGCTCAATTTTCAAAGCAATCAGTAATCAGCACATGCCAAACTACTTTGCGTATATCGTACTCAATACCTTCAATAGAAAAACTGTGTAATCTCAGAGAGCAAATGTATGCTTGTAGTTGGTTACACTTTACTTAGGAGCAAGGGAGTAAGGTCCTTCAGTGTGATGCAGAACTGCATTATAGCATATGCAATCACAATTGTCAATTGTACAAATGACAGCGAAAAAAAATGTGCAGAGAATAGACAAAGAGAGAGAGAGAGAGAACGTAGGAGAATGAAGGTGAATGAAAAAGGAGATAGATGTGCAGACATAGACAACAATTACGGTTAGTGCCACAGTTTGACTGCGGAAACCCTGTCTATCCCGCTTCTACGTTTTCAGCCTGACAATGATTGTACTGTCTGTGTGTGTGTATGTGTGTGTGGTGGTGTGTGTGTGTCTTAATGTGATTGTGCAGCAAGCGAGAGAACATAGCATAGACTCAAACAGAGAACTGACAACGTCTACGTAGGTTCCTATCCAACGTGTGTATAATGGGCATGAATGAGGCAAACGGTAATCGAGCAGGGACCAGCCAACCGAGCAGGGACTAGGCAGGAGTGCAGTGGCACCCGACCATCGACTCTGACATGTAGCAGGTGAGTAGAAAAATAAGAGGGAAAAAAAAGAAAGTAAGTATATAGAAAAAAAGTAAAAGAAAAACTATTGCAACGCCGACAGGCGTTTGACAGGCGAAACATTTGCAAAGCAGCCGACGGCAACAGGATAACAATGGCCGGACCGTCGTATGCTAGTATATTGTCAATGCAAATTGTATGAATGCTAAGCTCCCATTTAAGCAGCATGTAAAATGTCCTTCCGTACTGTCTTGGGCCAGGCAAAAAGCTTTTAGAATAATGTTTGGGCCAAATGAAAATCAAATGCTTCTAGCACTCAACTCAAATTGCAAAAAACTCTTACGCTCAATGTGAGTGTAACTCACTAATGTGTTACAAGTATTCATATTGCTTGCACAAGGATATTCGTAGACCAAAATATTAGTAAAAAAAAAATGCAGTTGTATAAAAGATTATATGCCACAAATTCTAATTAAAATCAAGTGCTATCAATCAGGCTTCAGTCAGGCAGGGGTAGGTGTAGGGTTGGGGTTTGGGTTGGTTGTGGAAACCAGGCACATTTTCCACTTCAATTAATCAGTCACAGACGAACGCAATCGTCTCTTAGCCCCGACAAACCACCCACCCGTTTTCCACTCCCTCATTGATGTGGCACATGTCAAAAAGCTTGGAATACTTTTAGGCACTTTTATCGCATTACGCACAAGCAATGAAGTGGGCGTCTACAGTGAGAGGGTTGGAATCTCTGTCATGTTTTAAGATATTCAAACCACTTAAATGATAAAACAAAAAAAACACACACACAAACACACATGCACAGAAAGAGAGAGAGAGAGAGAGAGAAACAATGATATCTTAATTTTTCTCTGTATTTCCTTTTCGGCGTTGCTCCTTTGTATTGGCGCATAATTATAGTATAGGCCCCATTGAGCATACTGTAGCAAAGTGACCCACAAGTTAAGCTGCCAGGCAAAAAGCCAAGTTAAGCCAAGCCAACCAACTGAGGCCGCAAAATGCAATGCAAAGTGAAATCTAAGTAGACTTGAGACTTAAAGCGCTCTGGCTGAACACAATGTCTATAAAAACGGGGACACAGACCCAGGAAACCATCAGTCTGCTTTGTCTATGCGCCCCAACTTATGCTATGCTAATGAACTAAGCTATGGTCTTCCTGTTCTCATTACCAAATAGTTTCAATACCCCAAAAAACTTGTAAGGGCTGAAAGCAAACTATTTAGCCAAGTTATATAACTAATTGGGATTAATGGCAAAGTTTTTAATGCAAATATCTTTTTGCTTAACAAATGTTGAATTATTTATAGAAATTTAAGCTCTAACATACACTTAATATATAGCCATTCTAACTACTTATATATTACAGCTTTGTCCTCTCCAATAGAACCCAAGGAAACTGTTGGTACAACACCCACTTGAATACATAGACAAATGCTAAAGTAAAATATAAAAAAACTTTTGCTAAAATTTTTATAAAACTTTTCATTACATACATAAAGTTTTCTTTTATTTTTATTTTTCGAAAAATATATTACAAAACAAAAAATGTCTAGCTAGAACTATAGCAAAAAAAATAATAATATATATAGGCGCCAGTTGCGTTTGCCAAAAAGTTTTTGCCGTGTCGAAAAATTTAATAAGTGAGAGAAAGTAAAACTAATAAAACAGGCAACAAAAGCATTCACTAGACAAGGACGACTATAAATTACCCTGAGATAAACAGAAATATTAGAAATATAAAATATATATAAAAAGGAATTGAAAATAAGTATAAAAAAGGATTCCATAAAAAGAGACTACAGAGTAGATTTTTATTACTATTGCAGCTATATTTCTAACAAGCAAACAGATTGCAAAGAAAAGAAGAGAACTTGTTAAACAAAATAGTGTATTTACACTATTTACTAGAGTATTATTTCTTTAATAGTTTTCAGTTATTGATAAAGCTGCTTGAAGTGTGTTTTCAAGTATATTACATACCTTAAAATGAGTTGATGTCTAGTAAACTTTCACTTTCCTACTATCTTCTGCCTTAAATCAACTCTTCAAATAGGCATTTTAATTCTCAATTCTTATAGACATTCTTCCAATATTTGCCTCCTAGAAAATTAAGCATTTTAAACTCTCATATATTTATGCCTCCTAGACAAAATAGATTCAAGCAATGTAAACAAGTAGAAAGAAGCATCTTTGAACCTATAAGTAAATATGCTTTGTATCAGATAGTAAAGCAGAGTCGATCTACCTATATCCATCTACCATCTACTTGTCAGTTCTTCTGTCCAGCTAATCCTCAATTATCAGCACGTAAGCAAGTTTATCTGTAGAGCAAATAAGTGTTAGGTTAGTTTTTCTATACTTTCTTTATAAAAAGTTTACTTTTCCACCGATTTTAAATCATTTTAATTCAAATAATTATAAGTATATTTTTGGATATATAATGTTAAATTTATAAAGATCACTTATAATAAATCTTATTCAAAGAACAGTTGCACTTAGTGCAGGAGCTTGTCACAAGTAGCAGCACAAAACAGTTAACTGAGTTAACGTATATATGTGTGTGTGTGTGTGTAGTAGTAGAGTATGTTTGAGTATTTATGTGTGTGTGTAAGGGACTTTTCACAGTTGAGTACACCCAACTACAGCGGACTCTTGTTTGTTTTCATTTGAAAATTTTTTTTTAAACGTCAGTGCGGCAAATTAACGCGTGGAAAGCGAATATAAATTAAGCAGCCTACATTAAGGCGCATAAATCAAATGAGCTTCACAAACGTGAAGTGTGCAAATTGGGCAGCTGCCAAGGCAACTTTTTTTCCGCTTATTTTTATATATATATTTTTTTTAATATTTTCTGCACATTATAGGGTATTTATGTAGGGTATATTAGCTATTCTATAAGCTAATAAGCATATGATTTAAATTAATGCGAAATTCGATCTCAGGCTTATGGTACAGAATTGATATTTGTAACTAGAACTATAGGTAATTATACTTTATATAAAATATATTTTTCTAATAGGAATATAATTCTTATATATAACTAGAGACTATTTCTGTATCTTAAAGAAATTATATTCATTAATCTAAAAGAGACTATGGTTTACTCGTCGTGGAGACTTGAGTTCGATTCCCAGCTAGCGTTAGTATTCTATGTATGTATATATGTTTATTAAATTCCAAAACATATTTAAAACAGTAATCTAATAATAAGCCAATTTATTTTGCATAGAAACGAATATGAAAACAAAAATAAAAATGATAAAAATAATATACAAATTTAAGGAACTTCCTAACGAAAAAATTCTTTTAAGGCAAGTTTAGGGCCTTCTTTTAGACAATTCCTCATAATTGTTTTTATATTTTTAAATTTGTAATCTATGTATCTGTATAAAACAGAGGCAATTGACGTGGCTTTTGGTGGTTTTAGCCAAGTCATGTACCAATTTGAAATAAAGGTCAAATGAGTAAACAAAGTTCAACTTGTTGCCTATTTTTACTCGCATCAAAAACTGCGTCTTGGTTGAGGGTAAAGGCCTCTAGTTAGGGTATTTGGCAGTTGAGTGTACAATTACTGGAACTGATTACATTTCATTTAATTTCTTTATTTCAACTTTGGTTTTTTTATTTTTGATATAAAAAGATTTCTTACATAATTTATTTTTGGTTGAACGCTCTTAGCCATGAAGATTACAATTGCGATTATAATTAACGTAATTTGCATAATGTGTTACAATAATTTAAGGCAAGTAATTGGTAATTACTTGATTTACCTGTACGAATATATATTGTTACCTAAAGTATATATTTAATTTACTATAAACATACCCTAAATATGGCTAATTTCAAGTAACTACAATTTCATCAATCTAAGCTTATCAAAAGCCAACACAAATTGCTTCAATTACCAAATCGATTTCAATAAAACCGTCATCTGACTTGTACGTATTCAGATGTCAGTTGGTAAGTGAAGGTTGAAGGCTGATGTCTGAAGATTGGTTGGCTACCAAATATTGGCTAGTAAGTGTTTTATATTGGATATTGAATATGTTCCCTGTCATTCCTGAGGCACAACGCAGACGCACACAAATCAACAGCATAACAAAATAACAAAGAAGATGAAAAAAGAGAAAATAAAAACACAAAAAAAAAGAAAACAAACAAATAAAATAGAATCGAAAAGCAAATTCAACGCCTTATCAACTCTCCTGCCACATGCCACATGTGTGTGGGAGTCCTGACAAAATACTTGCCAAATGTATATAAATAAAGGGAGAAATCGTCCTCCCTACATTCAATCTCACTCTCTATCTCCCTCTCTCTCATTCTTTATATATATTTTTACGCACTTTATGTGTACCGTTATTATGCTATACTGTATTTATATTTTGTGTACACATTAACAAACGTGCGTTATGTGTGGAGCAGCCAAATTTAAGGCAAATACTTTGATGAAAGGTCTTTAAATACACAACTTATATCTATACTAAAAGTTGATTTAAAAACCAATTATAAATATATATATATATATATATCAACGTATATAATATATCTTGTTATGGTTTAACCTTTCAGCAAGTTTCAAACGAACTGAGTAAATGTAGCGAACTGTTTGTTAGCATATTCTGAGAAGCTGCCTTAATTAGGCTAAAACAGAGCTTAGAATTTCATTAATTATTATTTAGAATCTTTCATTTCATTTGTTAATTAGTTTTATGTGTAGTCCAATACATTTCTGACTGCAAATGTCCTCAGGCTAATACAGATCTCTTACAGAAATTAGATTTTGACAGCAAAAGCTGGAAAAGTGGACACAATTTAAGCTAAATTTAAATTTTGGTCAACAAATATCTACCACATAATCTTTGCTTTACTTTCATTTAAAATTTATTCATTTAACCTTTGAACCCATTCCCTATACACAGGCAGCACCTAAGCCCACAGCACGTGCAACACTAATACCTTAAAGTCTTACCAACTGTACTGCCACTAACTGCTGACTTATTTGAAGTTTGGGTTGATTTTCTAAGAGACAAGTCGAAGTTCAGTTCTATGTTAAAGGCAATCAGCGTTGACGGAATTGTCCTTGGGGCTTGCCGCATAACATTTTTAATTGAAATTAGCATACACAATTTTGATGTTGCCACAAATTTGCTGTTGATAGCATTGGAGGCATTGAAAGACATCAAGCGGTTTCCTGATGAAAATGGAAATGGAGATAGAGATGGAGACAAGCAAATGCTATGAGTTGCCAACCAAATTCATAATTACAGCAGACGGCAAATGTACTGAGTTCTGGATGATAGCCAAGGACCTGCTGGAGCCTAATCAGTTGGTTTGAGGGCGGTGGATTCGTGTCCGTTCAGGGGGGAGAGAGGGTAGGGCGTAACTTTGTGCAATTTTCTCCATCGAAAACTATTTGTCGTCAATTTCGATTTTCGTTCCGTTCTTCTGAATTCCGTTGTATAACTTAAGGGCAATGCTATCATCACGTTGAGCATTGTCCTTGTTGCCCAATATCCTGTCAAATCAAATCAAGTCACAAAGAATGCCCAACATTTTGACAATTTAGTATCTATTCATAAACAAATAAGCTTACAATATACAAATACCAAATACCAAAATACAATATCTATTTGTCTAATATATTACAAGTATACTATGCTTAGTTGACTTTATTTTTAGCTTTGGCCAAAATGCTTTAAGGGGCGCGTTGGAGTTTTTGTTTACGCATCATTTGGTCATTTGTGCCTTTTGGCTTGCTTTCAGCCCAAATAACAAATTTATTATAGCCGCCTATCAATCACGAGCCTCGTTCAAGTGGAACTAAATCTAGATATGAAAATGGATCTGCTGCCATGTTAAATGCAAGCGCTTTGCTGACTGCTGTGTATGGCAGATTAGTAAACAACACAAAGTGTTGCCTACTATTAGGCAATCGAGCGTAAAGTGATTGTACTCTATACTAGAATCTATACAATTGTTGCCAAAATATAAATACAATTCAAATTAATTTGAATGCTATTCAGTTAGAAATTAAACACCAACAAAATGATATCTATTCTCTCTCTCTCCCTATCTCTTTCTCTCTGTTAATTGGTTTAATGATTTTGATTGAAATTCCATTTTAATTGAAGAGCTTTAGGCTTTTGCTAATTACCAATATTAATATGTTACATGTTTCATGACATAGCTAAATAAGCTTTCTGTCAGATAGTGTATAAAGTGTAGGGCAATTGTGATTATTTTTAGTTGCTTTATTTTAGTATTTGGCAGCTCTTTAGGCTGATATTACCGTAACCAGCAGCACTGTTAGCAAATTGTAACTAAATAAAAGCACTAAGACACTAACTAGGACATCCCTGTAGACATTCCAAAGGACACACGTGGACACATACGAGTGTACACGCACACACACATATAGTATACATATACACATAGTAGGGCCATTTCATGTCCGGCGATTGTAACTTTCGGTTGCTCGGCGTGGATAAACACATAAACAAACAAACAACAATAACAATATACAGTGACAACAAGAAGTAAGGAGTGTGAGGAGTAGGGTAGAGAAAGGAGAAGCATAGTAAGGCGGCAAAGGATGGAAGAGGTGGAGGGGGGCAAAAGCGTGCACATTAATTCCAGGCCAACACTTGAGCTGCTTATTAGGCAGCTGGGCAATAACGCAGCAAGAAGGCAAATTACGACTATGTTGCTTTCAAAGGGCGTGGCTGCCCCAAAAAGCCACAACTCGGGTCGAGGTCAGGGGCATTGATGGTGTTGCAAACAATAACTTTAGGCTTTTCCATGTCAACAAACATTATAACGAACACCAACTAAACAGGGCCAAGCATCGACCAGCACATTGTTAAAATCACCTAAAGCGGATATGGGCGAAGCCTGTTGGACAGATAAGTGATATAGGGACAAGGACAGCTCCTTAAAAAGATGCGTTGATAGCCCAACAACAACAACAAACATTGAACTTCCTTTGCCCCAAATCCTTCTTCTAGATCCTTCAAAAAGTATGCTTGATTATTTGAGCACTCTTATACGAAAGCAGCAAAGAAGAAGTTGTTATTTGTTGGCTTCTGCTGGTTGGTGCGCCTTGATGTATGCAAAATTTTGTATTGATAAACTTGTCAACGACAACATTTGCATTGTGTATTGTGTTGTGTTATGTTCAGCATTTTTTTTGATATTTTCTTCTCTTTTATATATATATATTTTTCATTATTTGTTGTTGGCAACGGATGTTGTCGATAAGTCGCTTGGCAAGTGGCTTTTTGATGTTGCCAACGCACAAACTGGTTAAGGCACAACTTTGTTGTTGCTCTTGTCATGCAGTGAGAAAGAGCAGCATAAAGTGTTGCCTAATTTTTGGCACTCACTCGTAAACTTATCCCGCTGTGCGCTACTCACACTCTCTCCCTCTATATCTCTCTCTCCGTTATGCTTGGCCTTGGCCATACTTTTAAGTGTTGCCCAAACATTAGCAACAGTTTAAGGACTTTTGCGTTTACTTATTACTTGAACAAATAAATGAAAATAAATCACTTTGCAATTTTCATTTTATTTCTGAATAAGCTGAGTGCATAAAAATATCTTCTCGAGTCGTTTGAACGAATCTCAGACTAGAGTATTGAGCAAATAAATAAAGACTAGTATAATTTGATTGAATAAGCGCGACTATTAAGTATCATATATAACAATAATATATATATATAAAGTTACCTGAATAAGTCACATACAGAGTGACATACGCTGCTGCTTTTCTCTTTTAAACTTCTTTAGAAGTTATACATTAACTCTGTACTTATTCATTCCTTGAACAATGGAATATTAATGTATATTTATCTACATATTTCAAGAGCTGACAACTTTAGTCTTCTTTCTGCGTTTACACCCATTTAACAAAGTCCAATAACCCTTTTTACCCATAAAAACTGGGTACGAGGTATATATAAAAATATAAAAAAAAGGTACAACAACTTTTAATGGCGCTGAGTTAATACTTTTTTCTCAACATTTTTCGCATTCAGAAGCAGTTTATTTACTTGGGCAACAGACTTGCCTTTAGCCGCACCTGCGTACCCCCTCTCGCCACTCCTCTACCATCTTCAATTCAGGTCCTGATTCATTCTCTCTGTCCCTACTTAAAGTATGCGCAAATTTATGATTGCAAAATTCCTTTATTAAAGCCATTTGAATGAAGCTGTAAGTTGAGTTTCCCTTTATTAATTACAGCTGGAATTTTTTAGTGAATCTAAAAAAGATTCTTAAGAATCTTTTGAATGATTAAAATTTATAAATAGTATAGAATATTAGGCAGTCTATTTATACTTGGTATGTATAGAAATTTAACGCGTAAATTCTATTTATACTTTATGTATTTCATTCCATCCTTTAAACCATTATTTGGTATAAGAAAAAAGTTTGTTTTTTAATACGTTAAAGAATGTTCCGCAGCCATTTTAATTTATTTTTTATGAGCGTAAAATGTTTTAATAAATGTGTATAAACAACAGACACACACACATGGCTACATACCTACAAATACATATAAAAAAACAGGGGCAACGTTTTTATCAGTCATCAAGCGGCGGGTACTGCAGGCTCGACGGGTTTGTAGTCGGTTTTATGTGCTTATTTTGCCTTTTATGAAATTGTGGCGTTTGCATTAAAAAAATTTACACAGCTTCTGCGTTTAATTAACAATTATAGCACACGCAGGAAGACAACAAGTAAAAGGAAAAGAGCAAAAAATAAAATTTTATATATATATATAAAAGTTGTTAGTAATCCTGCAAATATTTCATTAAACTTTGGTCACTAGCCTTGAGGCAAAAGGCATGTAAAATGCTTTCTATGAGATTTATTTTTTGTTGTAGTCTAACAAAGCGATTCCTTTCGTTCGCATCAGTGTATGTTTCTGAGTATGTATGTGTGTTTGTGTTCTTTCTACTCCATTTCCTATAAAATATGCAGCTAGCAACAGAAATTTTACTGAAATGCCCACCAGCCCACAAAAGTATGCAAGGATTTTTCACTCATTTGCAATTGCGCCATGTGTTTGTGCGTGTGCTATGTCTGTGCGTATGCATGTGTGTATCTATGTATGCGTGTTGTGCATGCTAAGTGCGCTTGTTCTAGATAATTAAAAATGTCATACAGTTTTAGCTTTCCCGACTTATTGCGCTTAATTTCATTCGGCTGCACAGTTTTTATGCTGCATAAACTCAACATTTTCGTTAATGAGCAAAAAAGTTTTACATGTCAGCTTACTCAATGTGACTTTTGAACTTAAACCAACTAATTTCAACCAGCATATATACATAGTATGTATGCTCATTACCATTAACTGGAAAACAAAGTTAAGGATCAGATTTATATAAGATTTCATTGCTTTAAGCATAAAAGTTACTTGGTTTCCTACGTTCTGCTTTGCTTTTAAATCATCTAAAATGCAGCTGTAAAACTGGACAATTCTGTACTAGTACATGTACATAAACACACACACCCATACATTTGCATCCAATCAGTCAGCTTCAGATATAGACAAACTGCTAACGGATACAAAAAGTCGTCTAAAATCCATGTCGAAAGCAAAACGATTTGATAGCTTTAAGCGTTGGACCAAAAAGAATATGGCAGATGTGACAGCCACAGTGACCACGCCCTCATATCTCATAGATAAAGCCTACGCTACTGCTGCCCTGCAGCAGTTGCTGCTACTGCTGCTTGTACTGCTGCTATTGTTGGTGCTATATTCAAGTGGGTCACAGGACGCAAAACTTTGCATGTATTCAAGCATTTATTGCCACAGGTGCGAAAATGACACTGAAATTGGTTGGGAAAATGTGGTTGAAGAGTGCAGAAGATATAATACACTATAATTATATGATAATAGACGTGACAATGGACAAAGATATAGATTTATATTGTGCATGTAGCATATAAATAATAAACACTGAAATATATAGAGAGAGCAGCATAGAGATTTATATACCAGCAAGTTGACGTTTAGTCTTAAAGGATTAAAAGTTACTGCTTGTATACCACATAGATATATCAGTAAAATGCATTATATAGTGTAGGAAATATACAGTATATAGTATATATAAAACAATGTGAAAAGTAAAACTTATAAGTAATAAGTCTGTTGCACTTGTTTCTTTTACTCTACTGAATTTAAAGTGTTAAAACTTTCAACTTGAAAGAACTACAAATAGCTTTTGTATCCTTATGGATAGTGTATAAGAAAGTGCTGAATGTAAATAGAAAATATTAATAAATAATTGAAATTGTTGTTGCAAAATTCATGATATAGTCAGAGCACTTTCCAAAGCATGAAAATGCACTGCGAAAATGCAGCGTGATGATGACAAGCCTTTACAGCAAACAAATCCATCTACATATCACGGCTGCATTATGTAGGTGTGACTTACAAGTGTGTGTGTATGTGTGTGTGTGTGTTTAGTTTTGGTTATGTGTTGGTTGCTGCTATGTTACTTATGTTAAGTGAAATGGAAATCCATGCAAACGCAGAGAGGAAACGATAAAGCAACGTAAACTAAGCAGAGCAAAAAAAAGGGCATCTAATGATGTCATATGGTCCAGGCGGCATGTGGTATGTGGTATGTATCATGTGGCAAGAAGGTTGTTGAAAATGACTTTGATTTCGTGCTGTCATTTTATTGGCATCAGCCACTGTCTACTATCATACCCACCCGCCACCCACCCTTGTGGCAGCCAACTCATTTCACAGGTGAATGGCGTAAACCATTCCAAGTTATCATTTGAATTTTATGCATGGCTGATATGTTGGATATGATGGATGCATTAGATGAGCACCTCTTACAGATACTTTCTGTATCTATACCTACATCTATTTATGTATTTATATATATATGTATATATATATATATATATATGAGTTTATGTAAGTCTGTAAAGTGTATGCCGTTGACTTGTAGCACGATGAAACTTTTACAAGTTGTAGAAACTTTGTTAATTGCTTGAAATTTCTCAGAGTTTTTAATTGCTTGCCACAGCGGCTTGAAAAGATGTAAAATGTAAAATGTAAAAAAAAAAAGAAATGTAAAAATAAAATGAAAGTAGAACAGCAAAAGATACACGCAATTCATATATTAATATTATAAAAATGTATAAAAACCCACTTGAAATTTTTAACCCACTTTCATTTATAAAGCAAAAAGGAAGATGAAGAAGAGAAAAAACAGGATCTGTATGCAGCTCTACTTAATGAAATTTTACAAAATTTACATTACAATTTCTGCTGTTAGTTGTAGTATGTCCTGGCATGAAATGCATTCAATTAAGTGCTTACAGAATGCCTTGCATACATATGGCTTGTGGCAATAAATTTAAAAGATACAATAGAAAATGGAAATCAATTTTACCACAGAGGGAGAGAAAGAATATGTAACTGTATGTGTGTGAAAACAAAATGTGTCTCGAAGGACAGCAAACAATAAAGAATTGAAATTACTTTTTTAAAGTGCAAATTGGAAAAGATTTATTGAAGCAAAAATAAAACTTAAATATTTGCACAAATTTATACAATTTATGATTTAAATTTATAAACTAAAATAAAAACATTTTTATACCGTTATATAAGTGGATAAATGGTAGCTAAAAATTAAGTTTAAAATTCGATTTAGTTTTAATAAAACGAACGTTTAATTTTAATTAAAGTGCTAATTAAAATTTGTATTGTACTGACAACTCAATGGTAAAAACAGAAAACACAATTTTTGCGTCCAATTATCATTTCTAAACAATTTAATTGGTTTTGCTTGAAGGCATACACATGCTGCTCCAACATCCGTTTCCGCCTCCTTTAACATTCTTTTTACATTTTGCCCACAGTTTCCATACAGTTTCCATACAACTGTCGCTTTCTCAAACAACAAAACGCTGAATATCGCATGTGCCTTTAAACTGTATTTACACAAGCGAACAACCAACACAGATAGTGAGAGTATGACAAAGAGATAGTGTGTGTGTATGTGTGAGAGACAGAGAGAGAAATATGAGAAATGAAAATTAAAGGTAATTGGAGAAAAGTGCTGCATCAAAATTGGTGGCTGGGTAAAGAAGAAAAATATATATTTTCCGATGACATACGCCAAAAACACAAACACAACACAAACACAATACAAGCATAACACAAACACAACAAAAACACAGCAACAGATGGAACAAGGATAACTGATTTACGTAAAATTTTACAGAATTCTCAGGTGTATGCAAAAAGGGACTGAATGAACAGCAGGCAATGAGTCTGCTCTGGCTCTGGCTCTGGCTGTGAATATATGGACTGGCATTGGCATTAGAATACAGCTCTTAAGACAAGCATACACATAAAGAATACAAACGTACAGGTACACACACACACAAATTAACACTCATATAGGTTTCGAGTGCGTTGTTTTAGCTTTTGGGTTAGGCTGTTGAATGTGCAGGATTTACCAAATGTGCAAAGGAAAATTCCTGGAATTGCGAGCTCTATTTTAGGACTTACAATTTTCGCTGAATGCGAATCAACTGCAAAGAGATTTTGTGATGAAATTTTGAGTGTTTGGTGAGCAGCTAAACGGTGGAGATAGATATATGAATACGAAATGTAAAGTAGGATTTTCCTTTGCAAAATTTTCTGTTAGTTATGATGTATGCAAATGGTTAAGTTACATCACAAATATGTTTAAATATATATTTGTGTGGAAAGCATAAAAGTGTCAGCAAAACCCAAACAAGATGTAATGCATGATGCATGATGCATGATGATGTAATGTAATGCGACTTTGACAAGGACATAAGTTATGACATAAGTTTCATATTAGCCACAAGCACTTTGTGGCCAAAAGCACACACATTAAACCTAATATGGCTGCATTAAATTTTTATACATTGGTAACAATGAAAGCCATAAAAAGCTTTCCTATAGCTAAAACTGTCTCGGTTTATTCAATTGGCTTAAATGTTTATGGGAATTTAATCTATAAACTAAATGAAAAAATTATGCAATTAGCTGAAATGTTCATCGATATTTTCATTGATATTTTCATGCAATAAAACTCAACTCATAATTCAGTGCATTTTATTAGTCCACAGTTCACCTACAGACTTCTCTCCACATTTCACTTATTTTTCTCTATTTTTTTCTCCGCATGTGTCGCCATTGAAAAGCCACAGAATGTGCACCAAAAACCAACATAAAAAAAAACTCAAAAGCTTTTTGGCTGCCGCCTGGAAATATGCAGCAGCTAAAACAAATAAAACTACATATTTCGACTATGCCTGACTACCAATTACCCTTAACCATTACTCTAAAAATATGAATATAAAATATATGCTGATTTTCCACTTCAATCTCTCTACGAATATATATATATATATATATATATATATATATATATATAAAACGATGCAAATCGCGTGTACTACGTATTCCACCCATAAATTCTTAGGGTATGCAAATGCCGCATTAAAATAAAAATCGTGCAACAACCGCAGCTGTCACTGCCGCTATTTTTGAGAACGGCAACGGCAAACGGGAATGACGCAAATTTTTCACGCAGCTTTGAATGCAGCAGGTTTTTCTTTTTAAAAATTTTCTTCTTTTTTTTATTAGCCGTGGTATGTGTGTGAATGTGTGTGTTATGTGTGTATGGAACACGTAAGCCAACAACAAAAGAACTCAACCAGATGCCTCAAAGCCCAGAAAAAACATGCAGCTACAATACTGAGAACAGAGTCTGGCAAAACCCATACAAGCATACATATACATATATATGTATATATATATATTTACAAATGTATATAAAACTACTAGTAACTTGCAACTGGCAACGGGCAACTGGCAACTGGCAACTGGCATGCAGTGCAGCCTGCAGAGACTCGAGGTCAAGCGGTATTGCCTTGTGGCATGTGAAACAAGCAGCCGAAGACCCCCAGCTCATGCCGCGCCTCGGTGTACCTTTGCATGTTGCGCCTTTAGTGCTAACTGCAATTTGGTAGCGCAGTTTTTCAACACAATTACAATTCGTTTGAATCGCTTTTACCTCATGCATGCAAACCTATTAAGGTTTGCATACTCTGCTTTTGGGCGCTTTAACGCTTTGATGTTTAAACTGTTGATTAAGATATAACTAAAAAAAAAATGAGCTTAAATGAAACTAAGAATTAAATTGATGCCACGCCCAGGCAATGTTTTTAGCTTCATCTGGAAACAGACATAGATACAGAATCCGACCCCTAACCCCTCCCCCACACCTGTACCAAACCTAGACCTGGTTAATTAAGTGCCACGAGCCATGATTGCCCAACGCTGGACATGGCAATGCATTAACTGGTGCTGCCTCTTAGCTCTTGCTCCCACTGGTATAATATTTCCTGGCAAAGGCTAATTAAAAGGCGCTCGGTGCGTCTACGTGTATGCAATACTAAGTAGAAACTAGAGCTTTCACCTCTACACCTGCCACGCCTATTTGGGCATGCAAAACACGCGCTGCCAGCTAAACAATTAAACGAAGCACCAAGTCTTAGTGAGAGTGACGTTGCGCTAAGGTTCTGTCTGCTCTTTGGATATCTATATATCCAATATATAGTGCTGTGCAACCTTGAGCATTGATCGACTCAGCAGGGGGTTGGGGGTGAAACAACAATTAACGACTTCACTTTGCCAACAAATTGACAGGCTTTCAGGCGTTTAATGCCACCCAAAAGTACATTTCCAACTTGTACATTTCATTTACTTTAGCATGTCCTTTCTCTATGTTCTTTATAGCTTACTTATATATACATTCACTGGCTTATCCTTAACATCTCTTCTCTTCTGTCTCAATTTGCTATTGATTCGTTTACAACTTGTTGCTTTATTATTGTAATGTACTTTTATACCTTTCCCTGCAAATATCCCATAAATTGTGCTTTCAATTGCAATTAACAATGCATTCTTGACTTATTTATCTGAATTGCACTATAAATTTTCATTTTCTTATTATTTTTCAAGAGTTTTTCCTAGAGGATACTCAACTTTCAAGCTTGAAACAATTTCTATGCTATGTTTACAATAATTATTGACAATAATACATAGAAATCATATTACAACTGTAAATCTATATCTATAATTCATTGAGAAGCTTTGTAATTTTTCAAAGCAATTTAAATCCTTTTTATGATTTCCCAATAATGAGTATAGCAGATGAAAATATCTTTGCAAGCTGAATTTATCATTAGATTGAACACATAAAATAGATTGGTAAATTTGAGAAAAATCTACAAAGTTGTTTTGCAGCGTTTTCCTTGCCAGTTTTCATTTTCCCTAATGCTCAATGTCGTTTCGCTATTGATTTCAATTTTCAATGTCTTTGTCCCAGTTCGATTCGATGTTCGAATTGGAAATGGTGTTATGTGAGCTAGATGAAGCATACACTGAGCTTAAACATGAGACAGACAAACCGCCCACATGGCATCTATTGGACAGACTTTGACAACATTTCGTTGGCAGTAAGTTGAGGGCTGGGGAGGGGGAAAACAAATGTGGGCATTGAAGTGTAAAAACAAAGTATCAAGTGGGGTGGGGGTGGGGGGAGGGTACCAGGTGTATGTATATCTGTTAGAATGAATGGTTGGATGAATACAGCTCTTGGCGTAACATCCAGTCCCCATATTGACATACTTGAAGTAGCTTAGTGATTGACAAATAACAAATAGACACGTAACTAAGATAAGACCGGCAAACATTGATTTGATTAACTTTTGACTATTGCACTGGGTACACTTATATGAACGTATATGAACGTATCCTAAGAGCTATTTACGTAATTGACAGTTAGAGCTTAGCTCACCTTGAGAAGTTGATATTTGAGGCCATTTTGTTTTATATTTACTTCCTCAACCTTTTCTATATTTTTCTTTTTTTTTTCATTCTTGTTGTCCTTTAACCCTTTGAACTGAACATGACAAAAATGTAAAATTTATTTGTTACTTTTGTTATATTGGAATTTTTCACTGTATGAATCCCTGCGGTGTCGTTGTCCTTTGTACCTTTATATACAAGTTGATACATACATATATCTGTGATTGTGTGTACTTATATATGTGTGTGTGAAGTGTGTGGCATATTGGCCACTTGGGCATAAATCTAATTAAAAGTACAAATTCTACTTAGATTCTGTTTTAGAGCTTACCCAAAAGGAGTCAGCCGATTGCGTGACTTTGCCGAAACTGTTGCAAGTAGCAAAGCAGCTTAACTATAGCTTCTTCAAGTATGTGAGGAAAAGCTTGCAACATATTTGGTTTAAATTTGTTGAACGAATATACTGGCACAATACAAATAGTGGAACAAAGAAACGTCTGCAAAAGTTTTCATTTATCTTAGCCAAAATGAAAAGCGTGAAAGAACTAAAATAAAAGCAAACCAAACTCAGGAAATTAACAAAACACAAAAACATTTAAACTCAAAAAGTTTTCTAACTTTAATGCAACTACAGCTTATATTAAATGCCACCTGGATAAATATTGAATGAATATATAAACAAACAAATTTAAATAGATATCATAAACAATTTAAAGAGAAAAACTTATCTAAGCGAGTCTTGTGCAACACGATGTCAATCGTAAATCATGCTGACAGCCGTTGGACTGGGCAAACTGCGTATGTTGGAAATAAAAAAGCATACAAACGCACATAAAATTCAAATTCGTATTGAGGCAACTGCACATTATTCATGTTTATATATATATATATGTATCTAAAAGTATAGCAAACGTAACGAGTAATATAGATTCCAGTCATGCAACTTACAATTTATGCTCTCGAATTGTGTAATTTAAAGGACAAATGTTTGACCTGCTGATTCTCTTCTTGCTGCAGAAGGTGGCTACAATTTGGCAATAAAACTTACAATGAAAAACATTAATCCACATCACGAGTAACGAGTACAAGCACATATACATATACATATATATAGATATATATTGTATACTCAACTTGCCACATAAGCGTAGCGCATTGCTACTGGCATCAGCTGTGATGTGGCTCATTTAGCTGCCTCATCATTAACAGCATTCGTTGCTCCGCCTCCACATCCTGCCGCCTCTTCGCCATATAGGGATCAGTGCGTGTCGACTTTGCCAGCACGATATAAAAACCAAACATAAATTTCCGACATGAACGCAAAACGTAAAAAACTTTTTCAACTTTTTGTAATTTTTTTACTTTTTTTATTTTATTTAATGAATTCTTTTGGCAAATGAAAACAAACAAAAAGGTAACTGACAAGTAAGCTCCAGTGTACTCATTACAATTTGTTTTAGTTTATAGTAAAAACGTGTAGTGTGCTCTGCTTAGTGAAGCTTACAGTTATAATTAATCGTTACTCACGACACGGTTTCATCTCTAACCTCATATACTGTGATTCTACTGCCACTATGTGACTATTGTTTCGCTTGTTTCGACGTGATTTTTTTCTTGGCAGTCTTAAGGCTGGGACTGAGACAGTGACTGAATCTGAGACTGAATCTGAGACTGAGACTAAGGCTGATACTGAAGCTAAAGCTTACCCAGTTACCCACTTTTCACACCAAAATGTGTTTACTTCTGCGCCATTTATCTTGCTTTGGCGCCTCGACTACAATGAGCATCAGACTTGGCCCGGGCTAGGGGTTTTCCTTACCATTCTTTTCCTTTCTTTGCTTTTCTTTTCTTTTCTTTGGATTTCATTTCTGTTTTCGCTATTCTTTAGTGCTGCCAATGCGAAAAGTCAAAGACGATTTTCAAAAAATTTTCGCCTGTCTCCCGCTTTTCGTTTATATTTATCTCGCAGAACAATATAATTTGTTGCATAGTTTCTTCTACCATTTTCCATTTTCATCGTCTGCTGCCTTTAATAATATACATACATACACATATACTAAGAATTATATAACAAATGTGAAAGTTTTCAATGCGTTTATTATATAGAAAAGTTAGTTACCCACATGCTTAAAATTTCTATGTAAATCTGATAAAAGAAATCGTCTCTTTAATAGTTCCTTTAAATTATATTTTAAGACTTTTGTTTTTTAGGCTGTTAAATAATGCTTTGGATTATCTGCCAATTTATAGATACAAGCTTCAATTTGTTTTATTCACCCATACCATATGCCCCTCCTCAGCACTTATATAATTTAATCTGCTTTTTAGCTATCATAAAAATGTTAGATACAATACTTATCAGCCCACATCCATTGAGATATTGACTCAGCACACAACACGATGGATACTTAAAGTCGGTATTTTATAGCTCACACTAAACCACCAGTTAAACAGACAATACAAGTACGCATACACAAGCACAAATACTATATATGTTTGCTATGATTGACTACAATATATCCTGGAAAATGTTCATTCTAGTACTTTGTTACTGCATTGCAAATACTTACAGTTGTCGAAGGCAAACGTTTTGTAAATAATAGAAACTTATTTCAGAGTCAATCTGAACACCAATCAATCAATTTATCATATGTTAAAACCCTTTTAACGATATAACCTTTTGTAGGATATGCGTAGTAGAAGAATTATTGTTGTTATTCTTATGGCTTTTGCAGTTACATACAGCAAAATGAATTGCATTTTTATGAGTAGCTTTGCATGGAAATGGAGCGTTTGTTGCTGGAGGCAAACAATCAATTGACATATTTAATTTTCTCTGCAACAACAACAACAATAACAACAACAACCAGAACAACAATAAGGACAATCAGAATAACCAGGCAACAATAAAGCAGCATATAAGTGGGCAATGATGCTTCATTTTGACATCAATCAGCTGGAATCCAGTCAATGGAGTACTTTAATAGAGTTAAGTTAGTCAATCTACTAAAAAATTTACTGACTGCTGTTAGTGACAGTGATCTACTACTACTATGTGTGTATACTGCGACTAATGTTGGGCAACATTTATATTTATTAACTGGGCAAAGTGCTGACAGCATCGTCTGGCCATGACCTAAGCAATCGAATGGGTTTTTGGGCAACGACAACCCCATCAAAAATGAGGCACCAGCCGACAACCGTCGGCCTTATTGGCAAATCTCACTTCAATCATGTGGGCAGTGCAAGTCAGCATTTGTGGGCGTGGCTTATCAATCAATAGCCATAACATCGAACTGGGCAGCAGAGCATACTTACTCGTTGCCGCCAATTAAGGGACCCATAAAAAACAGTCTGACAGTTGCCTGATTGTCTCGACACTGAACGGAGCCTCCAAGTGGCAGTTAAGGGAATACAATATTCTGTTGCACATGTTTCCAATATCTATTTCGCCCTAATATTCAAACTTTAAGTTCAATTAACCTTGTCTAATAATGCATTCTGATTGTGTGTTTTGTAACTGAAAGTTATTTATCATCTAAAATTAAAAGTTCTATATACAACTATAATTAGTTATAGTTCTAAAGAGAGAAAGGGAGAAGTTTAGGTGTATTTAAGTTGAAATGAATTTCCGGAACTTAGACATGTACTCATATGTTTTGCTTTAGGCTTCATACCCCGTACCAGACTAGTGCAAACGTTTGCCGAGACTTTCAAGTACTTCACAGGCCTTCTCATGGGATGAGCACTGACTGCAGGCTACACACAAGACAAAAAAAAAACGAAAAGATAAAACCAAAAACAACAAGAAGTGTGTCAACCAACAACCAACAGTCAACGTCAACACCCAGTGCACATGTTCTTTACGGCGCGCCATTTAGGCAAATGTTTGTTTTTTTTCAGGGTGGGTAGCGACATGAGGAGTCAGCAGCAATGCAGCATTAAAGCTGCTTTAAATAACTTTTGTACACTTATGGGGAAAAACTGACAAACAAACCGCGATGTACAAATGTAATTAGCGAGTCATTTCCCAAAAAAAAAAACCAAATAAATATAAAAATAAATTTAAAAATAAAATGAAAAAAAAGCGAACCAAATGGTGTCCATTAGCTTTCGCGCATATGCAATGAG